>OU343225.1:336141719-336489422 GCA_910596185.1 Chrysanthemum makinoi
ACATTAGAGAATACGAGAGAAGCATGAGGGCAATGCACCCTGATAGCATATGGTAAAAAAAACTAGTTCATCTATTGTGTTAAATAATGTTTTCTTCATTGACATTACCTTGAAAACGTTGTAGTAATTGTGTTTTTGTCATTACATTTTCATAAGGACACCCTACTATGTTTTCTATGAAAATACATCATTCTGGAAAGTTTAAAGACTAGATGCAGTTAATGGTTTAGCTGCGTATGTAGATGGATTTGATATGGATGAGTTTTCAGTACATGAGTTGAATGATGTAATGGAGGAATTAGGTTACGTTAATGATGAAAAAGCTATTTACTATCATTATATGATTCCTGGGACTGATTTAGAAATTAAAATAAGAACTTTAGGAAATGATCTTGATGTACAAGTTTTGGCTAGGTATATAAAGGATGATAAGTTGATTATGGTGTATTATGAACATGAAATATCAAAACTGCTCATTTATTTGAACCCCCTAGTTATAAGCAATGTTGTCATTGAAGAATTACCCTTTGAAACTCCCATTCCTTCCCCATCCAAAAAAAGGCCCTCATCTAAAAAAAAGGTTGTTGTTAGAATACCATAAACCCTCTAACTCTGACACTCCTACTCCCATTCCCACCATTGCCACTACCACTGTCAGTCCCACTTCCACTCCCACTATTGCCACTACCATTGCCAGTCCCACTCCCACTCCCACTCCCACTCCCATTACCACTCCCACTCATAATCCCACCAAGGCCATTACCACTCCCACCATTGCCACTATCATTCCCATTCCCAATGCTAGTGAACCTAAGATTGTGCCTGCAAATGGTAATGCTAGTGTACCTGATAAGGATTTAAAAGCTACATTTTTTAGGGTCATTTAAGCTCTTAATCGACCACTTTTATATCCGTTACTGCTTAATTTCGTTCCTTTTCACTTTTTAGGTCTCTTGAAGGCAAAATGCTGGAATGATGCTTAGGTGGACTAAAAGCGTGAATATGGAAGAAAATGGCTAAAGTCAAGATCAAGACACTCCGCTGTAGAAGTGAACAGATAACGCACAGATAAAGGAGAGCCATGCTCTAATTCGGACGGCTCAATAGCGATTTTGCTATTTTCACCTGACGCCGTCACTCTTTAGATGTGACGCGTAACCCTTTGCCGACAGAAAATCTGCCTATAAAAATAGAACATTATAACTTCATTTTGTAAGCCCCAAACCCTAAGTCCGATTCTAGGTTTAGGTAGGTGTTTTTCCAGCAACTTAGAGGGTTTCAAACACTCTATAAACATCATGTAATGGTTTGTTTGTTAATCCAATCCTATGTTATGTCTTCAATATCATAATTGTTGGCTGCTCATCATAATATGCTTGGCTAATTCACATAGTGTTTGCTATTATGTATAAAAACTTGTATGTAATTAATTATCTTATTGATTTCTAGTGATGCTTGTTCTATCTTCATCATTAGGGGTGTGACAATTTCAACGAGTCTAATTGGTTTAGTTTACAATCTTTACATTCTACTGTCTCTTGGTTAATGGTTGTCGACTAGATTAAGGAAAACTGCTTCAATCGCCGAGTTGTGAGCTGAACATCTTAAATAGTGATCTATAGCCATAGAGTGCACTAGTTGGTTTCGTTGTATTTAGTCGTGAGTTAGGCTCATAAAATTAGGACCACAGGCATCCCCAATGCAATTATGAATAAAAACATGAAACACGCACAATTAAAATAAGGATGTGACAATTTCAAGGTAGAAGTGGATAGTAAAATGGAGTAATGCATCATAGTAGTAGATACGCTCACGTTCCTGGTAGACCCCTAATGTATTAGTATCTTTTGGGGATAGTTGACTAGCAACTAATTCCAACTCCCCTTCAAAACTGATAGATTTAATTCATAAAATATAAAAAAATACAAAAATAATCATCCCTCACCTTTAGACTTAAATCTACATACAACTTCCGCGTACGGGACTATCCCCTAGAGAACGATATCAATACCCAAGCCTTACATATACTACACTACACGATTAGGTTCACTGCTAGGGTGTTGAAAAACTTGCTCGAAGAAAGAAGTTCCTTGACCCTGGAACGCGCGGTGTACGGCGTATCAAGTTTTGCGCCGCTGCCGGGAATAGTTATTGCTTAGGCTTGATTTATATCTCGCTTAGGTCTACTCACAAGATTCCTATCAAGTGAGATTTTTTCTTTTTATTAGCTTCCTTGTAGTCTATCCATTTCTTTTGCCTTTGTTCGTAAAACTTGTCCATTGACTCTTCCGTTTCACCATTAGGAGAAAGCGAATCCAATATAGCGCGATTAGCTTTGTTCATAAAAAAAATAGATATTACTAAAGCGATTATTCAAGATGGTGGGAAAAGTAAGAGAACTGATCTTATATATTCCCCATTGAGTACCTTGGGAAAAGTAACCAAGTCCATAAACCTTTTGGGGTTTCTACCGTCCATCAAGCCCACAAAACACCCATCTAGTGAAACCTATGCATAGTATGAGCCTTCACCTAGATAGGACTCTATAACAACCTCCATGTTTAGAAACTATTTTTAAGTGGGGACCTTTAGAAAAATCACAATGTGTGAAAAATATTATGGTAAGCAACCAAGCATTAAACCATAAGTTGGATCAAGTACTAGGTTTGGTTCATCACTACTAAGAAAATAACACATGAATAACATATAGATGATGTAGATGTGATTGAGGATAAGGTGAAAATTCTAGACAACACAAGGTATCCACAAGTCCACACTCATATTTAAGGAATACAAACGCACGTGGACTACCAGGAAGTAGTAGAAAATACTTTAGAATCCGATGGAGGTAGAAAATTTGAACCAAAAGCAACTAGAGAGTATAGGTTTGAATACTTTGTCTCACCTTAATCTAGTTCTAGGAATTTCATAGTGTGATGAACCGAACCTCAATCTTTACACAATTTTCCATCCTTAGATATACATCTAGGAGACCAAAAGAGGAATCTGACCCACCCATCAACCGATCTAGTCCGGGTAGGTTTAGGATGAAGGAAGCCATTCACACACCCCATTCACCTCACTGGCAAATTTCCACCTAAGGGTGTGTATCGCTATATCGCCCGCACTAAGCGTAAGTGTAGGAAAAAACTTCCCCTTTATCCGTTAAATAAGGGTAGAGTCAAGCTCGTGACTCGAACAAAAACAAGCGTTCTGGGAGGCAACCCATGTGTATTTGTTTTTTATTTTTATTTGTGTGTCATATATCTTTCATATGATATGTCTCAGTTGAATTGTGAAAATGTTTTATTTTGTCTTACCCTTTCTTAATTACATATAAGGTATTTTAAAAAAGGATAAGTGTAAGGAGGATTACACACGTTTTTAAAAGAACGTGAACATGAGAATTACAATTAGTGAAATTGATATATATGTGTGTTTGTTAGAGTCAAATGCTTGTATCGAGTCATAATGGATGTTTTGCAGGAATTTTTCCAGATTTTAAAGATGACCTGACAGCATCACAGATAAAGGGCGACGCCGTCGCTCTAATTGCGACGGCTCAGAAACGATTATGCTGTTTTACACCTGACGCCGTCACTCTTTAGATATGACGTCGTCACCCTTTGTCGACAGAAAATCTGCCTATAAATAGAACATTATAATTCCCTTTTGTAAGCCAAACCCTAAGTCCGATTCTAGGGTTTAGGAGGTGTTTTTACAGAATTTAGAGGGTTTCAACACTCTATAAAAAATCGTGTAATGTTTTTTTTGTTAATCCAATCCTATGTTATTCTTCAATTATCATAATGTTGCTTGCTCTCATTAATTATGCTTGGCTAATTCACCTAGTGGTGTTATGGTTGTATGAAACTTGTATGTTTTTTGGGGTATAATTATTATTAAGGATCTTATTGATTTCTTTGTTGTTTATGATCTTGTGTCTATCTTCATCATTAGGGGTGTGACAATTTCAATGAGTTAATGGTTTAGTTTACAATTCTTGCATTCTATTGTCTCTTGTTTAATTGGTTGTCGCACTAGATTTAGGAAAAATTGCTTCAATCATCGAGTTGTGAGCTTGAACATCTTAAATAGTGATCTATAGCCCTAGAGTGCACTTTTGGCTTTCGTTGTATTTAGTGCGTGAGTTTAGGCTCATAGAATTAGGGACCACCGGCACCCCCTATGAATAAAACATGGAATACACGCACCAATTAGAACAAGGATGTGACAATTCAGTAGGTAGAATTGGATAGCTAGCAAGGAGTAATGCATCATAAGTAGATCGCTTCACGCCTGGTAGACCCTTAATTTAGTTAGTATCTTTTGGGATAGTTGTATAGCAACTAATTCCACCCTCCCCTTCACAACCCAGATATTTTAATTCATAAGATATAAAAATACAAAAATAATCATCCCTCACCTTTAGACTTAAATCGACATACACTTCAGCCTGACGACACTATTCCCCTAGAGAACGATATCAATACCCGAGCCTTACCTAATACTACACTACAATGATTAGGTTCACTGCCAAGGGTGTTGAAAAACTTGCTTGAAGAAAAGGAAGTTTCTTTGACCCCGAACGCGCGTTGTACGCGTATCAGTACCTGAAACTAGGGACTCTATTGTTGAAGAACTTTTGAACATGAACTATGAATTTGATCCCTTTGAAGATAATGTGACTAAAAGGGGGAATGAAGGGCAAAGTGTTCATGTGAATGAAAGGGATAATGAAGGGCCAAGTGTTCAAGTGAATGAAAGGGAGAATGTTAATGCGAATTATGAACCTTTAGAAACATTGGTTGAGCATGATCAATGTTATGAAACAATAGATGTGGATGATCAGATGACGATGACAGTAGTTCAGATGATGATGACAGTGACTACTTTGATGATGAAGAGAACAATGTAAAAGAAGTTAATGTTGATATGCATGATTACCATTTCGATATAGATGAAGATGTTAAGTGGGTGAGATACACATGCAGAGGACAAAAAGAGGATGTTGCACCAATAGCAGAAGATGTTGAGGAAGTAGATAATAAAAATCTTGAAAGTGGTTCAGATGAGGAAGAACATGAGATTAAAAACATTAGAAGAGAGAAGCTCAAATAAATCCAAAAGGCAAATAAGAATACAGATAACATTGTGTATAAGCATTTCTTCTATCATGGTCAAAAGTTTGCTAGCGCAGCTGAAGTGCTTCAGATAAATAGCAAAATTTTGATGGAAGTGGGACATCAAAAAAGAAAGCTACAATTGGTGGTAATGGAGGACCACATACGAAAAAGAACAATGGAAAGGAGGTTTTAGTGTGATCTTGACAATAACATGTTGCTATGTATCTTGACAATAATATTTTCATGTCCATGTATCTTTTGGTGCCTGTTTGTGTAACTTTTGGTTTTTGCTATATAACTTTTGGTTTCCTGGTATGTATTGCAGTATTGCAATATATGTATTTGACAATGCTTAAGTTTAGTAATGGTTAAGGTTGACTTGCAATAGTCAAACTTGTTTTATTTGATGTAATCACTTTATGTACTCAATTGCAGTATTGTAATAACTGTCTTGTAAATTATGTATCCACTTGAAGTATTGAGTTTTAGTAGTCAAACTTGTTTTATATAATGTATTCATTTTAAGTATTCACTTACAATATTGCAATGTATGTCTTGTAGTATTATGTATTCACTTGCAGTATTGACTTTTAATAGTCAAACTAGTTTTATATAAAAAGGTAAAGTTGACTTTTTAATGGTCAAACTAACCAAATACACTCACAAAATGACCCACATTCCATATATTCACATTTATGTTTCAAACACAAACTCAGAAACTATATATACTTCAAATCTAAACTTCTTCCTTCATTAACCCAAAAGACATCTTACAACAACAATACTTGACTCAAAAGACATCTTACAAATATAATCTTCTACATTCATTAACCCAAGATGTAAATTACCACAATACCAAGAAAATCTAACCAACTAAACATCAAATACATCTTGGTCTTTCTAAGTTCCCTTGTCAATTCTTCAATGGCAGTTTCATGCCTATTCCTAGCCCTTAACAATCCATGGATACTTTGAACAACACGATTACACATGTGTGTTTGGATCAAAACCAATCACCCACCCACACCAAATCATGCCCCTCCCTTGACAAAACAAAGAAGATAAATAAATTTTTTAGGTTTTGATTAAACCACATATATCGGATTTTATATCTTACTGGAATGGGACAACTATAGACACGGAGACCTGGGTTTTGCACTGTCCAAAAAGTTTTGATTATGCAAACTCGACCACACATGCAAAAAAACCATGATTGGGGAAGATTTTGTGTGTGTTCTAGGGTTTATAAATTAGCGGGGTGAGTGGGTTTTATTTTGGTGAGGTGGGTTCGGATAATAAATAGGGTGGGTGGGTAAGTGATAAATGGAAAAGACACAAATGCCCTCATCATTTTAAGATTTAATGGGGAAACTAACGCCCCATCTAAAATAAGGACTAAATGAGTGAAATGTTTCAAAAATAGGTATGACTGGTGTAATAAAAATAACTTAAAGACTAAATCTGTTAATTGGGGTATACCATAAGGACCAATTATGTAATTTTTTCATAAAGTTATGATGTAAAATGTAAATATAAAAGTGATATACTTATGTAAAATAAATCTTTTATATAATAAAGGAATTACATCATTTCGGAGTGATTTTAGAAAACTCTTCTCATTGAAAAAAAATTGGGCCAATAGGAGAGCTCAATTTTGCCACATAAGCAAAATCATTTGTGTGTTTGGTTAATAAAAGTCAAAATAAATTGATTTGGTCAAACTTTAATAAATTTTGTGGAGAAATTTGGTTGATAAAAAAAACATAAAATATAGGTGTCAAAGTTGTAAAAAAAAAACTTAAAAAAGATGAGGTAATTAATAAAACTTTAGTTGTTGATTTTAAAATTATATAGAGTAAGGTATATTATAAACTCCAGTTTTTTAATAATTTTGGATTATAAACAAACTCCCTTATATTTATACCATTTAAACTTTATATCTTAAAATATCAATGTATATGTTGTTTTTAAATAACAACATATAAATTTACATAAGATTATAAGTATCAATTTTTTACTATATGCGTTCAATAAAGACTCATTTATTTCATTTTAGAATAACCTACGTGGACCGAGTTATATTTTAAATACGGCTAAATTTTGAAAACGGTAATATAACTATCAAATTGTACCGCAGGTTTACATTAATATAAAAAATAATATACGCGATTGTACTTATAACAATGATTCATGTAATTCTTATTTATTTATATAAGGTTATCTAGAAAAACATTTTTATAAAACATCAACATAATATCAACGCTCATTATAAAATAAGTATACTTTAACTTTATCAACACTCATTATGTGCTATTAAACTTTCCTCTGTGTACAACATAATATCAATAGTTAAATTTAAATAACAATATCAACATCTTTATCAGCTAAATAAAATTAAATCTTGAGTTACCTAACATAAATTTTTATGCGTAAACTTCGTGCGTGCACGAAACTTATAACTATATAATTATATGCAATTACCTTTAAAGACACAATATTCAATATTAATACAGAATAATTTTTTTTGTCAAAACATTGTGCGTGCGCAGGTATTATAGCTAGTAATTTAAAAATGTAATTCATTGCTATGTCTATTATCTATAAAAAAATTAATAATAAAAATTAGGTAAAAAAAAACAAACAATATTACGTGTTCCTGTTTGGGCTATGCACGTGAGTCGGTGTTATTCGGGTTGATCCGGTCGGGTTTGGGTTAAATCGGGTCGTAGCGTCAGTGAGGGCAAGAGTTGGTGTTGGTGCTGAGGGGGACGGATCTGCTTGACCCTTGAAGGCTTGATAAATCTCGCTGATCATTGCCTTCATGTCCGAGTGTGTCAGTTTGAATACAGTGACTTTTGCTTCCAAGTTGGCTTGTGAGATTTCAAGAGCGTCATTCGGGCCCAAGATTCCAGGCCATAGATGAGGATGCCTGAGCCAATGTAGCCACCTGCGTATTCAATGAGTCCAATGTAGCTTGAAGAGATCGAACCGGAGGATGGAAGACCCTAAAATTTGTAGACTGAGCATATTGAGCAATTCAGGAGGTTTGAGGATTGTTTCGGTACACCTCAGTAGCTTCCAAGACTTTAGAGTTGGTTGCTGGGTCTTCTTTGACAAACTCCCCGATTTCATCTATCGTGGTACCTACACCCTGAAGATGCCTGAGGAATTTAGCCATGTTTTCATCCAGTCAGTGAATGTTGTCATACATCAGATCTCTATGCTCATGAACATTTTCATCGAAGCCTTGTACCTCTGCCTTTAGATCAGCATAACTTGCGAGCAGCCTCAGTAATGTTGTTCCCACAATGTTTTAGTAACCCCTGAGTATAGCTTCCTTGAAGCCCTGGTGATCCATTGAGCCAACTGCCTTTCAGTGAGGGGAAGAACATTGTCAAACTCTTTGAATTCATCGAGCTTGAGGATCTCGTAAGTATGATCATCATGTTGGAATGGGACTCAGAAGCTCCTTTGGATCAGGTGAGGCTCTTGTTCAAACTTGAACCTCAGGTCCATTTCTTCTCCACCGAAAGATTTCATTTCATCGGTCTCAGCGAGCTCATCTTCAGAGAATAATATCCCAAAGTGACATCAGCAATTCCGAGCAAGGGGGTGGTTATGGGTTCCATATCGGCGGGTGGTTTATATCCCTCTCAGTCTTTGTCCCCGTTGACCCCTCGGACACCGGTGTGCGTTTCCCAGTGCCTTCACTAGAGTCGATTGGTTGTGGGTCCGTTGATCGGCGGGTTGTTCTTTCCCTCGAGTCTTTGTCCCCACAGTGACCCCCCCGAGACACGGTGGGTGTTTCCCCGTGCTTTAGCAGAGTCAGTGATAGTTGTTTCCCTATCAGCGGGTTGTTTGAGTCCCCCTGAGTCTTTGGGAGGATCAGTGTGCCCTCGACAAAGGCTTGGATTTGCTAATGTCATCCTGGGCGCTAGGAAGGGCTCCCCTACCAGCGGTTTGTATGTTTCCTCTGGATCTTGGGAGTAGTAGGTGTGACCAAGGCCCCGATTGTGATGTGTATCGTGTCCTTCGCTTGTCACGGGTGATTGTTGCTGGTAAGGGGTGTCTTTTTGGTCACGGGCTTTTGTGCCTCTTAGGCTGTGCTCTCAAGCCCAGGGCCTGAGACTTTGGTTTAGTCTTAGTCCCAGTATGAGACTTCCCTTTTTCTTTTTAGGAGCAGTGGTTTAGAGACATGATCCACTTTGATTGTTTACAAAAGATGTGGGCCGTCAATTCAATGGGAGGAGTGACGAGGATGGGTCCTTTTGAAAATTTGAAGGGCTCGTGGATGCCGGGTAAATTTCCAAATTTTTCATCCTGAGTATAATTTGAACCCAGTAACGATTGCAGAGCACAAAAGACAAACCTAGGATACGAAACATATTTCACCTAGTTTTGCTCAGTAGCTCGTATGAGATCACCGTAAATGATCTCCCTATGTCGACAGGACCCCATTCATCAAGCAGATGCCATCATCAAATGAATAGAGTTAACTTGTCCAATGGATGAGTGGTTCCCGCCGAGGACCTGAATCACAAAAGTGAAGAGGATCCTCCAAGCCACGGGGAATGAGCTTTTAGTGAATGGGGTCTTGTCCAAAAAAGTGGATCTAAAATATTGTGTTTTAACCCATCCTTCATGTGGAGGGTTCAGGGATGGGCGACATAAACACCTTTGTTATAATCTAACCCTTGTAGTGCAAAACGCTTTTAAAATCCAGGGTGTATTCTTCCCCCATTAAGACTGAACCTGATGAGATACTCCCCTGAGGTCTAAGGTTATTCTCATCAGAGAAGGTGTCGAGTCAAAGGTTCTTAGTTGTAGCCCAAAAACTCCCCGAGGTAGTTTGGGGTACAATACTGAGGGACATTTTACAAAGGCCGTTGAGGGATGTTGAATAAAAAATTTATAATGTCTTTATAGGTTGGGACATTTTTAGGATATTCAAAATTTCCTATGACATTATTTGTTTTAAATTCAACATTAGTAAGATCCCTACCCAATGAGAAGCAACCGAGAGATTATGCTCTAGTCATTTCCATTAACAAAGATTTTAGGATTTAAGAAATGTTTTGACTAGAACAAACAAAATATTTAGATCTCTTCAAGTTTGTGATGAAAAACTTTTGTAAAGGTTTACAAGAAGGGTTTTCAAAAGAGGTTTTTGAGCACACAAATATTTTTTTGAAATGATTTTGACAGAGTTTTGTTGCGTAAAAGATTTGTGTGTTTATTTGTGTTTGAAGAGGGTATTTATAGAGTGATAAGAGGGGTGTTTTGTGCACAAATGGGAATATTATGAGTTGGTTTTTGAAAGGCGTTTGAATTTCCACATTTAATGCTACCACTCCATTACCCGCAGCAAAAATCTCGTTTTTCAAGGAACAGGTTGCAGTGTAATAAAGGTACTTTTGCAGAGATAAAATATCGATTTGATATTTTTTGTGAGAGGCATTAAATGCCAAGTGGGATTGATGTAAGAGACAAAGAGACATATATTCCTTTATTAAATTGGCATAGTTATTGAACCTAGGACATTAAATTAACTGATACTTGGATCATTTAGTTACTTATTCAATGCTCTTTGTCAAGTGTCAGGGACCCTGAATGAGTCTTACTCATTCAATGAGAGGTTTATTTTGGTTTTCAGTGGAGGATGAACCATTTCAGAGAACTTACTGAGATTGGTTTTCAAATACTTGACTTTCAATGTCAAGCATTCCCAATTCAGCTTTTAGTCTCCTGAAGGTGGGTTCATCCAAGGGTTTGGTGAAGATATCAGCCAGTTGATATTCAATAGGGATGAAATGAAGTTCTATGTCTCATTTCATTATGTGATCCCTGATGAAGTGATATCTGATATCAATGTGTTTGGTTCTTTGGTGGAGAAAGAGGTTGTTGGAGATTGCAATTGCACTAGTGTTATCACAGAAGATGGGCACTATTTTGTAATGGATGACGCAATGAGTTGACTTTTCATCCATAATACATTGGCAACATCCCAGTAGCTAGCCTACATATCTTCACTGAGGACATAGCCATCGATTGTTGCTTTGCACTCAAACACCAGTTTTCCTCCAAGAAATTGACAGACCCTCAGGTACTTTTTCGTCCATGTTGCAGCCAGCATAATCGAATCGAGTAACCTTGAGATCAAACCCTGAGCATTTTGGATAATAGAGTCCAAGGCTTGGGGTTCCCTGTGTACCGAGTATTCTTGGCTGCGAGGTGAGATTCTTTGGGATTGACTGATATCTTGCTATTAAAAGACTGAAAATTATATGTCGGTCTAGTAGCTTAGATACATCGCTGATCCAACAATCCCTCTGAAATGAGTTTGATTGACTGATTTTCCAGTGAGATTAGGTCCAAGGTTGTTAGGTGGGACCATTGGTGTCTTCACTGAGGCATAGTCAAATATCTCATATTTCTTCAAGAGATTTCTAGTGTATTTCTCTTGACTGATGGATATTCTTTATCAGTTTGTTCGATTTGTAGTCCAAGAAAGTATGTAAGTTCCCCCATCATGCTCATTTCAAACTTATTTGTCATTAGTTTTTCAAACTGTTTGCAAAGTTTGTAGTTTGTTGAGCCAAAGATGATATCATCAACATACACTTGGACTAGTATCACATCCGTTGGTTCTATAGACAAACAAGTGTGTTGTCTATCTTTCCTCTCGACAAACTTGTTTTGTATCGAGGCCGAGAGAGTTTCATACCATGCCCTGGGAGCTTGTTTAAGTCCATAGAGGGCTTTTTCAAGCTTGCAGACATAGTCAGAATTCTACTACTCAAAGCCTGAGGTTGCTGAACATACACATCTTCTTCGCATCACCATTTAAGAATGCACTTTTAACATCCATTTGGTAGAAAGTTCATGTATGTTGCATATGCAAGGAAGATCCTGATGGCTTCCATTCTGGCAACAGGAGCAAATGTCTCATCATAGTCAATGCCTTCTTGTTGACCTAAACCTTTGGCCACCGGCTTTGTTTTTAATGATGCCATTTTCATCGTTTTGTTTCAAAACCCACTTCATTTCTATGACTACTACATCCTGAGGACATTTGATCAAGGTCATGACCTTGTTTTTATCAAACTGTTGCAGTTCTTCTTGCATAGCCAGAACCCAGCTTGGGTGTTTTAGAGCTTCAGTGACATTTTTGGTTCTATTTCGATAGATAATCAGATATAGACATTCATTGGCTGAAGTGCAGTAGATTTCAGCCATGCTTCTGGTGAGCATGCCCTCAATGGGTTCACCAATGATGTTTACGAGCTCAATATCCTGAGATCTTGTCCACTTACTTTGTGGTCTAGGATCTGAGTTTGATGAGGTCACCGAAGTTCAGGAGTGAGATTGGTTAGGGATCAAGATTCATTTTGAGCATCTGTTATGATGTCCTGTTCGGTGGGTTTCATGAATCACAGATCCCTAATAGTTGGTTCTGTTACCTATCCCCTGGACCTGATAGATTATCAATGAATTCATTGATTATTGGTTGGGGTAGGTTGTGAGGTAAGACATAATATGAGATGTCAGCATCAGCTTGATATGAGGAATTGAATTCGGGTGAACTCATCGAGGATATATTGATGAGTCATCAATTCCTATTTCCTCCATGAGGTGTTAGTGAACCTGATGCTTTCAGAACTTTCATCAAAGGTGACATGAAAGGTTTCCTCAACTTGTTGTCTCCTTGTGTTAAAACCCTGAAGGCTTTGGAGATCAGTGAGTAGCCTAAAAAGTATCCATTATCAGCTTTTGCATCAAACTTGCCTAGATGATCCTTGTGGTTTTGAATGAACACATGACATCCAAATACATGAAAATAGCCGATGTCAGGAAGTCTACCTTTGAAGATCTCATATGGGGTTTTGTTATGTCTTTTGACAATGATTGACCTGTTTTGTGTAAGGCGTTTGACGCTTCATCCAGAATGCTTTGAGAGAGCCATTTAACATGGTTCTAGCAGCCTCAATGAGAGTTCTGTTTTTCCTTTAAGCAACCCCATTTTGTTCAGGGGTATATGGAGATGAGAAATTTTGAGAAATTCCTTTTCCATCACAGAAACTCTCAAGCTCTTGATTTCTGAACTCAGTACCATTGTCAGTTCTGATTTGTTTAACAGTAATGTCATTCCGTTTTCAATCTTCTGATGAATGACATTATTGTGTCAGCTGCCTGACTCTTTTGGAAAGAAAGTATACCCAAGTGTATCTTGAGAACTCATCAACAATGACAAGTGTATACTTCTCATGCGGATTGATCCGACTCCAGGTCCGAAGAGATCCATGTGCAGGAGATGAAGACAACTTTTGATGGAGAAATTTTGTTTGGTTTTGAATGATGCTCTGTGGTGTTTACCCTTTTCACAAGCGAACATGGTTTGTATTTTGCAAAAACCAGTGATGGTAAGCCAAGGACCTTGTTTTGTTTTGCCAAGTTGTTGAGGTTTTTGAAGTTTAAGTGTGAGAGTCTTTTATGCCACAACCAATTGATAGTTTCAGTGGCTTTGGCAAAGAGACACGTTCCATCTTGGGAGAGTGTTGACATGTCTAGCACATAAACATCATCTTTCCTAGGAGCTATCAACACAACTTCCTTATTGGCATTGAAAATGGTACCTTGTTTATCATTGAATTGTACAATGTATTTAGCATCACATAGTTGACTGACACTGATGAGATTGTATTTGAGACCATTGACATAGGCTATTCTAGAGAAAACTATTCCATTACAGTTTATTGAACCATAACCTTCAGTGGGACATGATGAGTTATCACCAAATACTACCTTGGGTCCTGGTTCCTTTACATACTTGTGCAGATATTCCTTCACACCAGTCATGATTCTTGAGCATCCACTGTCTAGATGCCAAATAGGCTCCCCGGCATGTCTCTGCACAAGTAGTAAACTGAATTAGTTTCTCTTAGTGACCCACTTACTAGTGGGCTTGGGTCTCAAGGTCTCTCTGAAATTTGCAATCGACTCATGGTCGGTTGTGTGCACAAGTGCTACCACAGTTTTGCATTTAGAGGTTGAGGATGACTCAGTGACTCTGGGTTGTTTGGAATTTCTCCTTGCATGAATGACCCTGTCATGTTGGGATGTCTCATGAGCTGGATTACCGCATATATCACAGCAAGTATTCATGAGACAATCATCCTGATGATGATCATTAAACCCACAGTGAGAGCACAGAGGAAAAGGTTTTGCTCTATTCTTTGGAGCAGCTTTGGAGGATGAAGCATACTGATGACCAACTTTGGTATACTTTGCTTGACTGACATACTGTAGATGATCTGCAGTCCTGTGATCATCCTTTTGCAGATCATGCAGAAAAGGATTCTATAACAATTGTCAGTGGTATGGTGGTGTAATGACACATCTCACACTTTTGTTTGTTTTTGGAGGTTGACTTAGACTTTGAGGAACCGAGGAAGTGACTTTGTCTCCTTGATTGGTTCAGGGATCCTTTCAATGGATTCCATTTTTTCAGTAAGCTTTCTCACAAGTTCAGTCAGTTGCTGAATTTGGTCAGCTTCAGTGGGACAGAGGATGTTGAAGTCTCAGTAGGAGTAGACTCTTGTTGGATTAGTTTGGCTTGTCTTTGTAGGATGGTTCTACCAAGTCCAGACCTTTCTTTTGGTGAATGAGGATTGAATTGTAGTGGAGTAAGCTCAGAGCTTGGATCAGCACCCTGAGAGATTTCAGGGTGGAAGCGGTGTTTCGAGACTGCTCGACTCAGAGATGTGTTCAGTACCACGGTCATCTCGGAAGTCATAGCATGCTCTTAAAAGCTTGGCTCTCAGGCTCAAGAATCCTTCCAGAATCGTAATTTGGAAGCTTACTCTCAGGATTCACCCGTTCAATCCAATCACTGGAATTGGGGTCAGCCAACATATTTGTAATCATGCCACCGCAGAACAAATGGCTTAGGAGACTGGTCTTTGTTGAGAGAGTCATAGAGATGATCTTCACCTATGACTCTCTTCTGCTACTAGGGCACCCACAAGATCAAAGACCCGGGATTTTAGCAGTCCAACTATTAAGAATATCATTTGCCTTTTAAGTTCATCTTGAAGATTCGATTTTTTTAACTAGTTCGTTTTGAATTTACAAAGTGACAGCCTAAAGCTTTTCTTGTTTTAAAATAAGCAATTCATCCCTACACTTATTCAATTCAAAACTTAACTTGTTGTACTTAGAAAAAAGATTCAGTCTTTGCTCTTCTACGAACTTAAGGTCTACATTCAGATAATTCATGTAAGAGACCAATCGAGTCATCATCCATAGAAAGTAAAATGTTTACCTTCTTCATTGTGATGTTGACCCATTCTCCATTTCGGGCATGATTCTTTCCAACAGCAAGCTTGTCCTCTTCTGAGAGGGCCATCAGTGCACTGACATGCACCAATTCATCATCAGATGAGACTGGCTCTTCATCCCATCGAAGGTTTCAAAGAACGAGACCCTTGTTTTACCCTGCATAGATTGAACATTTTTGTTGTTTCGAGGGATGGCCTCAAGCAATGTAAGCTTAGCTTTTGCTTTCTTATACTTAGCTTCATAATCAATGGTTTTGTTAAGATCGGATTTGTTTTGAACATTTTGATGAGACTGATAGATTTTTGGTTGAAATTTGCTAAAGCCTGAAGACTGATTAGATCCTGATGGTTTGTAAGAGGGTTCGAAGTTGTTTTGAAAACAGTCTTTTGCAAGATGGCCTCTTTTATGACACTTATAGCATTCAGTGTCTTCAGTTGCTTTAGCAGTTGAAAAGCCTTTGTTTCTTTTTATAAACCTTCGAGAGTTAGCAAGGAGTGCCCTCCTCGAAATTCAAGATTTAGGTCATTTAGGTACTCCTCACTTGATCTCTCGTCAGCTCATCATCCGAGTTTTCTTGGAAATCTTGAACCACATTGTTAGAAAAGAAAGCAGTTGAAATTGGTGATGAGGTGGTGGTCAGGGACTTCTTGACTTCCTGAGACTTCTTTAAGTCAGGGTATCGTTTATTGATGAGGTTTTCCTCATAGACAAATTTCCCATAAATTTCGTGAAGCTCAAGATTTTGGATATGATTAGCATTTCTAAGTCCTGAGAGAAATTCAACCACTTCTCAGGGAGACTGTTGACAAAACCAACATTGATTTCATGTTTGGACAACTTAACACCATCATTTGAAAGTTCATTTAAAAGAGTTTTGTATCTGGTGTAAGTTTGAGAGAGAGTTTCGGAGTCCTTAGCCCTGAAGGTGTTATACTCAAGTTTCAGGTCCATTATCCTGTTTTCCTTGGTGTCGGATGGTCCTTCATGACTATGAACTAGGTCATCCCAGTTTGCTTAGTCTGTACTACAGCTTATATGACTCCATAATATCGTCAGTAAGACAAGATATTATGATACTTTGAGTCTTTGGTCCTGGTTGACCACTCTTCTTTCATCCTGGGTCCATTGAGCTTCAGGTTTAGGCAACCCTTCAGCAGTCTTTGGGATAAATGGACCTTCATTTATACACTTGATATAATAAGGTTCCATCCCAATCAAATAGCAAAGCATTCGCTTTTTCTATTTGTTGAATTTACCAACTTCAAGTCTAGGGCAATAAATTGAATAAGCTCCACCTTTTTTATCGACTAGTTGGGGTACATCAATTTCAGCCATTTAGGATCCTAATTTAAAACTTTTAGAGCGCCTAAAACGAGTTTTATAATTAGCCTTGCTCATACCACTTGTTGTTCCTCGCTCACTATCGCTTAAAAAACAGTTTAAATGCATAAAACAAGTTAATAGTGAACTATGACCGAAATTAACATAAGAAAACACACTAAGTAATTTTCAACATAATATTCTTATTAGAAATAAATCAACAAAGAATACGCTACCCAAGTACTTGCGGAATAGTACTTGGGATTGAAATGACAAAGTTGGGTGACTCCTCTCTAAGCTCAGGCTAAGTCTGAGCACAACTTTTAGAGCTCACTGAGCTATCTCAGAACTAAGTTAGTATTTGGAGGAGTGAGAAGATGGCTTGCGTGTGTGTGTTTTTACAATTCACAAGCTTAATCTTTTCACTCCATCTCTTATGCTATTTATACATGTATGAGATTTAACTCTTTCCTAAGTGACAAATCTGACATCATACGTAAGACAAAATACTGATGTATTTTGTCTCTGTTTACAAAGACTATTCTAAGTAAAGGACAAGGTCAAGTTTTCCATATTTCAGTGATGACACTGAGCTTGTAAGCTAGCCATTCAGGAAAAGTTGACTTATGTTGATAAGGACTTCTTTATCTGATTCAAACTTCTCCCGCCTTGTCCGCTCTTTCTTCAGCCTATTTATCCTTCAGTCTTCTTCTTCATTTTGTCTTCAGTGTAAGTAGTTGAAGAGGAGTCTTAGGGATTCAGTGAGTTATTGTCATCACTCACCTAATCCATCATCTTCTCTTGACTCAGCTTCACCCTTTAAGTTCCGCTTCATCGAAGTGGAGAGACTTCTTCTACGCCTCGTACTGAGTGTCCCGAAGATGACTCACTGAGAGGCTTT
Source organism: Chrysanthemum makinoi (assembly GCA_910596185.1). NCBI lineage: Eukaryota > Viridiplantae > Streptophyta > Magnoliopsida > Asterales > Asteraceae > Chrysanthemum > Chrysanthemum makinoi. The sequence goes on from OU343225.1 coordinate 336,159,405, forward strand.
GCACTCAGTGACCTGATTAGTGTTTAACGGACTAAACACTTGGGCTATTTTCTATTCAAATCCTAGATTAAGGGGTTTGGGTATTTATTGAACCCAACAGTAATGTTAGGGTAAAATTGGGTAGTTTTGAGTTGGAGGGTTTTTATTGGATAGAGGTGATGTGGCACCCAGGGTATTAGGGTACCACTCCCTCCTCCCTTACAAGTTTCCAAAGTCATTGGTTATAGCGCATTAATTCATCTCGAAATTTTCTTTTAAATTAATAATTGCATTTAATATGCATATATTAAACTTACAAATTAGCTTTATTTTATTGTGGTGTGATTTTTTATTTAATAAACATAGAATTTCCTTAAATAATCATTGTAACCAATGACTTGAGAACGCTAGTTAGAAAAACCTAAAATGAAATTCAGATATATTTTCAGCTTTTACGTGTTAATCGATTATATTTTGAAAGATATACTTAAATAATTTGACTAACTATAAGCTCTCGTAAGCCCGTTTAATTTGACTTGGGCTTATAGAGACTTATGGCTTATAAAAGCTTTTATATATTTGTGTGACAGACAAAGCTTATTTTATAAGCTCAAGCCCCTATAAATCGTATATAAGCCTCGCGCCAAAAACAACCTATATATTGCACGAGCACAAACACAAAAGTAGTAGTGATAATCTCATATATATAATTCGTTTTCGTTCTTGTCATACCACTTTCCCTCCAACAAGCCGTTCAAAAAAAAAAAAAAAAAAATCCCTCCAACAAAAATGGAACTAAGTTGTCGTTAGTTAGAAGCTATTGTTTGTTTTTGTGCAAATCTATGCCTGCAAGAAAAGAGGTGGGTCTAAAGTCTGAATCTATTGTTTGTTTTTGTGATGGCTTAAAAGTGAGAAGATATGAGAGAAAGATGAAAAGTAGAATTTGGGTACTGCGAAGAGGAATAAAGAAGTTGTGTTTGTCTTCAAGATTGAAGTGAAAAGAAGTAATTATCAGCACTTATGTCTGAAAAAACAAACAACCTCATTCCAATTTCCTCTTTTCACATAAGAGAAAAGTGGCAAAAAGCCAAACACAGCCTAAGTCTTAATTTAGGAGAATTCTCCTATAAATAATTCGCACTTGCGATACGTGAGAGGGAAAGCGAACTCCCAATCACGAGCAAGTTCAGAGTGTTCAGGTGGGATTTGGCACATTTCAAATGCTCTCGTAACCACAAACTTTTAAAAGAGGGAACGACCACACCAATATGCATCTTATTGCTAATTTGTTAGCTTTGTCACTTGAATATAAATTCAAATTCTTTAAACATTCAAAATTTTGATCATGAAAAAAGATTCACAACTTATTTTATGCCTAAAAGTCCCTGATAATTATTAGTATGGTTAAAGTGTCACCCTAATAATATATATCTTTGTTAAATATTCAATTTCTCTTGTACTAGGTACGCATAATTAAGAAAAAGAAAGAAAATACTTGTCTTAATAAATACCACATGACCCCATTTTTCAACTTTATGTTAACACGCATTGAAGATCCCATTATCACCCATGTTAATTCCTTAAATCTTTAATAATTATCGAATTATGATGCATATAATAATCAAGGGCGGACCAGGGAGATCCCGAAGGTTCACGGAAACTCGATGAATGTTTGTCGTCTAATGTAATTTTTTGTTAAAATTTTTTATTTTTTTAAAATGAACCTTGTCTCGAAAATTTGTATCACATAAATACATGTCTTGTTTAATTATTTCATTAATTCGTCAAAAAAAACATGTCTTTTTAATTTGTTTACTAGTTATAAATCGTACATTTTAGTTCACTTTTATTTTTTTTTTATACTCGAAAAAAAAGTTATACACCTCATGATTTAAAGTCCGGGTCTGCTCCCAATAACAATATCAAAGCTTTACATATCTTTTTATCCAAATTATTGTCCTTGAGGTTGTTGCTTTGGAAATTTTGTAAGGACAAAGGCATGCAAGCTTCATCTTTCATGGGGTATAGGAGTATGACCAATTTCTCCCATTCCCATAAAGATATCATCTCAAACGACGCCAGTAAGTAAACCCTTTTTCGAATTGGTAACAAAGACTATACAATTTTAATTATAATTAGAAAATAAAAATATTCATGGGACATAGTTTGTTGGATTTGAAAATGGTAGGCCAATAAGATCCAAATATGCCACTTTCTGATATTTTTATGATAAAACTTGCAAAGGAGAATTATTGGCACAATGCATGGCCAACATCCACTTTTGAAAGCTAGTCCTCTAAGGCTAATCATAGTGTAGAAATTTGAAATACATATCGAGAATCCGATGAAAATGAGTTGATAAAAAAGACTTTGACCCCACAACATCTAGCACAAACTTATAGCTTGCAGGGCACTAGAACAAGGGCTATCATTGAATTCTTATTTTGCTAGTGAACATTAGCATTTGTTGCATATTGTTATAGAATACAAAACGACGTACCTAATCCTGTCGGGGCTGAATATAGGAGAGGTAGAATGTAGACAGATCCTACATGTACCCTTCAGATATACTCGAAGGTAAAGAGACTGTTTTAGAAAGACCTACGGCAAGTGTAAGTGTGCGGGTTATGTATTGTTATAGCATACGTGTAAATAATGATATTAGTATATTAAGTAACTTATAAAGTTACATAAGTAAGAATTGATGGTTGTTTGTTGGTGAAAAGAATTCCACCTACTTAGAAATGGTTCAGAAAACTTTATGCAAGGGTTAAACTTTTGTTACTTTGTCAAAACTAGCAGTAAATATAGTTTGGAGTATAGGTTTGTAATATACGTGTTTGTTAAACTACTTTATTTACTTTTCCAATTCTTTTTTATGGGACTAATAACTTGATTGCTTCTCAAAACTCATATTAGCAATCAAACTACCTATAATTTTCTTTCTCTGTGCATGTCTAATGATAGCTTAGCGACTAGAGACATACATTGTAAACAGAAGGTTCGGGGTTCAAATCCAAGTGTGTTCAATTATTTACGGTTTACATATACTCCGAGAGTATAAGTTTTCGACGATGATCACGAGATTGGTTAGGGAAGGGCCCTAGCTTGAGGGTGCATGTTACCATCTTTTTACATATGATAACGCAAAACAACTTGTTAAAGTAAAAAATGTTAAATGAACAACAAAATGACACCTAAAACTTTCCTAATGATAGTTTAAGCCCATATGACCTAGATTGTCTTCCATGCTCAAAGTACATGCTATTATATAGGTTAACTATTCTCTAACCAAAATTCAACATGCAAACAAGAACCTTAATTGCCAAATAACTTTTGTATTTTCCCCACTTAAATAAACTTACAGCTTGTACACAACGCATTAGATGGTTAAAAAGTTTTAAACATGACAAATGGAATGATAACTATAAATACACATGGTCATGATACTACTTGATTAACCACCATGATCCAACAACCACACCAAATTATTTCACAAAAACACTCTTCTTAACATCTATTTTCTATCCTTTCATTAACTCTCATCATCAAATACATTGAGCAACAAAATTTCACTTCAAACATGCCCAAGACCCTTATTCCACATCTTCAAGAGAACAAGAAACCGTTCCATAGGAGGAACGGTTCAGGCGACCTCCATGTTTTTGAGGCCGCTCGGTACTATGAAGCCACCAACAACAACCTCCCTCATAAAAACTACATGAGGGAGGGTGGAAGGCTAAGTCTTGATATCCCGAACAATAGAAGAAACTCAATTCCTTTGCATGTCATGATGAGTGAAAATCAAAACTCGATTCCTTTACAAAACATTATAATGGATCACAACCCTATGATGGTTAAGAAAGAGAAGAAGTACAAACAACCTAGCTCACCAGGAGGAAAATTAGCTCATTTCTTGAATTCCCTTTTCAACCAAGCTTCTTCCAAGAAGTCCAAATCAAAGTCTACCACATCGACACAATCTACGAAAGACGAAGATGAGAGTCCAAGTGGTTGGAGAAGAAGGAGAAGGAGTAGCATTAGCCTCTTTAGAAGTGGAGGAAATAGTAATTCGAACATTGTAAGTGACTCAAAATCTATTTCTTCAAGAACACCACCTCCATATCACATACCACAAGCACCCACAAAGAGTGCAACCTATAAAGATCACACGCGCACATGTGAAATTACGAAAACACCCTTCAATGAAAACCACAACATCAAAAGTGGTCCCTATGAGAAAAAAGGTTATGGAAATGGATTATTGGATAAAAATAGGGTTTGTGACATAAAACATGATGATGATCACCATCATAATAAGCATGATCAACCGGTCGAGATTCAAGAATTCAAAAGGTTCATTCTTGATGATAATGATGGTGGAGATAGTGATTCAAGTTCGGATCTTTTCGAGTTAACAAACTGTGACTTAGGTTACTATTCAAGTGGTTTGCCTGTTTTTGAAACCACACATATGGACAACATCAAGAAGGGTGCACCAATCTCTCCAAAGCTCAAACCTTAATTATTCCAAATGAGAATTTTAAGTTATAAGGTTCTACATATTCATATGTTTCATAGCTAACCAGCTAGGTGAGGTTTTGTTTTATTTATAAGTTTCCAATCTATATTTGTTTATTCTTGTTTATTACTATAACTATTTGTTGTAGATGTTATATAATACTTGATGCAATATATAAATGGATTGAGTTTAATTGTATTTTTATTGTATAATTTTCATCAAGCCGGAGGTTGGACATGCAATGAGCAAGAAAAAATTCCAGTGAGAAATTCTTGAGGTTTCACTACAAGAATTCTCGCTGTCACGCCAACCAAAATTGTGGGTAAAAGGTTAAAATCCGTGGGTAATTTGCGAATACACACGAATTGCCTACAAATTATTTACATTGGAAGTTGGGAACGAACCCTACTAGAGTAAACGTCTAGCCGCAATATTCTTGGTTATATACATGATGCTTGCTTGATTGAATAGAAAACGTCATTCAATAATCAAGAGTAGAGGTACGTGAGCCTAGAGGCATTAGTCGAGTCTCTTCTCACGAAGAATTTGATTCGTACTATATCTTAAAAACAATCGATCACTAGCTAGAAGACCGGCTATAAAGACTGTAATATTTGTTACCATGAAACATAATTTTGATATATGAATTGAAAAGAAATTTCTTTATTAAAATCCTTGAAAATTACTATTAAAGGAATAGAAAGCTTCAATCACGGGGAAAATGTAAAGTTCAGGTGATGATTGAATGTCTTTAAATTTTTGAAGCATATGATTTCTTTTGACATTTTTAAGTTTATTTCTACTTTACATTTGAAATAGTAAGTGAGCATGATTCATGTTAATGGTTAATATGATACTCTAGAGTCTAGATTATGCATCTATGTGTTACGGAGTATGTTTTGTTCGATCACACTGTAAATGTAAGCCAATGTGTCTATGATGATCTTGCGTACGTGCATGAAATATCATGAACATCATCAGAAGTTGGATATATATCGCTGGAAAGTTAGATCAATACGAGAAGTTTTTAGACCGATCAAACTTTCAAGAAGTGAATAGAATCGTGTCATTTGATACATCTTTCATTTTCTCTTAAACCTATATGCATCGCATAATACCGTCTTTAATTTATCTAGCGTTTTGTAGCCAATATATACTTTTCAGTTTTTAACAACATGCGTCTCTGATCCACGTTCATCAAACAAACTAAACGCGGGGTTTAAGATAAACTACTTGGCAAATGGCAATCCTAATGTCAATCAAATAATTAACCACAAATAAATCAGCTGTGATGGTTTGAATACATATATCAACACTAGTTTCAGTGACAGATCTATATATAATTATAAGTTATCAGATGCATTTCGCTGCATTTAATTTTATTAAAACTAGACCCAAAGTTAAATATTTTATATGAATATTCACGGGCACTTGCGAGGAGCCCCTAGCTCGGTCCTCCCTTGGCTAGTTCCGTTTTATATTTTGATATATTAAGGGTGCATCCAAAAGAGATATAAGTTACTAATTATTATGTTATGAAATCAAAATTATGTTTACTTTATTGTACTTTTGTTGCTAAATAATGAACTCAAACTCATCAACAGATTATCAAATGGTGCTTGAAAATTTGTTTTTTTTAAACGGCAACTAACTATCTCAGAATTAAACAAAGTTAATTTTCATTGCCGGGACTTGTTGTCGGTGCAACGGTGTTTAATTTTTTCAAGCATAATGAATGTATATAGTGAATAGGATTGTTTTCCCATGTTTGACAGGAAAATGACAACCACTTTGGAAAGAAAATGACATTAATTGTATGATAAAAATGAGCAAACAATTGAGCAAAAAAATGCAAGAATTTCTTACCACTTGAAAGAAAGTGACATTGCATGTATAATGCTTGCTTTTTAAGAATCAACACCTTTCTAGAAAGTCATTATTAATTGTATGAAATTTTGTTTAGTTAAACATGTCTTTTCAAGTGTGTAATAGGTTACAAGAGTTTGTTATCTTGCCTAAACTACATCTTTATGCTGCAAAGTTCAACCATGGGACATTGTATTAGCATTCTGGTGTTTGTTTCCAATATAACTGATATATTAAGTCCATAGTCATGTTAGGTCCTCTGAAAGCAGCTTCTCTACTTTCGGGTAATATTGTATACATCTCACATCCTTCATACCTCGTAGAAGACGGGATTGGGTCCCGTTGATTATTTATAAAACAAATAGTCAAGAATGAGCGATCATCTCTTTTTCTCTTTCAAAAAACTCTGAACGTGACCGACCATCTGAAAAATGAACAGGAGAAACTCATAATTATTATGGAGTTACAATCTCATACACCATTCACGTGAAAATCAACCAAAAAATTGCTATCAAGCAACTACATGCTACTAGTATTGACGATAAACACACACCATATAGTAATGCCTTAATAAAAGTTTATTCATTATGTCACTAATAAAGTGGTTTTTGCCCCTTTGTCTCAAAATAACTAGACAAAAGTGTTCATTTATGCATATTAGTCAAGGAAATCAAAACTTTTTTAAAAAGTAAAATAATTTTTGTGTGCACAATGTAACGATTTTACATTCATATCAATATACAATTAATAAGTAAACATTCAATCTGAGCATCTCTAATGATAAATCTTTTTAAAAGGTTTGTAACATATCCGTGTCATATAATGGTATGAATTTTTAAGTTTCTTCATTCATAAACCTATTGTTACTATACTAAAATTTAATAAAGCTTTATACATGTATATCCATTTGATTATAATGAAAAGGTTTTAGGACCTTAAACCTATTTTAATCCATGTCATCGATCATAAAGCTTTTTTCGCTAGGGTGTCTGAATTTATGAACCATTTCAAGTTTTATAAACCAGCCTTTTGTTAAACCTCCAATTATGGGTGCCTTTAGGGACTGTTTGGCATGGTACGCAAGTTTCAGATCTTTTAAGTAGCTTCAAGCTTTTGTTTTAGAAAAATAAGCTTTTGTTCAGTGCGGAAAAATGAAGCTTTTTGTTCTAATAACTAGCTCCAATTTGAAACGCTCTATTAGTTTGAGAACGAATATATGTCCACTGATACATGATATTCATATTTCTAGCTTATGAAAAAAGAAGAAAATAAATCTCCTAAAAAAAAGTAAACACAATAAAAATTCAGCAATTACTCCAAATCTCCAACTAGCACAGTAATATTTTTACATGCTAGCTTTTATTAGCCACAAACGTATAGAATAGAACAACAAAGTCGTTGTAGTATAGTGGTAAGTATTCCCGCCTGTCACGCGGGTGACCCGGGTTCGATCCCCGGCAGCGGCGCTTTTTGTTTTTGCTTTTCCCAATTACGTGTCACCTTCTTATTCACTTATCTTCTTTTGTCACTTATTTTCATTTATTTCTTGTTTCTCGCTCAATTTTTTTTTAAAAATAATTCTCGCACGTAGATATGTCATTTATGCTCGGTTCTTAACTGATTTAGTAAGAAAATAAAAGATGTAAACATTTTCTACCAAATTTTATAAGTAAACATTTTACCAACTAAGTCACTCTTCTTTTTTATTTCTTTTTATTTTTCTTTCATTTCCTTTTTAAATGATATTTGAAAATACAGTAGTAAGGTGTGTTTGTTTAAGTTTATTTCTTTTTATAACCAACTGGCTTAGCTCAGTTGACCACCTTGGAGTCCCTAAGGGCTTTTGGAGGAGGAAGGTCTTGAGTTCAAATCCTGCAAAAGGGTTTGAATGAGGGATTTTCCTTCAAGGTAGGGGGTTTTCCCTCATCGGATATTTGAAATAGGCATTTCCGCTTCGAGTGAGCTCTCTAGCGCGGACCCGGTTTAGACAACGTAGTCTAGACCTCCCGTTGTCGAATCGCGACACGAAACACCTTATAAGAAATTCACCTTTCCAAAAAAATATAGCGAGTGTTATGATTTATGTGACTTTCAACGTATTACATAATAAATTTATATAATCAGAAATATTAAAAAAAAAAAAAAAGAAAAAAAAAGAAAAGAAAAAGGTCTATAAAACATAAACCAAAATTTAAATAAGCCATATATAAGCTTCAATTTTCACACATATTCACCATTTCACCTATTTTCACTACTAACCGAGAGTAACAAGCTTATATAAACAAAAATATTTTAGTGAAGAAGAGAATTATTGATATTAAACAAAATAAACATTAAAGTTGAGAGGACTCAAACATATCCTAAACAATGACTCCAATACTTATCCTAATAAACATAATAAATAAACTACGATAGTTATCCAACACGACCGAACTTGATCGAATTTTAGCCTCCATTCTCATGAAACATCCATTTTTTAAAAGTTATCAATAATAGCCGAGTTATTCGTTCGGTTTCGATTTTCATGTATTCTTTGTAACGATTGGTATCTGGCAATTATCGGTTTGAGTTTTTATTCCTTTTACGGTTTTCAGGTCTGATCGATTTTTTTCGGTTCGAGTCAGGTTTGACCCGATGCTCACCCCTATCCAAAAACATAAAAAATAAAAAATAAATACTCCCTTAAATACGAGATCAAAACATAAGACTTAATAGTCCATATTTCCTAATAAACATAATAAATAAACTACGATAGATGTCTTAAAATAATTATTTCAAAATAAACAAAAGTCTACTTTCGAACCTTTTATTTTCATATCTATTTCTGTAATTAACTAGATAATTTAATAAAAAATATTTTATTTGAGTGGTTGAAAATCAAAGTAGCCTTACTTTTATTAAACTTTATGATTTTTTTTTCGTGACAATAATTTTGAGCCCGACAGACTAAGGGTGTGTTTGTTTCATTAAGATATTTTAGGTCTGAATATGACTACCACATCTTACTGGTAAGAGGTGCCTAGAAAATTTAAATCTGAACAAAATAATGTTGTTTATTTTTGTATAATTTTCGGATAATTTTAAATGCTCGTTTCTATAATTTTTTTTATTAAACTAACGCAATACGATAAGAAGTAACTTATGTAAATATGAAACAATACTTTTTATCAGAAATATAATATAGTTAATTAACAAACGTTTTCAATATCTTATAGAGTAAGAGGTAATAAGACAAGTCTCCCCATCTCTTACTGAGTAAGATGTTATATGTCTAACTGGGTATAACTCAAAAGAAAAAAAAAAAAACAACCAAAACGTGTAAGAGTAAGAGGGCTGGTAAAACACCTAAACAAACACTACCTGGCTCACACACATTCACTATTTCACCTATTTTCATTTCCCGCCACATTTTCACACCAAAACACACACAAAAAACACACACTAATTCACACACACAGAGACCGAAACATCGAACAAACCATGACGGAACAGGCTGAGAAATCGGACGGATTAGATATCGTTTCGATCGGGAAATTATACGACGGTCCTTGGGAGAAGAAGTACTGGAGTTCATCTAGGGTTTGTTATTTTCTACATACATTTCTTCAATCGCTTTATACATTTATTCATTTAACTATAACTGTATATCGATTGTTGAAGAAGCTATTATTGCGTTATTGAGCTGTTTAATGAGTTTAGTTTTGACCTAATTTAAAAACTGATGCTGATTACATCAGGTTTAGGTAAATTTAGGCAAATTAATGAAATGATATACTGTTTGACGAATAACGGATGGATACGAGTGTATATCGATTACTTATGAAGTTATCTGTATCTGAAGTTATCGAATGTAGTCGATTTTGACCTAATTGTGAATTTGAAACTGATTAAGTTAGGTTTAGGTAAAGTTAGGCGAATTAATGAAATGATGACTAAACTGCGGCGTAATGATAGCTTTTACGGCTGTATATCGAGTGTTGATTAATATTATTGTATTTGGAGATATTATTGTGTTATTGAGCTGTTTAATGAGTTTAAGTTTTGACCTAATTTAGAATCTGATGCTGATTAAATTAGGTTTATGTAAATGTAGGCGAATTATTGAAATGATAACTGATTAAACGAAAACCGCTCGTAACAATAGTTTCTGACGAATTACGGCTGAATAAGAGTCGATTGTTGATAGCTATTATTTGTATTTGAAGCTCTTATTGTGTAAACAATGAGTTTAGAGATGACCTAATTTAGAAACTGATGCTGTTTAATTAGGTTTAGGTGAATGTAAGAAAGTTTTTAGTTAAGTTTAGTATCCGTGATAGAAGATAATTGCGTCTGTTGAGATGTTTGTAACTGATTTTAATTGAACTCACAGCACGAGGATAGTTTTCGATAAATTTTGGCCGAATGTGTTGAAATGTGAACTAACTATGTATTGATTTAAATGTATGATTAAACGGATACTTATGGCTGTATATAGATTGTTGATGATTTTATTTGTATTTCACTCTGTTATTGTGTCATTGAGCTGTAGAATGAAATTAATAAACCGATGCTGATCAAATTAGGTTTAGGTAAGCAAATTGATGAAATGATGACTGATATAAGTTAAATGGCAGTACACCGATAGTTATTCTGAATATTATTTTTCGGAATGTGAACTAGTTACTATTTACTATTGAAGATACTTGGATTGGTTTATATTTTTGTAACTTATTGAGCTATTAATGGCTTGAGAATGGTTTTTGAAAAAATATGGTAGAATGTGAAGTAATTAGTGACGTATTTACCACCTATATATGAGGAACGTTTGAGCGAGATGCGTGAATCACAATGCTAGTTGTTCTGTCACTAGTCTTTGGCTCTGTTAGCAGTACTTTCTTTCTGTCGTTCTCAGGGGAACAAAATTTGATATAAGATTTATAGATTTTATCAACTTTTATATGGTATTGAATGTCTGATTCACTGTTAGCATTTAACGCCAGGGAAATAGTCCTGATTTATTGTTAATGTGCTAACTAGGGTAGTTGTTACGCAACTGGGGATGCATATGATGTGTTGATGCTTTTGAAATGTTTCTGATGCAAACAATATATATCTCCTTGGTGATTTACAGAAAAAAATTAAAATTAGCATGATATTAAGTTCAGTAGCTAGTATAACTTGTAGTATTAGGAATTAATAGTTTCATATCTAACTTAGCTGCTTTTACGATATTGAGTTTGGACTTTGGAAAGATGGTTAACTGTGGTATTGAGGGTTTGTCACCAATAATATGAGTGGACTTGCATAGTGTTTAGATTGATTCAGAGTAACATATCGATGAAACAGTTTTTGGAGGTTTTTCTATTTTTCTTAAGCATTTGAGTGCATAATGTGTTTATACTGAATGGTTGCCTTTGAAATAAATTTATATTAACCTGAATAGAGTGACTAAGTCGAGTGCAATATGAGGAAGGATGATATGGATAAACAGAAGTATCATATCTCCTCATCCACTTGGTACATATTATTGTAAACTTATACATGTTTACTGCTAGAAGTTAGTGCCTAAGCGATGTGGTATACTCTCCTTATGAGCTCTCTTGTATTCTCAGGGTAAAGACCGACATCCTTATCCAGTTGGATATGTTGCTCATCGGAACCATAATGGGAATACCTATAAGATGGCAATCATTGAGGGGCTTAAAGGACCTGAATTTGTGGTGCGTGGATAACTGGATATTACTTTTTAGCTATTAAGTTTTTTGTCTGCCCTCATTACTGCCAAGAAACTTATTTATCTGATAACTTTTCAGATTAGTTCCACAGATGGGCAATCTTGTTCTGGTCAAACTCCAGATATTGCATGGGAGGGATTTCAAAAGAAGAGCTGTGTTCGCATAAAATTTTGGCGAGGAAAGAGATTCTCATGCAAGATAGATGGTGCAGAGGTAGTTATTCTTGTTCCTTCGCATTCACAGCGGTGGCCCTGTTTCTTTCAATTTTCACGAGGCTTAAGTTTTCTCTTTCCACTTCTATACAGTGCCAGCACTAGTTTTATCCATAAATATCGTGTCATCATCAAGCATGTATACTTTTATGTATAACAAGCTCATCCATGAATTAGTTAAAAGTGACAGGGATTAAGGAACGTGTTTCAGTAGCTCTACAATATTTTGGTAGCTGTTAAAATCTCTTAATATGATCTAGCTCCGAATACTAGTATCATACTGTATCTCATATGTACCAAAACCCATACTGCATGTCATACATTTACACCACTAATAGATTTGTAACTAATACTAATAGCACCCCATTACTATTATGTTTGAATACCCTACTTCACTTAGGTATGTTCATTTAACAACATTAAGACGTAGCATTTTACCACAGGGAAGAGGGATGCATATCAGTTTCGGTTGTTGTGTATGATCAACCATGTGTCATTCTTATCTGGATTTATAATATTCCTAAACTTCATCCTAATGCCTACTGTCTGCATCCAATATGTTTCTTCAAGTGCATAGGCCAAGCCCAAATAATAATAATCAGGAACTAACGAATGTTAAGTTAGCTTCATCTGGCTCTCTAGTACTCTTCAGTATACATGGTGCATGCATCACTTCTGTCATTGCCATTTTATATGTTAGTAAAATTATAGTGCTCTACATAAGCAACAATATAATGCTAATTGCAATTCCTTCCTTCCAACAATGCAGCTTTTTGGGTTTAAAAACCCACATGTCATGAGGCTACTTCGGGGATTGAAGGCAAATGTCAGTCAAATTACAAAGCCAAGTTTGCCATCTTCTTCCTTTGGCAATGGGGAGTCTAAAGGAACTCATGAACTTAATACTCGTTCCCCTGTGTATAGTGCAGAGACTTGTAAATATACCGATTTGCAAGTGGACTTGGTTAAAACCCAGGTTAAAGGGAAAAGAAGTAAGAAACGTAAAGAAACTCATGTAAAATCTGTAAGCGATGACGAACATAAAAGAGGTCGACCTCAAGATCATACACAAAAAGACGACGGGCCAGACTGCAGGCAGAGTTGTGAAGGTAATCATAACAAGGAAATTTCTTTACGTTCATCTGATATAAATGAAAACAACACCGACCTGGAAAAAATGGCTTACAGTGGAAATAATACATCTCACTTAACATCAGCAAAAGATGGGCTGCAGTTGGATTCATTAATTTCTTCTGAGCATCATGAAAAAGAGAAGCGTCTTTCTGTCCATGAAGCACGCGATATTATTAGCTCGGAAGATCTGAAATTCACTGGAAGTGATATCACCTTGTTACAAAAGCAGGAACATGTAAGTGTCGTTCTAACCAATTATCAATTTCTCTATTAGAGTCTTTCGGCCTATGATATAAAGTCATTTTATTTAGGGTGAAAATATTGCATAAAAAGTTATCTGATCATTTGCAGCAAAGAGTCCCAAATTTGTTTTTGTTTTACCCTGGTGAATTTTATTTGATTTCACATGTAGTTAACTAATGTACACATAAACGCTTTTCCGCAGCGTGATGTGCCGATGTCTAACCACACACCAGGGCTCACATCCTCGAAGACAGTAGATGATAAAGGAAATCCACCTGTCCAAAAGGATTCACAGCTGCTGGATCATTTGGACCTCTATGCACCGGATACTATGGATCCATTCGTAGGTATCTGTTTTCTATGTTGTTACCAGCTGTTTACCTTATTTTTGGGTATTAATGTTTCAATTGAATGCTTTTTGTAGTAGATAACACCATCTTTCTATGCAGACAGTGAAATCCCTAAAGAAAGTACCTTTACTATAATCGAGAAGTTGAATTCTGCCGAAAAAAGCACCTGTACTGTAAAAGACAAGATAAATTCTCCCGGAATTTCAGTTTCTGAGAAATGTGTAACAGAGTCGCAGTTAAGAGATGAGATGGTTATTGCTGATTATTCCGAGAAGAGTGATTCTGATCCAGCCGGACAGGAGATAGACAGCTCAATGATGGCATTACTGCTTCCCCAGGCTTTTCCTCTAATTAAGACTTTCACAAGAAAGAAAAAGCACAAAAAGATGAACCTCCAGGAGGAAAGAAAGGGAACTGATCACGGTCATAAAGATCAACCTCAAGGTTTAGTATTAAATCTTCATTAATAAAGTTAATTGGTATCTACCGCACGCAAACAACCAATACAAGTAGACAATTGGATGACATAATTATCAGTAGTTCCGTTTTCTTTTATTTTCTCCTTTAATTGCCATATCAGAAAGTAGTAGTAATTTAAGCCATAACAAAATTACTGGGGAGCATCAATTTGGTAATTTAGAACAAGATACTAATCTTACAGTACTAATCCAAATGAAGGGTATTTGGGGGCATAGGTGGAACTCTTCATTAAATGGAAAAGAAAGCCTATAAGTTTTTACGTTCAGTTTTAATGGAAATGTAATATATTGTGCATGTTTATCAAAGTATTATTATGTTTCAAAGGTTAGTATCTTATGCTAATTCTGTGTGCCGTTTTTGACTGAATTGCCAGCCAAATCTTTGGAGCAAATGCAAGGGGAAAAGCCTGGTGCTGACGTAAATGTTCCAGACAAAGTTTATACTGAAAACTTCATATCTGGGAAGCAGAATGAAAATGCTCTTTTCTCAAGTACATGTATGAGCTCAGGTATACCTGGTTCAGAAGATTTAACTACTGTTGCGCCTGATAGTTTTGAAAATGATCAATGTGAAGTCAAAGAGTGCTCTCAGGCTGGACAAGTTCAAGAGGCTGTTAAAACTGATCAAAGTACTTTAGGTACAATTTTTTGCACCTATGGGACCATGTTCATACTAATAATCGATCATGTGAAGTAGTATCTTATAGTATATTTTATACTTTCGTGTATGTAGTAATAGTAGTAGTACGTCACCGTGATCGGAGAGTAGAACTGACCAACAACTAGAATCACATTTGCTCCAAAATAGCCCTTAGTGGCAGTTAGTAAATTCTAACACACGTAAAACAAATCTGCTTATCTTTATGTTCTGCACTTGACAGAAACAGCTCATGCTTGCTGTAACATTTACTAAAACTTCAATCACCATGATCTAACAGTAGTGGGCATGATATTCTTAAAAATCTGAAGATGCCGTTATTAGCTTTCATGAGAGGTTGCTTGTTCATTTATATTGTAATCTAATTGGTTGCTCGTAATATATCTATGCTAGAACAGTTTGTTCTAATAGAAAGTCAGGTTTACTTTTAATATGCTACATAAAGAACATAATATCAGATATGGTTGGTCATTCTATATCATGTAAGTATGTACTTTGGAATTGGACTTATACTATGTTCAGATACGGACTTACGGCTCTCATATCTGTTACAAATATGTTTAGTATTGCTATGTATTGCTTCAAACCTACTAATATTATCGTAGCTTGAATGCTATTAGACCTCCTATTTAAGTCAAGCAAATAGCCCATGATCCCAGTTTTTTTGAACTTTTGCCAATACTTTGCTGTTGTATTTCAGGAACTGGTGCGACACTTGATGCTAAGACAACAAGTGCAATGGGTTTTAAGCATTCGGTGTATAGGAGAAAAAGAGGTGCTACAAAGGTAGTTGGGTCTGGCAATGTGTCTTCGAAACTAATTGTTGACCATGTTGCTCAAAAGGGAATATCAGATTTGAAAGAGGGAGACGGTGATGCCGATGTGTCTTTTATGCCGATTTGCAGAGATTCTAGAGGTGATTTGGTCACCGAACCATGTTCCACCAGTAATGTATCTGCCATAGATTCTCAAATTGATAAGACAAGACCTGACAAACAAATTCACAGACACCAAACAGATAGAAATCTCACAGGGTCCAACAGTACATCTTTTGTAATCGCTACAGTTCCACCACCTCAAGATGATGCTTTGTCCCCAGAATACCAAACTACTTCAGATATCTATGGAGCATCATTGAGCTGTGAAGAACCATCTCAAGCCTCTGATTACAGCGAACTGTTTGAGATTCTAGATAATGTGGAGACTAAAATGGTGCACAATGGTGAGGGAGTTAAAGACAGCTTACATTCTAATAATATGTTAACCAAAATGGCGCCAAACGATGAGCTAGAGAACATATTTGAGCTTGTAGGTTGCTATATGCATCCGATGCCAATTTCAATGGTAATGTTGAGAACAAAAGGGAATGAGGTATACATAAGTGTTTTATGCGGCTATTTGATGGAAAAGGACAGGAAATTGCTCATTTACAAGGCGTCTATCAAAGGAGAAAACAGAGGATGCCCTTCTTTTATTGGTCACACAACAATTATCTCACCAATTTCAAATAATGCATCTGGTAGACAAGTAAGTTGTTATTGCATATTAGTGCTCGGAACAGATGCAGTTCACCAATATAACATTTTTTTTTTCATTCACCAGATATTGTTAGATAGCTCAAGTTTGCAGTTTACTCCAGATGGAAAATGTCTTGTTTTACTGAACAACATCAAAGCTTCTTACTGCAGGTACACTACACAAGTGTAGACATTAGAGGGTGTTTTGGGTAAGCTTGTCACAAAAGCTTATGGCTTTTGCAAATTAAAAAAAAAAAAAAAAAAAAAAAAAATCTTTTGCAGGGTCTTTCTGAATATCTCTTATTAGCATTCGAGAAACTATAAAGCACTTATCATAAATGTTGACTAAGCATGTTGTAAAATGCAATATGTCCTTGATATAAGCTTAGCCAAACACCCCCTTAGTCATGTAAGTTTCCATCTTACTGTTTGAGTGATAACTGACAAACAAAAGTTATATTCTTAGGGAGGGCAGTGTAGATTGTCAATGTTCAGTATGTACATCCGATTCCTTGGAGAAGAATGCAGTAAAAGTTGTGCAAGTAAAGCTTGGTTATGTTCAAGTAGTCTGCAAACTGAAAACAACAAAGGACGTATGCTGCATATTAGTTTGTGAACCTAGTTATCTTGTTGCGGCTGAAGAAGGTGGAAGAATGAACTTGTGGACCATGAACTCACAGTGGAGGTTGCCTCTTTTACTTTTGTTAACTTTAGATGTGCTAGCAACTATTTCTCTTCTATATAGATCACTAGTTGCTCTTTAGCGTTCTCATTTAGTTCTATATCTATTTCAGTGCGCCCATAGACAAGTTCTATTTGCCAACATCTGATAGTAAGTCTAATTGTATTGTCGGATTGAAGAGAATACCGAATTTCCCAGATCTCATTGTTGGTCATAGTGCATATGGGGATTTTTATTTGTGGTAAGCTTCTATTATAATCTAATTTTTGCTAAGTCTTCAATTCGTATTACCTTCTTGGATTTATTTGTTAGAACAACCATGCATTAAACAAAATTTGTGAAATCCTCTCTACAAGTTACCTAATGGATTTATATGCTGCCTTGGCCTTAAAAACTTTGACAGATGTTTCTTGAATGCTGAGCACAAAGTATGTTTATCTTGTGTACGTTAACGCTTCTGGGAAGATTGTCTATCTCTTGTGTGTATTGAATTTCATATTCATATTTGTACAGGGATCTAAGAAGAAGGATCACTGTGTCCAAGTTTTCAGCTCCAGGATCTTCATATCTACCCTTTTTTCCAATTAATTTGTATAGATTTCCCAGTCAAGCTTTATCCACAACAGGTGCTTGTACGAAGAAACAAGTTGCAGACATCATAGAGGAAACACAAAGGTGGTCCTTAGATACAGATAACCATGCATCTTTTCCAGTAAAGGAAGATGACCTGTCCCTAGTTCTTCTTATGCCATCTGTTTTAAACCTTGATCTTCACAATGGGCATCCTTACAAAGATTCGGGAGTCAGTCCAGTTGGATGCTGGAGCCTAGCATTGTTGGCCAAAAGCAAGCTGGTTTCAGAAAACGCTTTGGATCCAAGGTACTGCGCAAGATCTACTAGAACTAAAACATTTTGCTTAGTAAAAATGGAATGAATTTTAAATCTGTAAAAGCATTGTTCAATCATTCATAAAATATTACCTAATCATTAATAGTGTTCTGAAATCAAAAACATTTACTTTTTATTTATTTCAGGTTTTCGGATACATGATAAACTCAATTTAAAATATAACATTTTATTTACGTGAAATAATCAACATTTACTATGTTCATTTGAAATCTTTACTCTAATTTAGATTACTATTTAATACGGAGTAGTTAATATTTAGTAGTACATATTCGTTTTTTTCAAATCCACCCTGTTTTGATCTGAAGTAAAAATCACCTTTTGAATCCAAACCAATTTTGACCCGTTACCAAACCAGCCCATCTTATCCACAGGTTTCATTCTTTGTGGATGCAGTTCTTCCTTTTTGTATATGTAACGGATTTGTAAATCTGTGCAATGCAGTGCCACAATAGCTGGTGCATCAGCAGGTTATGGAATTATTGGTAGATCTGACGGATCTCTATACATCTGGGAATTGGCTACAGGAGCTAAGCTCGAGTGTCTGAGTCATTGCAAAGGTATACTCATTTTTTCTATTCATTTTCTGCTTGATAAGTATTATATAGGGATGTTTGGATGTGTGCTTTGAAAGTAATGATGTTATAATGTGATATTTAACGATAACAAACAGGGTGAAAGCATATTCTTTGGAAGTGCTCCCGTCGTTTAGAGTTGTACTAGTTAGATAATCGATGTTTGAGTGTTGGAAAATGTTAACGTAAGAATGAAGTGATTTTAACGATTTCAGTTTTAATGTTTGATAATTAGTTTTCTTATAGTTGGTATAATTCTTAGATACTGATTTTACGATTTCAAGTTGCAAAAATCAAATGATCTGTTTCAAAAATGCAAATGCAAACATCCCTGAAATGTCTTTTGTAATCTTTTGTATGTAATATCTTTTCTGTGGAAATGAATTTCTTCTAATTGTTTATACTTTGTTCTATTTGTGATCTCAGGAGCCACAATGTCATGTTTGACGGCTGATGATTCGGACTCTGGTGCTTTTGCAGTGGCTGTTGATGGCAGCCAGCTGCAGGTATATGCTCCTGGAACATCAGCAAATAGAAACCATGCATAGACAACTTACTTTTTAACCAACACCATACTTGTGAATAGATCTAATTACAAAACGGGTAAACAGATGAGGTTTTCCCTATTCAGGCTACCCGGGGAGGGCAAGCATTTTTACTCAGATGTACGCGGCCTCACCGGGTTAATCCTGTGACCGTTTCCGACCCTTTCCTGGCCACCCCCAAATGTACACACCTAGCGAGGTTTTAACCCTTGACCTCTTATGAGGAAACCAAGGACATTACCGCTAAGCCATTTGGTGATGGTTTGTGAATAGATCTAATTGAATTACAATATTGTCTCTAGATGTGCAAATGAAGTTGGATAGATTAGAAATCTGTAGCTTCATTTTGCTATAGTCTTTCTTTATAATATAACTTTAATTCTACACATTTGTTTTCCGTATGTTCTCATTTAACATTATATCTTGCAACTCACTTTAATGCAAATGATCTTCTGAAAATAATTATTTCATATCACATGCAAAACACATTGCCGATTTCCAAACACCCTTTAGCTGAACTATGTATTACGGTTCCCAAATTTTGTGTGTTTGATTCGTTAGAGTGTCTTGACATCTTACCATTTGACTTGCTCGGTTCCCTTTAGCTAAAGGGTGTTTGCGTGTAGCTTCATTTTACGGTTCCCAAATTTGACTTATTACATCTTACCATTTGACTTGCTCGATTATCTGACCTGTTCATCAATGTGTAACCATCAGCTATAGGTAAACGAGTTGAAATGTCACATTCAGATTTTGATGAACATTAAGATAATAGATGGTGCACATATAAACTGATATCTCACCCAATCTTGTATGATGTGTTTAAAAAAGGTTGAATACTATGTGTTGATTGTATATCTGAGATGAAAATAGAAGCAATAATTCCTTGTAGACTGCTGTTTTGTTTTGATTGGTGTGATTTTGGGACCAACATATCTAGCTTTTGTCTAGTCCTCTGGTGGCCTTTTGGGACCAACATTTTTAGACTCGGTTATGTTGTACAAGCAATTATATACGATGAATTACATTCTTTGAGGTTATTGTACTGATTTGGGTATAAAAAGTTTTTAAACAGCTGTGACTTGAACTAACAATTAACCATGAGACATCACGAATTTGGTGCGCCTTAAATATTACTATGATTGCGTTAATAAGCTCTTTCATGTCTAATACTGTTAAGATGCGTAAAGCTAAATTTGCCAAAAACATGGGATTTTGAAACTTGTAAATTTTATTTCGTGGTGATGAAAACAAGTTTATCATTACCGTATTCACTTTGAATGTCTAGCTTCTTTGCTTCTATGTTGACTACTATCCACCAACTAAACCGAAACCTTAGCGACAACGCAATGACAAAATGTTAATAGTTTTCTATCCCACATCGGTGAGGAATGGTAAACTTTGTGTGTTTATTATATGACGTATTCAATTTTCTTTTAAATTACTATTTGTTTTCATCTGTAAGTTATATATGAGTTTCATTTGGTAATTTTTGCTTTTAAAACATTTCAAATTATTCACTTTAATTTTATCAATTTTGATCTTTTTAATTAGTGTGTATTATGTATGAATATCATGTATATTTGTCTTAGTAATTGGTGGTATATACTATTTGTGTATACACATTAAGTCGCACCTAAATGGTTAGGGGTTTAATTACCGCTTACGGCATATGAGATAAATTTGTGATGTATATGCTCCGAGATAGTTAATTGTCATTAAAAAAAAAAAAAACGAGAGATGATTTTTCTTTTCAATAACTCTCTTGCAAGGTAGACTTTGAAAGCATTTGTCTGCTTTATAAACGTAACTATTTTTTACTAATTTTTCTTGCTGATTTAACATATTGAAACATATGTATTTGTTAGGTGTTTACTTATAAAGTTAATAAGGAAAAAATTAATTGAACCTAAACGTTATACAAGTATTAATTAAAATTAGATTTCGGAAGGAAAATAAATAGAGATGATTTTGTATGTATAAAAACTACAAATTTTCCTATGTAGTTAAAGATAAATAAAAATTTATGAGTTGAGAACTCTATGATTTTATAATAGTATTTTATGAACTTACATAAAAGAATGTAAACTTTCACATCATCAATTCTACGTCAATAATAAATACATGTCTGTATTAAGTTGATACTCGAAGATTCTTGTAATCTAGTTAGTTAGTCAAACGTCTGGTTTTGGAATTAGTGAAAGTATTTTTCTATTTGCTTGTATTTTCTCAGCTAAGAGCACACGGTGTGGAGAGAGTTGAAGGAGCGTGTAAAACGTATTATCATTTTAGTATTTTTCTCTTAGGCTGCCCCCAGTAAGGGCACTCAATCCCCCTCATTTTCTCTGCCACGTCAGCTTTCTCTCTCCAGCGACCTTAGGCGATTGGGTGGCCCAAAAAATACCCACTTGATTGTTTTTGAAAGTGTATTAAATGTGTTTTGCTTGTTGTTTCTACCATCGCAAACTCGACCAAGTTAGTAAAATATCCACTCGATCGACTGCCTCTAATAGAGGATCCAGTGACAATCCCTGAACGATCGATCTATTGGGGGCAGCCTTATAACTCAAAAACCTATAACTTAATCTAAATATCTTTCTTCTATCACTGAATATAACTCAAGAGTATTAGAAAACCCTATAACCACAGACCAAAACACCAAAACCCTATAATCCAAGATCCTCAAAAAGCCATACCAAACACCACCTCAAATTAGTAAAAAGAAAATAAACCTCTGAATCTATCCTTCTTCATAAAGGTCAGAAATCAACCATGATACAATTATTCCTTGAAAAGAATGTATCTTTATATTCATTTTTACATTAAGTAGTAAACTTTATACAAATTTCATCATGATAAATCTGTTAAATAGTTTACTTCTCAAAAGGGTTTTTGTTAAAAATTATAACCCATCAACAACAAGTAGTAATTTTAGGTTTTATGGTAGAAAAGCATCTCTTGGAGGTGAAATAGAAGAAAACAATAGTTTTTTTGTACAAGCACAAGATGCTTTGATTGAGTATTTGCATTCTACAAGTAGTTTGCAGTATTCTGATGCCGAAAATATTAGCCGAAACTCGCCTGAGTTTTTAGGAAAGCTGTTGAAAGGTGTTAAAAAAAATGATAAGCAATCTTTGACAAGGTTGCTTTGTTATCATCCGATTAACGAGTTTGAGCCTTTTTTCGAGAGTATGGGTTTGAAGCCTTGTGAGTATTCTAAGCTTTTGCCGCGTAATATGATGTATTTGACGGATGATGAAAAGTTGTTAGCGAATTATCACGTGTTTTGTGAGTATGGTATTGCTTCGAATAAGATTGGCAAGATTTATATGCATGTGCGTGAGGTTTTTGGATATGAAGATGGGTGTTTGCTGTCACGGCTTGAGTCTCTTCAAGCAAAGGGTTTTTCTCAAGCTAGTGTTGCTAAGCTTGTGGTTTCATGCCCGGATGTTCTAGTAAGTCCGGATTTCTCCAAGGTTTTAGAGGCGTTAAAGAATGTTGGGATTGTAAGTAGCTGGTTTGAGGAGCATATATTGGAGGAAAATTCTTCTTACGATTGGAGCAAGATTCTAAAAACTTTTGATTTGCTAAAGAAATTTGGTGTGCACAATGAGGATGATCTAGGAGAATTATTAAGTAAGAATCCCTCGATTCTTCTTGAAGAATCGGGAGCTACAACTATTTCATTAATCGTGTATTTGATAAAGTTTGGAGCTTCGGTTGATGACATATTGTCCATGTTTAAGCAATTTCCAGAAGAAATTGAGATCCAAAATTTTCTGTCAAATTTGAAAAATGGATATCTTTTTCTTCTTGCAATTGACATGGATGTAGAGGACGCTGCAAATATTATTCGTACCCATTCAGCTGTTCTTGGTTCTTGCCTGCTGAAAACGGTCAAAAGCTTACTAAGCACATTAAATTTAGGGAAAAAACGTCTTTGTGATATTATAAAGGAAAACCCGCGAGAGTTAAGGAACTGGGTTCTTGGCAAAAAGGTGAAGGCGTTACCAACTTTAAAGGAGAAAGGAGTTTCACAGAAAAAGAGTCAATTTTTATTAAATCTGGGTTTCGTTGAAAACTCTAACAAGATGAGTAAAGCTCTCAAGGTATTTCGTGGGAACGGAGAGGAGCTCCAAGAGAGGTTTGACTGTTTAGTTAATGCTGGTTTAAGGCCTGAAGATGTTACAGAAATGGTGAAAATAGCACCCCAAGTTATTAACCAAAGTAAAGAGGTAATTGAGATGAAGATACATTATCTTGTAAATGATTTGGGGTATAATGTGTCTTCATTAGTTGCATATCCGTCGTTTTTAGGGTGCTCTATTCAGAAGATTAAGTTTAGATTCGCTGTGTATAATTGGCTCGTAGAACGTGGGAAAATGAATAGTAATTTGGCGTTGAGTACTGTTCTTGCTAGCTCGGATAGAGTCTTTATCCGAGATAGAGTAGATCGTGATCCAGAAGGGTGGATTGTTTGGAATAAATTTAAGAAACAATTTTACCCTGAATGAGGAATTAGTTTAAACTGTAGAGATAAGTGCACTATTTGGTTCACTATATGGTTGCAATTAAAACTAGTGATGAATTTTCGTGTACTAAGATCTCCATTTTTTCTTAATTTACATTTGTTGTTGGAATTAATGGTTGTAAAGATGTAAAAGAAGCAGAATGGTATTCTTAGACCCTAAAAAGTCAAATAGTAAAGTGTTACACATTAAGAATTTATGCTGTGCTTTTCAAGTTTTCAGGATCATGAATATATAACTAGGTGAAAGTGTTTCACAACAGTAATGTTGTATACTTCATCTATAAGCCTTATCTCTAACATCAGTTTGGTCATTAGTCTATTATCAATCTCATTACTAGTTTATCATGAGGTTGAAAATCAAATCATGTGAATTTAGAAGTTGTGTCGATGTCTGACCATACACCAGGGCTCACATCCTCGAAGACAGTAGATGATAAAGGAGATCCACCTGTCCAAAAGGATTCACAGCTGTTGGATCATTTGGACCTCTATGCACCGGATACTATGGATCCATTCGTAGGTATCTGTTTTCTATATTGTTACCAGCTGTTACCATATTTTTGGATATTAATGTTTCGATTGAATGCTTTGTATAGTAGATAACATCATTTTTCTATGCAGACAGTGAAATCCCTAAAGAAAGTACCTTTATTATAAACGAGAAGTTAAATTCTGCCGAAAAAAGCACCTGTACTGTAAAAGACAAGATAACTTCTCCTGGAATTTCAGTTTCTGAGAAATGTGTAGCAGAGTCACAGTTAAAAGATGATATGGTTATTGCTGATAATTCCGAGAAGAGTGATTCTGATCCAGCTGGACAGGTGATAGACAGCTCAATGATGGCATTGCTGCTTCCCCAGGCGTTTCCTCTGCTTAAGACTTTCACAAGAAAGAAAAAGCACAAAAAGATGAACCTCCAGGAGGAAAGAAAGGGAACTAGGGAACTGACCACGGTCATAAAGATCAACCTCCAGGTTTAGTATTAAATCTTTATAGATAAAGTTAACTGATTTCTACCGCACGCGAACAACTAATACAAGTAGACAATTGGATGACCGTATCAGAAAGTAATAGTAATTTTAGCCGTAACAAAATTATCGGAAGCATCTTGGTAATTTCGAACAAGATACCAATCTTAGAGTACTATCGAAATGAATGAATATTTGGGGGCAAGATAAACACGTAGAAAATTGATTATGTTGCCCTGGGGCATAGGTGGAGCTCTTCATGAAATGGAAAAGAACCTATAAATTTTACTTCAAATCTTAAGTGAAATGTCACATATTATGCCTTTTTGTCAAATTATTTTTTTATTGCTGAGTTAAGTAACTTGTGCTAATTCTGCCGCTTTTTACTGAATTGGCAGCCAAATCTTTGGGGCAAATTCAAGGGGAAGAGCCTGGTGCTGACGTTCATGTTTCAGACAAAGTTTATATTGAAAACTTCAAATCTGAGAAGCAGAATGAAAATGCTCTTTTCTCAAGTACATGTATGAGCTCAGCTATACCTGGTTCAGAAGATTTAACAACTGTTGGGCTTGATAGTTTTGAAAATGATCAATGTGAAGTCAAGGAGTGCTCTCAGGCTGGACATGTTCAAGGGGCTGTTAAAACTGATCAAATTACTTTAGGTACACTTTTTTGCACCTTTGGGACCATGTTCATACTAATAATTAATCATGTGAAGTAGTATCTTCTATATTTTATACTTTCGTGTGTGTAGTAGTAGTAGTAGTACATCACCTTGATTGGAGAGTAGAACTGACCAACAACTAGAATCACATTTCTCCAAAATAGCCCTTAGTGGCAGTTAGTAACACGTAAAACAATCTGCTTATATTTCTGTTTCTGCACTTGACAGAAACAGCTCATGCTTGCCGTAACATTTACTAAAACTTCGATCACCAATTCAATATGACCGTTATTAGCTTTCATTAGAGGTTGCTTGTTCATTTATATTGTAATCTAATTGGTTAGTAAGGTTTACTTTTAATATGTTACATAAAGAACATAATATCAGTTATGGTTGGTCGTTCTATATCATGTCAGTATGTAATTTGGAATTGGACTTATACTATGTTCAGATACGGACTTACTGCTCCCATATCTGTTACAAATATGTTTAGTATTGCTATGTATTCCTTCAAACCTACTAATATTATCGTAGCTTGAATGCTATTAGACTGCCTAGTTAAGTCAAGCAAATAGCCCATGATCCCAGTTTTTTTTAACCTTTGCGAATATTTTGCTGTTGTATTTCAGGAACTGGTGCCACACTTGATGCTAAGACAACAAGTGCAGTGGGTTTTAAGCATTCGGTGTATAGGAGAAAACGAGGTGCTACAGAGGTAGTTGGGTCTGGCAATGTGTCTTCTAAACTAATTGTTGACCATGTTGCTCAAAAGGGAATATCAGGTTTGAAAGGGGGAGACGGTGATGCAAATGTGTCTTTTATGCCGATTTGCGGAGATTCTAGAGGTGATTTGGTGACCGAACCATGTTCCACCAGTAATGTATCTGCCATAGATTCTCAAATTGATAAGACGAGACCTGACAAACAAATTCAGAGACACCAAACAGATAGAAATCTCACAGGGTCCAACAGTACATCTTTTGTTCCACCACCTCAAGATGAAGCCACTTCAGATGTATATGGAGCATCATTGAACTGTGAAGAACCATCTCAAGCCTCTGATTACAGCGAACTGTTTGAGATTCTAGATGATGTGGAGACTAAAATGGTGCACAATGGTGAGGGAGTTAAAGGCAGCTTACATTCTAATATGTTGACCAAAATGGCGCCAAACGATGAGCTAGAGAACATATTTGAGCTTGTAGGTTGCTATATGTATCCGATGCCAATTTCAATGGTAATGTTGAGAACAAAAGGGAATGATGTATACATATGTGTTTTATGCGGCTATTTGATGGAAAAGGACATGAAATTGCTCATCTACAAGGCATCTATTAAAGGAGAAAACAGAGGATGCCCTTCTTTTATTGGTCACACAACAATTATCTCACCAATTTCAAATAATGCATCTGGTAGACAAGTAAGTTACAATATCGCATATTAGTGTTCGGAACACATGCAGTTCACCAATATAACATTTTTTTTTCATTCACTAGATATTGTTAGATAGCTCTAGTTTGCAGTTTACTCCAGATGGAAAATGTCTTGTTTTACTGAACAACATCAAAGCTTCTTACTGCAGGTACACTACACAAGTGTAGACATTATGGGGTGTTTGGGTAAGCTTTTCACAAAAGCTTATGGCTTTTGCAAATAAAAAGAAACATCTTCACAGGGCTTGATGTAAGCCCTTGATATTACTAATTAGTGTAAAATACAATATGCCCTTGACATAAGCTTAGCCAAACACCCCCTTAGCTATGTAAGTTTCCAGCTTACTGTTTGAGTGATAACTGACAAACAAAAGTTATATTCTTAGGGAGGGCAGTGTGGATTGTCAATGTTCAGTATGTACATCCGATTCCTTGGAGAAGAATGCAGTAAAAGTTGTGCAAGTAAAGCTTGGTTATGTTCAAGTAGTCTGCAAACTGAAAACAACAAAGGACGTATGCTGCATATTAGTTTGTGAACCTATTTATCTTGTTGCGGCTGAAGAAGGTGGAAGATTGAACTTGTGGACCATGAACTCACAGTGGAGGTTGCCTCTTTTACATTTGTTAACTATAGATGTGCTAGCAACTATTTCTCTTCTATATAGATCACTAGTTGCTCTTTATCATTCTCATTTGGTTCTATATCTATTTCAGTGCGCCAATAGACAAGTGCTATTTGCCAACATCTGATAGTAAGTATAATTGTATTGTTGGATTGAAGAGAATACCGAATTTCCCAGATCTCATTGTTGGATATAATCTAATCTTTGCCAAGTCTTAAATTCGTATTGCCTTCTTGGATTCATTTGATATCTGTAATAACTTTTGCAAGCTCTTTTTCTCACGCCTCCAGCCATTTTTCATCTCTGTGATGTTAAGTTCTGGCAAATAATCTGGCAAAATAAATTGTTAGAAACAACCATGCATTAAACATAGTTTGTGAAATCATCTCTACAAGTTACCTAATGGATTTATATGCTGCCTCGGCCATAAAAGCTTCAACAGATGTTTTTTTTGAATGCTGAGCAGAAAGTATATTTATCGTGTGTATATTTACGCTTCTGGGAAGACTGTCTATCTCATGTGTGTACATATTCAGCTTTCAGCTAAACAATGAGACAAGTTTATGTTCTGCTTGCAAATCTTCTTTGATTCTTCAGAACCAACTTCCATAACATGCAAAACATCTAAAACTAAATTTATTTGTGCAGGGATCTAAGAAGAAGGATCATTGTGTCCAAGTTTTCGGTTTCAGGATCTTCATAACTACCCTTTCTTCCACTTAATTTGTATAGATATCCCAGTCAAGCTTTTTCCACAACAGGTGCTTGTACGAAGAAACAAATTGCAGACATCATTGAGGAAACACAAAGGTGGTCCTTAGATACAGATAACCATGCATCTTTTCCAGTAAAGGAAGATGATCTGTCCCTTGTTCTTCTTATGCCATCTGTTTTAAACATTGATCTTCGCAATGGGCATCCTTACAAAGATTCGGGAGTCAGTCCAGTTGGATGCTGGAGCCTAATGTTGTTAGCTAAAAGCAAGCTGGTTTCAGAAAACGCTTTGGATCCAAGGTACTGCACAAAATCTACTAGAACATATTCGTTTATTTCAAATCCACCGTGTTTCGATCTGAAGTGAAAATCACCATGTAAATCAGAACCAGTTCTGACCCATTACCAAACCCGCTCATCTTATCCACAGCTGTCATTCTTTTTGGATGTAGTTTTTCCTTTTTGTATATGTAACGGATATGTAAATCTGTGCAATGCAGTGCCACAATAGCTGGTGCATCAGCAGGTTATGGAATTATTGGTACATCTGACGGATCTCTTTACATCTGGGAATTGGCTACAGGAACTAAGCTCGGGTGTCTGAGTCATTGCAAAGGTATACTCATTTTTCTATTCATTTTCTGCTTGATAAATATTATAGGGATGCTTGGATGTGTGTTTTGAAAGTAATTATGTGATAATGTGATATTTAACGGCAACAAACAGGGTGGAAAAATATTGTTTGAAGTGCTTCCGTCGTTTAGAGTTGTACGAGTTAGATAATCGGTGTTCGAGTGTTTGGAAAATGTTAACGTAATAATGAAACTGATTTTAACGATTTCAGTTTTTTAATATTTGATAATTAGTTTTCTTATAGTTGGTATAATTCTTAGATCAGTTTCAAAATGCAAATGCAAATGCAAACATCCCTGAAATGTATGTACTATCTTTTCAGTGGAAATGAATTTCTTCTAATTGTTTATACTTTGTTCTATTTGTGACCTCAGGAGCCACAATGTCATGTTTGACGGCTGATGATTCAGACTCTGGTGCTTTTGCGGTGGCTGTTGATGGCAGCCAGCTGCAGGTATATGCTCCTGGAACCTCAGCAAATAGAAAACATGTTTAGACAACTTACTTTATACCCAACAACATACTTGTGAATAGATCTAATTACAAAACGGGTATACGGATGAGGTTTTCCCTATTCAGGCTACCCGGGGAGGGCAAGCATTTTTTACTCGGATGTACGTGGCCTCACCGTGTTAATCCCGGGACCGTTCCCGACCCTTCCCTGGCCACCCCCAAATGTACACACCTAGCGACGTTTGAACCCTTGACCTCTTGTGAGGAAACCAAGGACATTATCGCTAAGCCATTTGGTGATGGTTTGTGAATAGATCTAATTGAATTACAATATTTTGTCTCTAGATGTGCAAATGAAGTTGGATAGGTTGTTAGAAATTTGTAGCTTCATTTTGCTACAATCTTCCTTTATATATGATCATAATTCTATACATTTGTTTTCCGCATGTTCTCATTAAACATTATATCTTGCAACTCATTTCATACAAATGATCTTTTAAAACAACAACAACAACAACAACATGCCCAATCCCACCGGGGCGGGGTATGGGGGAGGTAGAATGTAGAAAGATCCTACCCTTACCTCAGGTTAAACCCGACAGTATGCAGGAAGACCTCCGGCAATTAATATTTCATATCACATGCAAAACACATTGCCGATTTCCAAGCACCCTTAAGCTGATCTATGTATCTAGGTTCCCAAATTTTGCGTGTTTGATTCGTCGGAACTAATAGCAATGCAAATTAACTATTTTGAAATGACATGTTGAATCTAATTGACTAATTTATTACATCTTACTGTTTGACTTGCTCGATTACCTGACATGTTCTTTGGTAAGTTTTAGTGTAACCATCAGCTATAGGTAAACGAGTTGAAATGTCACATTCTGATTTTTGATGGACATTAAGATAATAGATGGTGCACATATAAACTGATATCTCACCCAATCTTGTATGATGTGTATAAAAAAGGTTGAATACTATACTAGATTGTATATCTGAGATGAAAATAGAAGCAATAATTCTTTGTAGACTGCTGTTTTGTTTTGATTGGTGTGATTGTGGGACCAACATATCTAAAACTATATAAATATAGCTTAAAACTAGCAGGTGAGCCCGCGCGTTGCTGCGGGTGTTTATGTTTATTATATCTATGTTAATGTTCTGTGTCGGCTTCATAGTCAAGATCGAAAATTGGGTTGCCATGTCCATTATTAAGTATGCATGCATAACAGTTTTGCTGCCAAAGAATGTGGATCGGCGTTTCATATAACCGAGCATAAGCAATTGGACCAATAACAATTAACTTGGTAGGAGCAAACATTCGTATTGCGATGCAACATATTCTTCCGTAGATGTTATGCAAAAAAGAACATAATATAGAACTTTAGTTTGTAGATTTGCGGCAAAAAGGAACAGAAGATAGAACACAAATTGCCATATATTTCATTAAGAAGAAATGTGGCAAGATGGGTACAATGGACAATATACAACCATAGACAACCATTGACCATTACGTATATTGTCTAGCGTACCCGTAAAAAATGTTCATCAAATGTACACGTAGTTATGGGTAGAAATAGTAAACATGATACAGTGAATGCAAATTAAGCTAAAAAGTGAGCAAGAAGTGCTGCATTAAACTGAGGTATAAAGTAATTTAGGAAGAAGTGAAAAAATATTTGTAGCAGTTGCTGCAAATTTTATTGACATCAATAATAATGAGGTAAAACCATAAAAAAACTACCCCTCTTTTCTTTGTTGCTCCTGCTAGAGGATTAGCTGTTGTTGGTTCCCTATCACCATTTGCTGATCCAATAACTCATATTTCATACACACCTACATACATAAGAACAAATTAAAGAATAATTAAGAATCTGAATAGGAGAGAGCTATGACGTAGTTGCCATATTTCAATCAATCAATGCCTGTAAAAAAATATAAAGTTACAAAAATATAAAATGTGTTTAGGGTGTTTTTATAAAACCATCCAAGCTATCAACTTTCCCCATTCAACTTATAATAAACCGAGTTAATCAGTGTAAAAGTATGCATTTGGTGTAGTTCGTTGCTAGCGCAGGACATAAATGTTTAAACCTTTCATTTTGTTTTACTCATCGGAATAAAATACTAAAATGGAGCTCTAAAGTGTCAATCGTCTTTTTTTCCTGTTAACGTGTCGATTTAAGTTGTGTTATATCTATAAGATGTCAAATAAAAAATGTTAGCTAATAAAAGAAATATTTCAAAAACGTTGTGCAGATCAAACAGATTATAAAGCCGGCTAAAGTTTTAGGGCCCGTTTGGTTTGTAGATGGGTTTAGGATTAGGATTTGGATTTGAATTTGGATATGAATTTGGATTTGAGGTAATATTTAATATATATGTTTAAAAAAAGAGAAAATTTCTTAAACGAACTTTTTGTACTCGTACTTTACAAATGTAACCCTCACCTATAGATTTTTCTAAAATGAACTTTTCATTATTATACGTTAGATTCCTACGATAATACTTTTTAAACCGTACACGTGTACAACGAAATTCCTGGGGCGAGACGTTTGGGCGTGATATAGACTAGTAAGAAGTGAAGGCGTGTACAACTAGTTCTGAGCGACAGGCTAGGCAAGATTGGTGCCTGGGCGAGAGGCTAGGCGTGAGCCTGGGCGAGATGGCGTGGCTAGGCGTGGAAAGGTGGGCTAGGCGAGGAGTTAAGGCGAGGGTTTGGGGCGTGGCCTTGAGTGTCTGGGCGTGGAAAGGAAGGCTAGGCGAGGAATTAAGAGATTGAGTGTCTGGGCGTGGAAATGAAGGCTAGGCGTGGAAACTGTAATGGAAAAAAGGACAAGCGCTCTTGTCAAGGAGTGAATATAAGTTAAAAGGATGAGTAAATAAGTAAAACCCATTTTTACCCTTTGATAATAATTTCCTTGCAGTTTGTATGAAAAAAATGCTTTTCCAAATATGAATATTCAACTGGTCACATAATCAAATAATAAGAAGGAGAGTAAACTTATCCAACATTAAAAATTGAATTCTTTGGCTTGAAGTCATACTTATCAGGTAACTATTTCCAAAACACATATTCATGCACCCCTAAACACCATATATAAGGACGATAATTCAAGCAAACATGCGTGTTTCCATATTTGGAAATCCATTGGCGGGTAGCATAAGATCGCCACACAATCACCAATCTTATACTAGCTTCACCACATACAACATACTCGCCAAATCTTAGGGCAACATTCCTAGGCAACAATATCCAGTCATCAAAAACACTATAATTTTCACAAGTATAAATACTACTTGCATCAAAGTCAAACCCACAAACAATTATCAACCAAAATCCACATAAAACCCTCTATGGTTAACAGATTACTCATCTACAGTTAATGTATTATTTCTGCATAGTTTTAAGACAGATGGGTTACATAGACCCATTTACACCCATTTACTCAAAACTTGCTCAAGGTGGGTTCTCATTTAGCATGCATCAAATTTTAGAAGAAATGTATTGGTTGAATGGCTCACTCGTGTTTTGGTTTGCGTTTAGCTTTTTGTATATGCTATGAATGAATGATTGTGACATGTTTATAAAAGTGTTGTGGGGCAATGATTGTGACGTGTACGAAAATGACATCTTTTGGTCATTTTGGTAAAGTATAGGAAAAGGGTTCACTTTCGTAATATGAGCATGTATACGGTTCATTTTCGTAATTTGCTTTTAAAAAAAATTATGTAAGAGAAAAAAGTCTATTTAATTAAAATATTAATTTTAAATTAATAGTGGATGGAGAGAGATAGAGGCACAAAAAAACTGGCCCACCAATATTGTAAACCCGCCTATTTTTTCTCTTTAGCACAGCCCCTCATTTTCGGTACTCATGCCCAACCTTGGGCCCCACTATTTCTTTCCAAACAACAAAAAATGGACATCATCCCAAATCCAACCACTCACAGATATCAACCAAACGGGCCCTTAGTTTTAATGCAAGCAATCGGGTATATCATTTTATTCAAAAGACAACCCATTTGTGTGAGAGGTTACCAAATCCGCTGCCCATCATGGACCAATGCATAGGTCCTAATAAGATCGATCATGTACCCTTTTAAATACATAAATTTATAAATCGTATTAGTTACCTGCAAGGAGTAGCATCAATTTGCAGGTGTGAACTAAAACTTACTCAACTCGTTTCGACCCGCCATTTGTTCGAAAAATGCCTCATTCAACTGATATCACTACTCTTTAACGGCAACAAATTCGTCTCGGTATGCTGCTCCACATCCCTATTTGAAAGCAAACCCTTCCCAGTATTCCCCTACCGTTAAAATGAAATACTTTACATGTGAGCATGAGTGCGGAATAATTAAGGGGTTGTTATACGTGTAAATGAAGGCAATGAGCACTAATTTAAAACCCGTGAAAAAAAGAACAAAAAGATGGTGAGACTATAAATTAGTAGCCTTTTACAACTAACATTTAGCTTGCTAAGAAAATTTTATTGAAAAAAAGCGAGGCTAATTCTTGATTTCGAAAACATATTGTATGGACAAAAACTAAAGTTGTGCAAACAAACTCACCATGAAGTTTATGTAGTCTTTGATACATCATACAACTGCGTAAAATATGTTTTATGAAACTACCATCTAAATGCAAAATACAACGACATGTTCCCCTTTTCAGATTCTCATACCCATACTTGATTTAATAAAAGAATAATCTGTTGTGCCCCACAGTAAAATACATCATTATCTAGTTGGTTATGGTACAATGAACATTACTTTTATCGTTTCAGTACAAAAGTGTTGTAACACCAACCTCCCGGAAACCTATGACACCGTTGTCCTAAATATTAGAGGCCTTCATATATATTAGAGGTGGTATAATTGGTTGGGTTTAATCATGTCCTAGTATGGGTAAAAATGCGTTTAACTGTAGCATTTTCTATAAACAGACTCTACAACTTACGAAACACAATGTCTTCTTATCTAAAAAGATTTAGTCAGGGTAATATGTTTTAGACCATATGTGATAAGATCATAAAGAACTTATTTTTAGAGCATTGTGTACTGACAACACTTTCAACAAAATATGCTATTCTATAGTAACTGAAATAAAAAGAATAAAGTTGGATAATATTCCTTTGACTATTACATATTAGCGGACCATCGCAAACACCCCTTTCGTCTGTATTGTAGTTAAAACAAAAAAATGACGAACCATATTCGTTATCCCTTTCATCAATTCAACATCAGTAAGAAATCAGAAATCAAGTCAGGGTTTGGCAAAAACGAAATGGGTCAAAAGTCGATCCAGTAGGTTTCAACCTCTACGTATATTTTACTACACAAATCCATTTGACCCATTACCAGAGTCTTTACTTTAAAAAGTAAGTTAAAAGTAGTGTATAAAACTCACCTGTCATGCACCGTTTACACCAATCTCAGCAAACACCTACACAAATAGACCAAGTTTTATCAAAATATATCCATATGCACTAAGAAAATGAACATCTGAATAAAATTCACCAACATAATCCACCGCCTATACCGTCAAATCTGGAACGAAGCATTTTTCATGCTATTCCACGTTACAAAAATAGGGTCAAACAAATGGTTAGCTAAAACGGCAACAGGTCAAATGGGTCTTTTGGGTTGAAATTGGTTAAAAGTCATCTAATTTAACAGTTTATAGGAAAAGTGGAAAGAACATACTACTCAATAGTTATGTTCTATCTTATTTTAAACATAAAAAGCTAACTATATCCTCCTGCTCAACCTTGTAAACGCGATCCACATCATACGCATCCATCAACAACTTCACATCATAACCGTACTTCAAATCACAACACCTAATACAACCTCACACAAATTAACCTTTAAGAGAGCCATACAATGATGTTGTACAGTTAGAGCTGAAGGTGCACTTGCTTCTGCTGTTGCTTTTGTGGATGAAAGATGTGCTGTAAGAATATCCTAGTTCCGGAGGTACTATAATGAATCAATATCCAAACAAAAGCATGTTAAATAATGTAAAATACGACATATAGTCTACTAAAAAAAGACTTAGGCCTCATAATCACAAATAAAACAGCAATATCGATTTTTAAACACCAACAAAAAGGTAACTGACATGTTTATCAAGCCAAAAACTTCCAATCTTGAAGAAAACTATAACTTAAGGCAAGCATTAATCTAAACAGCAAGTTGAGAAGAATCTAACATGATCAAGGGTAATGACATGTAATTTGTCAAGTCATGATGCTCGAATAACTATAACGATCAATCAATCATATAAGAACACAGTGTAGGTACTGCAAAATTAGACTTACACTTTTGTCATTCCGAAAAATTAAATTTATATGAAACTTTTACTTTTGTCAAAGCTCTATAATGCATTACTATTCTAGAGGCTATTCCAAACACCCCATAATTACAAAGAACTCAATAATTAGATAATTCCCTACACATCCCTGTGCCAAAAACCCCAACCTATCTTACATAACCCTGATCAATTCCAAAATCCCAAAGTCCCTGTCCATATTAATTAGGCTACAAACAATATGTATTTACAAACATATTTTAATTGACATGAATTGAGCAAGAAGAAAGTAACTAAAAAATTGATGCTACTTACCGCTAACTAAATCTTACGTGATAAGCCGATTCCAAGTCAATATTGAAGTTAATTCAGGACTTTGAATTCGGAATTCCACCTCCCGTTATCTTAAAAATCACCTTTTTGGCTAAGAAAAACATTAAGAAATTTATCAATATGTAAGGATATTGCTTCAAGTTTCTGTAATTTGCTGCATCAAACACTGCAGACTCTTTCCTGATGATTTCTTCGGATATGATAGCAGGAATGAGTAGATCCTGAAAACAAACAATAATAATCAATTGAAAGATCATTGTTTTTAAATGAAGCAAAACGGTGATTACTTACCAAATCGAGGAGCGTGTGATATGCTCAAGAACAGCTGCAGAGAGTTCCTGATTGAAAAGACTATATCATTATTCAAATATGGTCTCAACTGCATTATTTACAAAATAACTGAATCCAAACACCTAAATGAATCTATTCAGCACTTAAAATAAACTTACCCAAACAACCCCTTATTATAAATGATGGTTGATAAATATCTTCTACTTAAAAAAATCAATCACCAAATGGTTGAGACAACGGTTGCAACTACTTATTTTAGTTGCAAATAGTTGACACAATAGTCATATGAATAGTTCTAATGAGTAAATATATAGTCATTGGAGTCGTGTTTCATTTAGCTTGATCTCATGTTGAATTTGTAAATGAGCAATGGCAAAAAATAGATGTATTTTATATTTAGATGCAGTTAATCATGAAAATGACAACAAATATATGATTTTCGAAGAGAAGCAAACTTACCAGTACTATCCCAAAGGCCGAGGTTAACAATATTCTTTCCAACGACGACATTAGCACTAAAGTTATCAAATACCGCATGCACATAATCCTACAACACAAACCAAAAATCAAAATTTAATAGACAAACGTTACAACTGATCATGACCAATGAACTAAAACATAATGAATCAAACATAGTATCAGAAATGTATTGCTAGTGTAAGAACACTTAAGTAGTCCTTGCAAGTCTAACATACTATCAGAAATGTAATGAATCAAACATACCTAGAGAATTGTGGCGGCTAACAATTGTCACAATGCCCTCCACAGTTTCTTTTGCGGTTCTCAGCTGAGAGATCAGTTGGTAATCCAATAACAATGTGACCCACATATCCTTTTTTTATCTGCACATAAAAGAAAATAAGAGAGAATTAATTTTTAGTTCGCAACTATAAGAGGGGCAACTCTAATTTGTGTTATGTGCCTAATGATTTATTAAAATAAAACCTAAAGTTAATAAGTTCAACTAAGCATAAGAAATAAGCTCAACCAAACGACCCCATAAGCCGGAAAAAGTGACCGAATAAGCCATAAAGTCAACCAAGCAACTTTAAAGTGCTTATATATAAGCAATCCCAAACGCCCCTTAAATTAAGTTCAATTGAACCGAACAAAAAAAGATAATAATACAATTTAAATAAAATGTAACAAATACAATACTTGCCTAGCATAACCTTAAAAACAGATTCAAGCCCTCATCACCATCTTCACCAAGTTACTTCCCCAATCAATAATTGCCTAAAGTAGTGTACACAAATACTCAGATAACCAGTTTGGAAAACGCAATCTCAAACGCACCTGTAATATTTGTTCTTAAAAGCAATGATTAATAAAAAAAAAAAATCGATTGTACCTTAAAAAACCATCTACTTGCAGCCTCAGCGTAAGGCCAGGTGTGAACAC
The DNA here is from genome assembly GCA_910596185.1 of Chrysanthemum makinoi. Classification (NCBI taxonomy): domain Eukaryota; kingdom Viridiplantae; phylum Streptophyta; class Magnoliopsida; order Asterales; family Asteraceae; genus Chrysanthemum; species Chrysanthemum makinoi. The sequence continues at coordinate 336,197,156 of OU343225.1, forward strand.
GTTATCAGCCAATAGATGGTCGAAAAAGATTAACGTGCTACAATTTTGAATTGTTGTTCTGATTGTGTCTGGGGTTTGTGATAATTGAGCTTGACAACTTTTAGTTTTGTTTGTGTTTTTTGTTAAAATGAAATTAGTGTGTGTTTTTTAGGGTATGTAGGTCCTCGAAGGCGGTGGAAAGGGGAAGGGGGAAACCTATGGAACCGACGTACTGTTCATTGGGGGTGATGTACAAAAACTTTAGTAGCCAATCAAAGAGTGCCTAGTGTAAAAAATGATGCTAATGACATTCACACAACCAATAAAATTCAGGATTATGATGCTAATCACCACATAATTAACTTACTTTGGTCCCCTTCCCAAACGCCTTTTAGTATATATAAAATAAAATAGTTCCTTGTAAACTGCTGTTTTGTTTTGATTGGTGTGATTATGGGACCAACATATCTAGCTTGTTGTTTAGTCTGGATTGGTGCCATTTTGGGACCAACATTTTTAGACTCAGTTATGACAAGCAATTAGAGCACAAGGTATCGTGTTAACGGATAACACGTTTTGGTATGCCACCTCAGCCCCCTCTCAATAACACACCAATAACTAAAACACCTCTCTTTCATAACACACCAATAACATGTTATTGCCTTATTGGTACGTGTAAGTCCAACAAAATATCTCATCAAATATACCCATTCACTCACCATACAAAAAAATAATAATAATAAACAAACAAAAGATGCAAATGGCTTAAGCCATTCCAATGGCTCAAACACCCAATGGCATGTTGGCCGGTACTGTTGGCACACGAATGGCCTGATAAAAAGATGCATTTGGCATGTTATTCATCTCCATACCTTGTGTTTTTATATGTTATGAATCACATTCTTTAAGGTGAGTTGTACTGATATTCGTAAAATCTTTGAGGTAAGTTGTACTGATTTGGGTAAAAAAAAGTTTTTAACAGCTGTGACTTGAGCTAACAATTAACCATGAGACATCACATATTCGGTGCACCTCAAATGTTGCTATGCTTGCGTTAATAAGCTCTTTCATGTCTTATACTACGAGGAAATCTAATTTCAGATCTACTGTTATGATGCGGAAAGCTAATAGGATGTTGAAATTTGTAAATATTATTTCGTGGTGATGAAAATAAGTTGATCAATATCTTATTCAATTTGAAAGTGTAGCTTCTTTGCTTGTTTGTTGACTGTTATCCACCAACTAAGAACCGAAACCTTAGCGACAACGTAATGATAAAATGTTGATAATTTTCTATCCCACATCGGTGAGGAATGGTAAACTTTGTGGGTTTATTAGATGATGAATTCACTTTTTTTTCAATTATTATGTTCATATTTTACTTATAACTTATAATTTTCTTTCAAGATGGTGTATTATTCCATCATTGTCTTGACATTTGACAAGTTCAAATGTAAGAAAAAACTAGCACTAGAATAACAAGAACAATAACAACATATAAAACATTCAGAACATAATCTCAACATAGTTAGCAAAATATTGAATCAGGAGTACACAAACAGTTTTCGTTTCTGACTTGCTTATGAGCAAAATGGTTTGTTTTTATCTTGTTTAGTCTGACATCTTCTATTGAAGAACGTTAAGTGAGCCGATATATGCTGATGCACGTAAACAAATCATTATAATCATATCTGATTAGTAAACTCAGGTAGTTGAGACAAACATTTTTAGAGTTACCAACGACTTCCGTTTAATGGTAATAGGCTTCCTTGTTCCCGTTTGTACCAGAGTTTTTCTTACTAAATATTTAACAACAGTTTCAAATTCACGAGTTTAAGCCTCTTCGTTCATAGTTAGAATCTCATCTACAATGGCTACATGTTTGGTTGGTACGACTGACCAAAACTACCCATCAACATTCTTGTGATAAGTTTCACTGTCTCATGCAAATGATTTCATTCCCATAATTCCCAAATACAACTCGCAAAACTAAGAAAACCTTACAACCTTTGAAGCAGCCTCAACATCTAAAAACCACACCAATTTTCCTGCACTAGGTTGAACCATCCTAGCAGGCAAAACCGGGCATTCGGGTCCTATGTCATCAATTGCCATGTGGGCAGCCTCTGCTTCTTCTCCACCCGTTGCCACTACCAACACATTTGCAGCAGAGTTAATTACTGGTAAGGTGAATGTGATTCTTTCAGGCGGTGGTTTGGGTGAGTTGGTGATGTAGGTCACCCATTCATTTTTTTCTTTGAGGATTGGGTGGTTAGGGAACAGAGATGCCACGTGGCCGTCTGGGCCGAGCCCCAGAAGGATAAGGTCAAACTTTGGGCAGTCGCTGATGTCAGAAGCATTGACCACACGTGTCTTGACTAGCTGCCGAATGACGAATTCATAGTCGTTGGCAGCTTCTTCTGCTGTGAGCGAATCATTAATGGAGTGCACATGGCTCGGAACAATAGGTAACTGAATACACAACTTACATAAATTAGTAAAATTTCTTAGTTACCGATCAGTGACTAACACTGCAAATGCAACTTACACGGATTAATATTTAATCTTCAACCATTACTCTATTAGTAAAATGTCTTAAAATACTCGTCACCGAGAACGACACATATTATTTGATTTACTTCTACAAGTAACACTTTTTTTTTGCATTTTACTACCAGTTTATTATTTTTGCACAATTTGAAGAACATCTGGTCATCTATCTGCACTTCAGTAAAACATACTAATAAATACATAGCTTACTGACTAATTAAATTGCATAAAATGCAGGTATACAATTTAATCATAACTTCATACAAATGATAAAAATAAAAATAAAAAAATAAAAAAAAATAATAATAAAAAAAAGAAAAGAAAACAAAGTAGACATAATCAAGTAAATAAAATAAGTTGTATAACACTAAAACGAGTATATGTTGTATAACACTGCAATGGTTTCAATAAGCAGTCGGAGACACACCCAAACACCCCTCGATTTCACTGAACTAGAGGTTTGCTTGGGTAAGCTTATTTAAGCAGCTTCTGAGCTAATTTGATTATACAAAAGAAGCAGTTATGGCCTTTTTGGTATTCAAACAACTTAGGTGGACCCATATACCCTCTGTATAAGAAATCCTTATGGAGGTGCTTATCTGAAAGAGCTTATTAAGCTCGTAGTCTTATAAGATGATACACTAATAAGCATAACCTCTTTTAAGTTAGCTAAACCCATACACCTCCTAAATTTCAATCTAAAATGCAAGTATCTTTACACACTAGTACATAAGATCGAATTTAGTTTCTAATGAAGATGAAAAGGTAAAATAACATCAGATCGGCAACCTAAACCTCACAACAAATAAATTATTCCGTACCTTAGACAAAAGATGCTCCTTAGCAAGCTTATAGTTACTATCAACATGACTCTTTGCCACAACACGTTCATCAACCCAAAATATATACCATTTAGACCAGTCCACCGTCTTATTATACGGCGCTTCACATAGTTTCCTTCATCAAAACACACCATAAACAAACATTACAAAACTCATTAAAACATTTCAACATACATCATATTTAAGGTGGCCTTGTGGTAATGCGTCCTAAATGTCTCATAAGAGACTCGCTGAGTACACATAATGGGACGTACAAGCGAGATGAAAAAAGGCTCAACTTCCCCAGGTAGCCGAAACATTTAAAAGAAAAAAACCAACCTCATCAAACGAATAACCGAACCACCAGATAAAGCAACAGCGAAAACTCCACGTTCTTTTATCGAAACATCTGATAACTCTTCGATATAATCAGCTAACTCAGTACTTAGCTCATCTGAATTCTCATAAACCCTAACTTCATTTTTGTCCTTGTTTAGTACTTCACGTGCCATCTTTCTTAAACCCATGCAAAATATTTATAAAAAAAAGTTATTAGTAAGTTTGAAACATGGTTATGTTTATAAGGAAATGATGCATTTTGAGGAAATACCCGGATGATTAATTTTGTTGAATTTGATGAAATGTGAATGAAAATGTTGGAAATGATGATTTGAGTTTGATATAAAAAGTGATAGAAAAAGACAAAAAGGAAAAAGATGAAATGAAAGAGACAAAAAGAATGAATGTATGGTCCACATGTACAACTTATTTTGGACTTTCTTGGTACCACCGTCCAATATATACTTTTATATTTTTTCTTTTATTAAAAAGTGACGTATGTTGATTATTTAATTTTCTTAGTTCAAATAAGTCCATTTATGTTATTTAATTTATTGGATGATGATAAAAAAATATTACTTATTGAATAAGTATCATTTCATGTTCAAATAAAGTTTAAATAAACATGAAAGGTAAAGTTATGTATGTTGTGATGTACATTTTAAATTAAAATAAAATAAATGTTTTGCAATAATTGCAATGTACAATCATAACATGTACAACTTTATCTCTCATGTTTAAATGAACATAAGAGAATTATTCTTATTTATATATTTTGTTTCCACTAGGGCTTGTTTATTAATTTTTTTCATTAAGTCGTGTTTAATTATGATGCGACTTAATGCAGACATCCTACTTGGAATAGTAGCTTAATGTGTTAAGATTATTGACAATCAAGTTACTAGGTGAATCAATAAGGGTGTATGGTTCTGCAATGGGACTATATCTACCTTCATGAATGTGCAGGGTGATTTGTTGAGTAACCTGCAAAATGATTACTATAATGATGGATCTTATCCTATTTTTTCATTTCTAGAACTGGACATTGAGAAAATCTATGTGCTTACTATAACTGATGGCCTTGTATCTTGGAAAATTGTTAGTTTTTTAGTTGATAATGGTCCATAAAGTAGGTTTCCAGTTATGAAGGGTAAGTAAGCATGGTGGGTGGTGTATGAAGCTTGGAATAGTAAGGTGTGTAAGATGAACCTTCTTGGTCCAAGCTATACACTACCAAGGAGGTAATGGTTGGTACTCACTGTAGGGTGTGTGTTCCCAGTTAGTGTGAAGCCATTGTTGTAAATGGAAATGTAGCATTTCTGGTATAGCCCCTAAAGTGGAGAGGTTATGGGTGCCTAGTGAAGCCATTAACCCTTATTTCTTGTGCTTACTGTGGATGCTGGTTGAGTGAGCATGAGAAGAAGGTAAGATGGAAATGTAGCTAGATGGTCAAGGTGCATATAATGGTGAATGGATGATGTGTCTGTAATGACAATTTGCTGGAATGTTCATAATGCTCTGTTCTGAGAAGAGCATAGTATCTGATCTATGAAGTGTTATGATAGATATTCGATAGTAACATAGATAGTTGTATCATCTGTTTTATTATAAGAATTAAGGATTGTCCAATTCTTTATATTCCAATTCTACTAAGTTTTGTACAGTTAAGTTGGAAGTTAATAATATTTCACCATTTGCACAAAAAAAAAAAAATAAAAAAATGCAGACATGCTCAGTTTTATTACTTAATATTTTTAGTCATTTTTTTTATTAAGTCACAAACTAACAGTTTTCATATGACTTAATAAATTCAGTTTTTTTCTCATATTAAGTCAAATTCAAACACCACCTAAATGTAAACAGTAAATAGTGAAATTCAAAACTTTTTTCTTTCGTATATGCAATCAAATTTAATATTTTTGATTGTTTTCAGACTTGAAACGTATGTATTAATTTAATATTTTTGATCTTTGAAGAGGGTCTAGTTGGCATCCTTAGAATTTAAGGACCAGAGTGACTAGATGTTTATACTTTGGGTATATCCAGGTCTTAATTCTAGGTATGAACGTCTATAGTTACATTCACAATTTACGGCACAATCTTATTCCAACACGTAACAAACATCTTGGAAAGAATAAGGTGCATGTTGCACGCCTTTTTTTTCTTTCTGTTTTTTATCATACCAATTATTTTCTTACTCAAATGGGACTCTAACAAATATGACAAAACAAACATGAAAGAAAAAGAAAAAGAAAAAGTCAAAAGATCATGTCAAAGATCACAACTTTCGTATAAAGAAAAGAAACCCTGAAACAAGTGGTTATATTTAATGCCATTAAGAATAGCAAACAATCATCAACTTTTTTTGGTATATTCTTGTGTCATGTGCACTGTTCTAAAAGGCTCGCAAAGGCTTTGCAAAATTTTCGCAAAAATATGAGGCTTAATCATGTCGCAACGTCATGTCGTCATGCCACTTTATGCCACATGTTTTTGTAAACTTGATATATATGAATTATGATATGAATATATAAATATTTTCATACTTTGTGCCGCCTTATGTCATGCCTTATAAACGCAAAAACTTCGATTTAACCGTAAAGACGTGAGGCTTGGTAATGCCGTTACGCCACGCCTCACGCTGTTTGTAACTTTAGTCATGTGTCAATTAAAAGAGTAATTAACTTGTAGGAATCCTTATACATCAATGTATGTCATACCATTAAGATATAAGAAATCAACTTTATACATAACATAAAATGTTGTGTTTGAAATGTCAATTGTTACTATCAAAATATTGTCAACGAACACTACAATTATGAGACTTCGATATTTTGACTATGTTATTGGTCATCCTTTATGCAATTTTTGTTTGCAAACCAAACACATCTATAGTGCTTCAGATCCAAACTAGCATAAGAAAGACAAACTACTCTTATGACCACGAAGATAAAAAAGTAACATTTATACTGACCACGAAGATTTATATCCATCGAGTCACAAAACGCGCACTGTTCCGGAGTTAAACCTTGGAGGTTGTAAGTGTTGTATAGATCAAAATCTTCATCCTCATATAAACTAGCATCATATGCACCTCCAACCGCCATGAAATGAGAGGTCTCATCATAAACATCTTCGACTTCATCATCACTATCACTATCCGAAGTAACCAAAATCCTAACCTTAGATACGGATTACCTACCTTTTTATCCACATTAACCATAAAATGTGTACGATTAGAAATAACACAAGGAGCAACATTGAATGAGCTAGGGATTATATATTGGTACTCCCTTAAAATACAAGTAATACTCTAACTTTTTTTTTTCTTTTTTATGTAATCTTGTTTTTCTTATAAAATATTGAAATAAACAAAAAACGAAACATAAAATGTAAAATTTGATAAGTCAAAAGTAGTCAAACACAAAAAATACGGAGCTAAAAATCATAAAAGACTGTTTTATCTTGTTAATAAAGTGTGTAAACTACCATGAAAAAAATGCCAAACAAAAGCTTGTAAGAGGGTGGTCATAGTAAGACCCAATATCTTTTAAGAGTTTAAAGAAGCTTGACTATTCAAATAAACTAACTTTTAACATAATTTGTTCAGCAATAACAAATTTAAGGGATTTTAAGTTTAGGAAATTTTAAATTTCATAAGCCTCTTTATTTAAAGCTATTTGAAGTAGCTTTTGAAAAATGTATGAGTTTTTGAATCGTTAAATTACATTAACACTTTCAAATAATATTAATAAATTTGTTTGATTTTTATTTTTTGTTTATTTATTTTTTTTCACATTCATAAGCGTCAGGTTCTTCAACCACTTTGTTAAAACATGTCTAATTATATCTTTACACAACCATAGTTTCTAGCAAATAATATCAACCTTAATTTATGATGCGCGATTAAAGTCACCGAATTATTTTTTCGTTCCAACACGATTTTTGTGCCAAAGGCTTTTTTTCTAATTTATGGAGTAAATTCGACTCTTTTTAATCTATACTAATGACTAGGTGACTTTCGGTTCTTGGTTATCGCAGGTTATCATAATTATCCTTCAGATTTCATTATGTTAGATCTCTTTTAGTCATGGTTCTAACTCTTCTATGCACAACATTTCATCCCAACCCATTTCTAGCTCATGATCAATTTGCTTTTTTCGATCGAAATCTTATGGTATAAGTAGTAAAAGGCGTCCGAAGACCATGGAATTAGTTCGATCACTTCAAGACGAGATGCACACAAACTTGAAAGAATGCATATTACTTTGAGATTAAGGTCTATACAGGCTTTTTTATGAACCATTGAAGGTTTAGCCCATGCATTTGACCCAATAACACTTTTTCTAGGCTTGTCACATACTGATCAAAAGATACGTACATATAAGTTTCACATTCTTTATGTACTTGTAATCTCATTGTTGCATACATGTGTTGTATCAAATATATTGATATAACCTTTGTGACATGGCATAAGTAAACATCAGACTAAAATAAACCACACCATAACATTCTAATCTTGTAAAATCAAACCCCTTCATTCGAATCGGACATTGATAGTACACGAACCTGACTCCTACGATATTCTTGCCAACGACTTAGGAGCCGCAAAATGCAACATATCATGGTCAAAAATCCTAGAACTCCAATAAGTACAAAGCCCGGTCTTTGCCAAACATGGCTCGCTTGTTTTATACACCAATAACACAAAATTGTGTATCCATTAACAAAAACTATACATAAGATGTGTAGGATCATCATAAACATCCGATCAGAGATCAATCTAGTTCCAGAACTCCCGTCATAATGTTTTCTCGACCAGTAAATGACTATAAAGAAAAGAAAAGTACCCACAAAACCAATGATCACAAACGTCAAACCCAAAACAAATATAACATGTTCAAACCTTAAATCCAACATCAAGTAAGCAAATTTTAGAAATACAAAGCCACACTCGAGTTTTGAAACTGAAGGTAAGCAAGATTGTTGTAAAGCAGATGAGAGCATAATGAACCAACAAAAGTTCCACACGCATAAAAATTGATAAACTCGGCCATACATAAACCACATAGTGGAGTTTAGACTTGAAATGCCTGTTAAGCAGAAGACATCAACGAGCTCTTGGTAGTTCACATGTGGCGGGGATGATGGGCGATCGATGTTATCCATGATATGGATTTGTATTTGCTGCATATACTTTGGACTCGAGTTATACCTATAATCATGTAGAAGCAGAACTAATCGACTACCAAACTTGAAGTAGATGTACGAGACGGTACCTAGTGTTTGTTACACAAGTGAAGATGGTGGTGTTGAACAAACTACTATTGATTTGATTGATGCCAACAAAATATAACTATAACCAATATATAGCATATATCATAACTTGAGCAACCACATTTATATTTAGCATGACCATTTTTAATGCAAGGTCACCATACTGCTTAAATATTTGTTTGTTATCACTCATGTTAGAGTTTGTTTATACCCTTGTCGTTCAATGTAAGAAAATAACCGAGTTTTGGAAAATCGATCAAGTAGAGTTAAAAGAAAATTCGACATAACTCGTAAGACAACTAGACTGTCTAGACAAGCTGTTCAAACGCCGCGCTAAATATAAACCATCTTATAATGTCTAAAAAATCTTGAAAATTAATCTTATGTATAGCTACTTCAGACTCTTCAGTCGAGTCTGCTATAGATTTTACACCAACTTGACTCCTATATATGATATTCTTTCCATCGGCTAACGAGAAAAAAAAACTGCAGTATACTGTAGTAAAAAATCCTAGAACTCCGATTAATACAATGCCCAATCTATGCCAAACAAAATCCTGTAACCGGCCATTAAGAAAAAGTATACATAAGATATGTAGGATCATACTAAACATCTCATTTGAAAGCAAGTTGGCTAAATAACTCCCCCCATTATGTTTGGGAAATTTGCATTTTTGTGACAAGACGATGTCACTTATTTCCAACTTGACTTAACTTTGTGACGTATTGTCAAATGTCTTATTTTTTTATTTTTTATTTTTTCTACATGGCAAGATTATGATCTCCTCGCATACAACACAATTCCTAGGTTTCATATGCACTGCAAGTGAAATTTATCACGAAATGTTTTATATACCTTAAAATTTAAGAATCGGAAATTTCTAAAAATTTATAAATGTAACAAAATTGATCTTAAATGAAAGAAGACCAAATTCCAAGATTTTTAATATAAATTGTTTAGTTAATTTTTTTTCTTCTACTTTCAAGATATAACAAAAATAAAAAATTCATAAAAAATACCAAAATACCCTTCAAGTGAACAGTCAACGAACAAAATTATTAGTCAAATGATCAAATGTGTAATGGATCAAAACCATAGAGAGAAGATCCATATAAAAAATGTGTAGGGACTAAGTTCCGTGATACCCGACAAATCACAATGACCATTTGAAGCAGCAGAAAGCAAGCGTGTCAAATACGAGACCAAATTCGCTGATATTGGATATGGGTTCATCCCCTTCTCTTTCTCTTCTTTTGGTGAACTCGAAAAGGATGCGGTGACCCTGATGAAGCGGATCCGAAAGTTTTCTGTCACCCAAGATATTGGTGCGCGTGTTGCTACCTATATTTTTAGTAGGGTTTGTTTTGCTATAGCTAGAAGAGTGGGAGCCCAACTAGTATCTCGGCTTCCCACTAATTTTTTCTAACCCTTTGGTTTTCTAATGAAGTGATATTTCTATAAAAAAAAATAATAATAATCTTATCATGTTATTTTTATATGACTATAGTTGTATGTATATTAAGCACAAGAGCGAATGTTAGCTGTGATTGATATGCATTTATTATGATTGCCAAATCATTTATTATGATTTGATATGTTGATTAGGTGGATGAGTTGGATTGCTTAATATAGCCCAACCATATCCCTTTATATATGTTCTCCATCTTAGACGATCTTTTTCTTTCTTCCGCGGTTGAAGCCACTAGGTGGGTGAATGTTATTCCGATCAAGATTAATGTGTTTGTTTGGCGTGCTCGGCTTGATTGTCTCCCGACTAGATGTAACCTTCTTAATAGAGGAGTTATTATGGAATCTTCTTTATGTCCATTGTGTGGCTTGGTTCATGAGGATTCTCATCATGTTTTCTTCCGGTGTGATTTGGCCAAGATCATCTTTCGTAGAATTTGCCGGTGGTGGGACCTCCATTGGGTTGATGTTTCGTCCTTTGCTGACTGGAATGATTGGTTCGCTACTATTCGGCTGATTTATAAGCTTAAGCTTATGCTGGAGGGTGTTTTCTATGTATCTTGGTGGTATATTTGGGCTTTTTGGAATCATTCTATATTTGACGAGGTTCCTCCGAGACGTTCCGTGATTTTTGACGATATTGTTTCGCGTTCTTTTACTTGGTGTGGTAGTAGATATTTTAGTTCATTTTCTTGGGAGTTGATGCGCGTACAAGGCGCGTTCGGGGTCAAAGGAACTTCCTTTTCATTGAGCAAGTTTTTCAACACCCTAGGCAGTGAACATAATCGTTATAGTGTAGTATTGGGTAAGCCTCGGATATTGATATCGTTCTCTAGGGGAATAGGAATGCTAGTGAGAGATGTACTACGCTAAGGTTTGAGGTTGAGGAAGATTATTTTTTTATCTTTTTATATATTTTAGAAAGCTAAGGGTAAAATCTCGGGGTTTGGTACTTCTACCGATTACTTCTACTATCTAATTATCTAAACTAAGGGGTAGTCTATGTCTATTTATGTGTGCTCGTATGATGATTAAAAATGTGTTTACCTAGATACTATTACTCCCTAGTTATCTTTTATTGGTGGTTGAATTATCACGTCCTTATTCTTAACGCGTTGTGTTTTCTAAGGTCGTAGGGTATGCTTTTATCCCTAAATCTTTGAGATTACCTTAAGGTTATTACCTACGAAAACTCTAGGCTTCATAAACTAACACTAAGGTTATCTTTGGATATTTAGCCTACAACTCCGCTTAGTAAATATAAACTAAGGTCTACAAAGATTACTCATGCATTAAAAACACAACGATGGCCTATTGCAATCCTAAGCCAATTGCAATTAAGATAAGAGACAACCAATCAATAATTAATAATTAGGTTTCATAGATCTAAGCAAACACACAAGAAATTTAGCTGGACATGTTAAACATGCAAGCATACACACATACAATCGAAGACATAATGAAATCAATGAAGTAAATTACTTATCTTGGTGTAAAATAGGGTATGAGAACCCTAAGATATTGTCCAAACCGGACCAAAATCGTTTTAGGTTTTTACTCCACAAGTCTACCTCCTAAAATTCTGAAAATTCGATTTCTATATATAATTTTACAACTGCGACGACGTCACCTTATAGTTGGGATGCCGTCAGATCGCCGTCATTAGGGTTTAGTCTTGGCCAAGTAATAGTTGGGACGGCGTCACGTTGTGGTTGTGACGCCGTCAGTCTTTAGCTCTGATGTCGTCTGAGTCTGGATTTAGGTCGTCTGAGGTGAAAAGTATAAGTGACGCCCTTCCTCTTCAAAGCCTGACGCCGTCAGGTGTAAAATAGAAAATTCGCTACTGAGTCGTCACAAATTCAGTTGCATAAAGAGGGACGGCGTCACCCTTGGTTTGTGACGTCGTCAGGTGTAATTCCAGCAGCTTGAGTGTCTTGATCTTGACTTAGCCATTTTCTTCATATATTCACTCCTTTTCGTCCAAAAATGCATCATTCCAGCATTTTGCTTCCAAGAGACCTAAAAAGTGAAAAAAAACGAAATTAACCAGTAACGGATATAAAAGTGGGCGATTAAGGGCTTAAATGACCCCTTAAAAGTATACGTTTTAAATCCTTATCAAATATCTCTACGCTTGGTATTTGCTTGTCATAAAGCAAATGTGCTTTTGGCCAATCAATTTATAAGTTAGGGGGCATAAAACACTGGTTTAACATAATTCACAACAAGTAAAAGCACCGCAATAGTCATAACAAGCACGGAAATTATATACTAGCACCTCACAAGTGGTGTTTGGATTCTCTCATCTCTCGGGTGTATATGAAATATAGTAAATGGAAATGGAAGATAAACACTCATTAACCGGTCATAGTACATAGTACATAGATTACCATAGGCTTGAGACTAGATCAAACCTCCACCGCTTTGGCGTAAGCACCTAGGAACAACTATCTAAGAGGTCTTTTAAAGGGTTGCAACGTTAGGCTTACGGTTAGTGTTGGGAATAAAGCTAACAGTTACCACTGATAGGCTTGTCGAAGGCACTGCTAAAGATTGCACTAGCAGTGGAAACACATTACCACTGCCAGTATAAATATTACCACTGCTATTAGGATAATTGTTATGTATCCGTGTATTGATAAGTATAGAAAAGATCTTGTATATATTCTATATTGTTAGTATTATACTTATCTTGTAAAGGACTACTTATGCTATAAAAGGAGATCCTAGGTCATTGTTTAAGGTACTGAAAACTGATAACACACGAACGAGAGAAACTCAAGTAAGCTTCAAGGTGTAACCCTAGTGATAAGCAAGATCACTCGTATTATTCTTAATAATATTGAAGCTTTGTGTTATTCTGTTCTTACTTACATTACATCATATAATACATCTTCTAAGTATTACTAAGTATATTCCGCGTGCTTATTAATATAATTCAAAATATCACTAACGCAAGGTGTGTGTTTAGATCCATCAGTTAGGGAAACAAAGGGTTTGGTTGGATATGCGATTTAGTGGTGGCAAGTCAAAAATCTTATGTTACAAGCATGAAAAGAATGGCGTTGCTAAGCCAAGACTCGACTCTTTAAACTCTAGATAACTTGAAACACACATACATAAATTGAAAAACATATACATAAAGATAGATGTAGGATGGTAGCTCGTGTTTTTTTTTTTTTTTTTTTTTTTTTTTACTCTACCATCCTCTACGATAACATCAAAATATAAGAGATTTATAAGAGCATCCCTACACTTGAGTTTTTATTACTCTAACACTAATTTGACCCGGATTGAAAAGATCAAAGCACATGGAGTACATTATTACGTAAATAAAGGGAATTGAATTTAACGTTCTTTCCCGTCACTCCATAAAATTTTACTTTACCCATGAGTCACAATCATCCCAAAACTGTGTACAAAAGATATGACTCAACTTAGTAACCATGCAAGTAACTAGATAATTGAACTAAGGGTTTAGTATGATAACAATAATGCACTAAAAGTGAGTGCATACAAGGTAGGCTAAGGCGATTTGGATGTACATTTGGGGGTGGATTGTAAACAATGCTCTTCATTGATATTCTAGAAAACCGAAACATCACTAGAACCGCGAAAAGGATAGGATCTTAGGGGTTAACTAAGGGTATCGTGTACTAAAGATGAGTACATCGCAAGGGTGTGGGGTAATTACTCAACCGATGTGGAAAAAGTAATTATAATACGGGTATTAAACAAGGGTTATCCTAATGCCTCTTATCATTTAGTTATTCCTAACTACACAAGTGTAGTCTCACAAGCGATCTCGGAATGCATCACAAAACAAGTTCTAGAATCTTTATACTACCGGTACACTCTCGAAGCATTAAAGGTGAATGTTTTAATTCCTATAGATCTAGGGGCTAACCTCACATTTTTGGGGTGGAATTTGAGTAGTAAAGGGTTTTTGTGCTAGTCATATAACTCCTATCCATGAGACGCTTTATTAAGACTAAAGACCACCCGTACATGTCATGAAATTTTTTTAAATTTGGCACTAAAATTTCCCTAACAAATATCTCTCATGGTTTATTACACAAATGAAATAGGACAAGACAAATGATTAAGGATAAGCATAGTTTCAAAGTTCCCGTTTTATTCTCCCTCCCTACACTTAAACTGAACATTGTCCCCAATGTTCCCCGAAAGTATCAAAGTTATGATAACGGAAGGTAATTAAAAGAGAAAGAAACTAGTACTCCCCTGATTAGCTCGGTAGGATCCGTGTGCGAAGTAGTGGTTAATTTTTTTCCCAAGAAGAATGTATGCGTGATAAGCTCCATCCAATATTATGTTTCTTCTTCTTGATAAATAAAACATGCACACTATAAGAAAATTGACGAAACCTTTATAATGCTTGTGGAATGAATGTTTGCAGATTTTATGGAAAATTAAGACCTGAGAATTTCTAAAAATTTATAAGTAGCACAGAAAACGAGAGAAAGTAATAAGCTGTTTCTACTCCTCCTGACGTCGTCAGGTTGTAATCCTGACGCCGTCAGGTTATCCCAGAAACCGGTGCATTTGCGTTTCTTGGAAAAATTCTGGAAAAATTACACCTTTAAAATCTGAAAAAATTCCTGCAAAACATCCATTATGACTCGATACAAACATTTGACTCTAACAAACACACATATATATCAATTTCAATAATCGTAGTTCTCATGTTCACGTTCTTTTGAAAACGTGTGTAATCTTCCCTACACTTATCCTTTTTGTAAAATACCTTTATATGTAATTAAGACGATGTTAAAGGCAAAATAAAGTATTTTCACAAATTCAAACATGAGAACAAACAATAATGAAAAGACATATGATACACAAACAAGCAAACAATTAAGCATGGGTTGCCTCCCACGAAGCGCTTTTCTTTATTTTTGAGTCTTGTAGCTAGACTTGAAGTCGTGCTCCTACATTGTCTCGTGCACGCTTACGTGCCTATATCTTAGACACTCTAATGTTCTCTCACTATTCTTGTACTCATCTCCTAACTCGAGGAATTGCTTGTAATATCTCTTAGTTTTCTCATATGGGTACCTAAGTCCATTTTGCTTATCCCTTTCACTAAGTAATGGAATAGAAGTCATTCTATTACATGCCTCAATATCCTATTGTTTAAACCTAGGGTGAGCACGTGGCATTTGATAGACAAAATCTTCAACTTCATTGGAGAATGTAATTAAACCATCATTCATTCGTCATTCAACCTAGTCATTCTCTTAAAAGGCTTTCCAAATATCACTTGAGTGAGGTCCTTATCAATAAATTCTCCTAAGTTTTCTAAGACCATGAATTCCACCAAATAAGCAAAACTTCCAACAAACACATGCAAATGAGTGACCGCGTCAACAACATTGTTCTCTTGATAAGCTAACTCGTTTACCTTAATTTTATTGTATAAGTTTCTTGAGATTAAGTTTAAAGGCAAGAACAAATTCAAGTAAGCATCAAATCCTTCTAATCCTATCTTACAAGGGAATTGCATGTTGAAGGGACTATCTTTCTCAATTCTACACCTAGGATCAAAACATTGGGAGGGGTCTTCCTCCATTTCAAAATTAACTTCATCGATGACCTCCCCGTTATCAAGTGCCTCACCATAGTCAAATTCATCATCGGAATCCGAGTCATAGAAAGGACTATGTTGTTGCCAATTTATTTCATTATGCCCTAGGTGATTTCCAAAGTGGTGAACGGGTGAAAGGTTTTGTGGGATTGGGTTTTCTATATCGGGATTGGGAGGGGGTAGTGCAAAGTTTCTACGGTGAAAGATGCGAATAATGGTGAGTGGTGGGGTTTACGAACAAATTCACGAAGAAGGGGGATAGACTACGAGGAAGCTAAAAATGAGAAAAAAAACCTTACTTGATAGGAATCAAGCAAGGAAACCTAAACGAGATAGAAATCTAGCTAGCTATACTATTCTCCGGCAACGACGCCAAAAACTTGATGCGCGTACAAGGCGCGTTCGGGGTCAAAGGAACTTCCTTTTCGTCGATCAAGTTTTTCAACACCCTAGGCAGTGAACCTAATCGTTGTAGTGTAGTATTGGGTAAGCCTCGGGTATTGATATCGTTCTCTAGGGGAATAGAAATGCTAGTGAGAGATGTACTACGCTAAGGTTTGAGGTTGAGGAAGATTATTTTTTATCATTTTATATTTTTTAGAAAGCTAGGGGTAAAATATCGGGGTTTGGATTTGGGGGTTTGGTACTTCTACCGATTACTTCTACTATCTAATTATATAAACTAAGGGGTAGTCTATGTCTATTGATGTGTGCTCGTATGATGATTAAAAATGTGTTTACCTAGACACTATTACTCCCTAGTTATCTTTTATTGGTGGTTGAATTATCACGTCCTTATTCTTAACGCGTTGTGTTTTCTAAGGTCGTAGGGTATGCTTTTATCCCTAACTCTTTGAGATTACCTTAAGGTTATTGCCTACGAAAACTCTAGGTTTCATAAACTAACACTAAGGTTATCTTTGGATATTTAGCCTACAACTCCGCTAAGCGAATATAAACTAAGGTTCACAAAGATTACTCAAGCATTAAAAACACAACGATTGCCTATTGCAATCCTAAGCCAATTACAATTAAGATAAGAGACAACCAATCAATAATTAATAACTAGGTTTCATAGATCTAAGCAAACACACAAGAAATTTAGCTGGACATGTTAAACATGCAAGCATACACACATACAATCGAATACATAATGAAATCAATGAAGTAAATTACTTATCTTGGTGTAAAATAGGGTATGAGAACCCTAAGATACTGTCCAAACAGGACCAAAATTGTTTTAGGTTTTTACTCCACAAGTCTACCTCCTAAAATTCTGAAAATTTGATTTCTATATATAATTTTACAACTGTGACGGCGTCACCTTATAGTTGGGACGCTGTCAGATCGTCGTCATTAGGGTTTCGTCTTAGCCAAGTAATAGTTGTGACAACGTCACGTTGTGGTTGTGACGCCGTCAGTCTTTAGCTCTGACGTCGTCTGAGTCTGGATCTAGGTCGTTTGAGGTGAAAAGTATAAGTGACACTCTTCCTCTTCAAAGCCTGACGCCGTCAGGTGTAAAATAGCAAATTCGCTATTGAGTCGTCACAAATTCAGATGCATAAAGAGGGACGGCGTCGCCCTTGGTTTGTGACGCCGTCAGGTGTAATTCCAGCAGCTTGAGAATCTTGATCTTGACTTAGCCATTTTCTTCATATATTCACTCCTTTTCGTCCAAAAATGCATCATTCCAGCGTTTTGCTTCCAAGAGACCTAAAAAGTGAAAAGGAATGAAATTAAGCAGTAACGGATATAAAAGTGGGCGGTTAAGGGCTTAAATGAGCCCTTAAAAGTGTACGTTTTAAATCATTATCAGGAGTTGATGTGCTATTTCATCCTGCTTTTAATATTTATAAAACTTAGATAACTTAGGACAAACACATACTAACGGGCAGAAAACCCGATCAGATGTAGTAAAGCCTTAGGTAAATCCGAGTATCGTCCCAAGAGAGCTGTGACCTTGAAAAAACTAAGATGATTAGAAATGATATTGATAATATATTGGTATGATAAGATCGTGATAATTCATTGATATGCTATAATTATTCCTATCACAGAAATACCAGAATTTTAGGATAAAGAGATAGATAAGCGAAGCATAATGAAGAATGCAAATACGAACTGATTCTCGATATAAAGGTTCAATATAGTGGTTAGTTATCGCTAGACTCCTTTGGTCAATTCATCATGGCCTATGGTTCTTAGATTCCTCACCAAGATGAACAGATCACCCGGGATCATTCAGCAACCTAATAGCAGTCATTAAGGGCCAAATCTACTAGATCTAGTATATGGAAACCCAACCGTTAGGAACTTAGATTTCCCCTAATCTCTTAAATACCTCCACTTGATAGGTGATCATTTGGTCAGTTCGCACACGAACAGTGGTTGTACTATGGTCAATTCCTTTCATACTTCGCAACCTATTAGACTGAGGTCAGTTGGTCATATCTCCCAGCCCATTAGATACTAACAAGCTTATAATATTACCGAGACTAGCTATCTATGATAAGACTAGTAAATGTCTATAAAGAAATAAAGATAAAATCAATAACATAAATGCAAACTTCAATCAATAACATGAATTCATAATATAATTCCTAGAAAAATATAAAAGGAATTCAAACTCGAATACAACGGAAATCGTAGACGAGAACTTCGTTATTCAATGTTCCTAAACCATGCTTCTTCTTCTGTGTTTTATCTCCCCAAACCCTAGAAGGTTTAGGAAATGAGAGATGATTAAAACTGATGAAATCTTCGACTATTTATAGGCTCGGATACTAGTTACGACGTAACCTTTATTAATTAGTTACGTCGTAACTCTTCAAATCTTGTGCTTATCCATTGTTACGGCGTAACCTGAGTTGGGGGTTACGTCGTAGTCTTTGTAGATCTTATGCTTTTCTTCTGTTACGGCGTAACCTGAGCTGATGGTTACGCCGTATCCTTTGTAAATCTGATGTTTATCCGTTATTACGACGTAACCTGAGCTGAGGGTTACGCCGTATCTCCTGTCAAGAACGTTGCTTCAAGTTCAGTAGTCATGTTACGGCGTAATTATATTCCATTTTTATGCCATAATCTTCATAATCATTATTACGCCGTAACGTCATTACTTGGTTGCGCCGTAATTGAGAGAAAAGTCATCCTTTGGGCTTGGAAATGTCCATTCAATGCTTCGTTGTATAAAATAGGCCCTGAAATGAAATAATAAGGAATAAGGATATTTTCACTAGCATTTTACTCATAATGTGATGATAAAGGGGGAAATTAATGCTTAAAATATCAGGACTATTTGATGTTATCAGGAGTGTTGGTTGAAAAACCCTAATTTGATTTCCTTGTAATGTTCTTTATAGCATCTTGCTAGTTAATAAAATTTGCCGTTAAAAAAAAAATATGTTCTCCATTGTAGTCATATTGCATCAATAACAACAAAATATTCATATTCGGTGTATATCCAACATGGTATCATGAGTCCATCCATTACCGATCCTAAAACTCTAAACCACAACTCTTCTGCCGCCGCCTCTGGCTACCGACTACACGTCGGAGGTTCGGAGGACCCCCTTAAATAAAATAGTCGATCTTGATGTTTTTCTAGGGAAAAACACACCCCGTTTGTTCGGAAGGTTCTTTGGGGGTTGAAGTTTTATAACCAACTTTCGTTTTCTCATCTTTTTGTTATGTTAAAAAAAAAAGAAGCCATATTGTTTGTTTGTTAGTCGACTGTTCGTACGGCTTTGTTACCAGTCGACTAAAGTTGACCGTTCGTACCAGTCTCTAATGTTGACCGTTGGTACAATAAGATTACCAGTCAACTTAGCCGACCGTTGGTACTAGTCGACTAAAATCGATCGTTGGTACGGTTTTGTTACGAGTCGACTAAAGTTATGCTTTTATTATGTTATGTTTTGTTTGTTTTTTATTTTTATTTTATAGTTTTACTACTCTGTATGCAGATATCTACAATAAGGCTTTCCTACAGCTTTATTTAAAGAGTTTCGCTTCAGTCTCAGTGTCCGGTGTCCTTCCGCTTCAACTGCGGGGGAGTGTTAGCTGTGATTGATATACATTTATTATGATTGATATATTGATTAGGTGGATAAGTTGGATTGCTTAATATAGCCCAACCATATCCCTTTATATATGTTCTCCATTGTAGTCATATTGCATCAATAACGACACAATACTCATATTCGGTATATATCCAACATGGTATTAGAGCGGGTCTGATCTTCAGATCTAGGTGGCTACGTTAAGCCGCCTCATCTATGTCATCCCTTCAAACCCTAGCCGCCACCAATTATCCCTTTCAAAAATCAAATTATCGTTTTTTTTTCTCTCTTGGCATTCTTTTTTTTTGAACGGCAAAAAGAATATATATATATAAAAGGGGACCACTAGCAAGGAACTAGGATCCAAGAAAACAATACAATTCTAGAAAACAAAAAACTACAAATTCTAGAACCATCCCAGAACTTTAACTGCAAAGGACGTAAAAAGGTTGAAAAAAAACTTATGCCAATTACAGGAAAACCTAAGACATAAGAAAAAACCTCATCATTGAAGGCCGAGCCACCGGTTTTCACTTCAATGATGTTTTTGATACGACCCCATACAAGTTCTGAGGAGACCACAAAGAAACCAAGCCACGAAACCACAAAACTACCCAAACGGACACTCGCTCCAAT
Source organism: Chrysanthemum makinoi (assembly GCA_910596185.1). Lineage (NCBI taxonomy): Eukaryota > Viridiplantae > Streptophyta > Magnoliopsida > Asterales > Asteraceae > Chrysanthemum > Chrysanthemum makinoi. The sequence goes on from OU343225.1 coordinate 336,217,892, forward strand.
TATCCCACGAGGACTTATCCTTCCTATCTCGATTGTGAATCCAAAGATAAGAGGTGGAAACAATGGCGTTAAAAACATGGCATTCTGCCGTCACATCATTATCCAAAATCACCTCACATTGCATACATCCCACCGTCCATTATCATTTACTTTTATGTTCTATGTTGAAGATTGTTGGCTTTGATGGATTTGCTTTGTGCGTTATCTTATTTTTGGATTTCAATTAAAAAAAATAATAAAAAAAAATAAATTATAGTTTTTTAATTGTTTGTTTTTGTTTTATGTCGAATCCAAGGTATTAATTCCCGAGACGATTTTTGTTGGTGTCGAATCTAAGGTTCTTATTCCCGAGATGACTTTTGTTGGTGTCGAATCTAGGGTCTTATTCCCGAGACGACTTTTGTTGGTGTCGAATCTAGAATTCTTATTCCCCAGACGAATGTTTGGGATACTTTGGTTTATTCTTCGGATACTTTGATTATCCGTAAACAAAAAATTAAAATATGGGATACTTGGGTTATCCCGTTTTATTTTGGTTTATTGTTTTATTTTGCTTTCTTAGTTTACCACTTCAGTTCGAGCTTTCGCAATTTCGCCACTCGAAGTGCGGGGGAGTTGTGGAAAACTAGAAGGGGGGGTTGAATAGTTTTACCAATTTAAAACTTCCTTTTAAATATTTAGATCGACTTATGTTAATCTATTTGATTGTTTATGTTGGACGTTGATAGATGGATATATAAACGTGAAATGAAATATAAAGAGTAAGAAGCACATCACCATAACACAAGTTATTTATAGTGGTTTGGCTACAAGGACACCTTCCTTGCCCTACTCCACTCCCCGAGTCACCTACTCGAGAGTTCGTAAGCACTACACCAACTCCTTGTGGCGGAGAAGCCTTCACAACGTCGCTTAACCTTTTTCCGGTACAAAGCTAAATACCGAGTTCTTTCACACCAAGGCGAACCACACCTAACACAACATCGCCTACCCTTTATACGGTGCTAGGCTAACCACCGAGTTCTTTCACACCTTAGGAGAACTAATCCTATCACAACGTCTCCTACCCTTTATTAGGTACTAGGCTAAACACCTAGTTCTTTCACACCTTAGGTGAACTACACCTTCACGACACAACACCTAATCTCAAGGAGATCTACTCCTTGTTACAACACCATCAAGGATATCACCATCCTTGTAGATAAACAAATACATATATGTATAACGATGCACCTCATCGATTATACGACCTAAGCATTCTCCCCAAATGCTACTTGATTTGATTCTTTGGCATCCTTCACTAATGCCTTTGACACAACGCTTGGCACCCTTCACTAATGCCTTCGTCTTGACACCTTTAGCATCCTTCACTAATGCTTTTGACACAACGTTTGGCACCCTTCACTAATGCCTTCGTCTTGACACCTTTAGCATCCTTCACTAATGCTTTGACACGGATGAGGAGCACCTTTCACTAATGCTTTCATCTTGACACTTTCGGCATTCTTCACTAATGCCTTCAACCCAACATCTATGGAGAAAGGAAGAACTATCAACAAGAGAACCTTTGTAGTCTTGATGATGACGAAGCATGGCAACTCATGGACTTGAGCTTGCACGTCTTCAAGAAGTGGTGATCTCTCCTTTAAGAGGAACCTAGTAGATCACACAAAAACAAAAGACAAACTACATAGATCACTTAGATATGAGGTTAGAGGGTTATAATACTTTGGGGAAGTATGTGTGTAAAAACATGTATAGAGAGGAAGAAATGGCTCTCTATTTATAGAGGAAATTCTCTTCTGTTCCCCGGATCCCACGGATCCCTACCACAAGGGATCCGGCTAGCACAACGCTAGGGATCCGTGGTCCGCTCCTCTTTGCCCATGGGTATTTTTGGTTATGGGTCATGGGTCATGGGTTATGGGTTGATCCATGGTTTTCTTTCTAGATACAATGAACTTGGTTAAGTGGTATATATAAAACCATGGGTTATTAACCATTTAGTATATACTTGTATTTACCCATTTTAGCATACACTTAGTTTTTACCCATTTTAGTATACTTAGTTTAAGTATATGTTTAACCCAATATGTAAACACTAGTTGTTGTACATATGTATCTAAATCATAAAATCACTTATACTTGTTTTAGTGTTTTATGTGACAACTTAATTGTGTTAGAAAACTATTAACTCAAACTATTTACGTACTCTATTTGTTTCGTTAAAATGATTTTACTTTTGTTATCGACAAAACATTAGAAGATCGTAAAATATAAATAAACGTTTTTACGGCTTATTTGTATTAACAGGAGTATTAGTGGATAATTAGGCCCGAGCCCGGTTTGTGGGTTTTGGGAATTAGGGTTTTACCATTATAAATAATGGTTATCAATAAAGTACCATGAGGTTTACAATGTTCCAACAGCGAATGGATGTTATATGTGTCATGCCAGAGTTTGCACATATGACATAAATCTTTAAACACGATACAAAATACCCTATTTCATAATTTAGAGATTATAGGTACACCTAAGGCCACAAACACAAACCACAAGCGGCAAAAACTGCTTATAATTTGCCCATACTGTGTGATCTAACTTTGTAAGTTCATATGGCTTTTCTATACCTTTTTTTTTTTTCTTGAAAATATAAAAAAAGTTGAGAACTCATATTATGTTATAAAGATCGATACATAATTTTGTTTTTGTTACTTAAACATAAATATGTATCGAACCCACAACAATACACTTATTTCAGCATGTGTAAACCATATACCCCAATGTATATAAGGTGCCAAGATGTTGTTTCTTTGATCCATATGGGATTGAAAACTTAGTTCTTAGAAAAAAACAACTAGACAAAAAGTTGTACAAAAGACACATCTTGACATAATGTATAATTCAATAATTCATGTTTTTTTGTGTGAGTGAATTATGTTTCTTTCGAGAAATACTCATATTCGCTTTGGCGCGATTGATGTTGTTACTGTCTGTTTTGAAAAATATGATGTTAAACTTATCTTGAGGATAAAATGCAAATATACTTTTAATAAGATTGTATAGTATAATTTTGATTACGTTTTAGTCATCTATACTAAATTTGATTGCAAGCATGTTTAGGTTCGCCATAAGTATTGACTGAAAATAGTGAGACGTATTAGAGAGCATTGGCTATAAAAAAGAGTGACCCAATTTTTGAAAGTTGACAATTGTATCATATTGGTTGGGTAAATTTTATCTAAGAAAATTGTGGTTAAATATGTAGAACAAGAGCGTCAATATGCGGTTTTGAGGGAAAGAAATAGACTAATATACAATTTTTATGATTTGCTTGTTTATGTATGGTATGTTTATGAGCAGCTCATATCATTTTGTGACTTCAAGTATTAGGATACATGTTTATTTTGATACGAAGATCATCGACTGATATGAAAATTCAGCTTTATATATGATCAACTAAATAATTGTGTTTGATCAACTGAAACAAGATTAGATTGAAAGAATGAATTAATATGCATGCCTTTTAAACTATGAATATGTTTTTGATTAGTGGGTAGTGCTTTTAATATTTAAATTTTGATTAGTTTAACTTTAATAAGCCACCATGCATTGCCAGTAGTTAGCAAAAGTAGTCATCTTTAGGTATTATCTTTTTGCAAGTCTTTTTTTTAACACTTTTGTAAGTCTTTCAAATGATGTATTTTTATTGAGAAAGCTCATAGTGAAGTTGGTAAGCATCTACTTTATAAAGATTCTTGAGTAAATTCCAAAATCGCTTTTCTTTGACAAATTGGACGTTCAGTCTTTATTTTTTTTTAAATGCATTCATCGTCCTTGTAAGAAACTTACAATTGCATTATTACCCTCACAAGGACCAAAATAAAAGAGAAAATGAAAAGGGTAATTTAATAATTTAACTATAGTGAGGGATCAAATGTGCACTTCTAAATTCCTCACAAGGACGATGAGTGCATTTTTGAAAGAATAAGGACTGGATCCGCAATTTGGCCAAACCAGAGGGACGAATTTTGCAATTTACTGCTTTTTTGTAGTGAAGTTGACAAAGGACGAGTTTGCATAACATAGAGTTGGTTAGTTATCAAGGATTATCTAGCGTCAGGTAGGAGGGTGTGGGAGCATGAAACACTTCGGGAAGAGGTTTTGTTGCATGAAAAGGGCACCTCCCTTCACGGGAAAAAAGAGGACCCAAAAATAATTTCTTCTATTGCGGCACTAGAGTCTCGAAAGTAAGGGGCCGTTTGGTTTGTTGGTAATCACAATGGGTATCGGATTTGGTATGGGGTAGAATGACAATGGATATGAAAAAGTGTATCATTACGATTGTTTATGTTTGGATAACAAAATATGATATGAAAAAGTGTATAGATATTTGAATTTTGTAGTGGAAAAGAGAGGGGCCCACGGAATAAATTTCATAGACACCAAATTAGTGAGTAATGAATCTATGACTATGATACACTTCTTTCATTCTCAGACCCACTAAACAAACACCTTGAATCAGAATGAAATCCATAGGCCCACTCCGATAGGGCCATACCAAACGCACCCTAAAAAAGAGTGAGATATGTTTAGAGGAGAGAGAAACAACATTTTATTGTGTTGTGAGTGGGTATTTGTGTTTTGGGAATATTTTAAAATGATAAAAGAAATAGAAAAGAAATTAATGAAAGAGAGAGAATGTGTTACAATTGTTGAATGAAAGTTGAAGGAAAATGTTTTTGTGAGACAAAAAGCTGATGTGGCGAGAAAAAACCCTAGACCTCACCCTCCACCCTTATATTTTGAGATAGCATTGTTAGATTATACTAGTATTGATTAACAGTGAGAGAAAAAAAATGAGGAATGAAATATACTTAGACCACTTCAAACAATCTCACCGATTTACATCGATAGCACCACCTCGGCGGGTATCATTAAACTATCTTTTGTAAAATAAGTAGGCTTTTTGAGCTCCATTAAATAATCACCTCTACAAGGTGCAACATTAGTACAAATTTAATCGAGCCAACCAATTGGACGATTAGTCAATTATCTCTCACATAAGCGACCTAAAAATGGATTAAAGAAGGCATAGTGAAACAAGGTCATTAAGTCATTTCAAACAATACCGTGACATATAATACTTTTTAGCATTTCAAACAAATTTCTTTTTCTACTTAAATTTATAGTATGATTAGAAACCGCTGTACTCAACCAATTAGATACAATTTTTCAACTTTCGGTTTTCACCTTTAATCATTCTACATAATAAAAGCCAGTTGGCCTTACTATAAATATAGCTAAGGTTGTGTTTCTTTTCCTATATGGGAAGGACATAGACTCACTAAGCTATTTAATATTTGTTTCTTTTGTAAGTGGGATTTATTTTTCTCTTATTTCATCTGCATCAACAAAGAAGGAAAAATGATACTCTCCTCATCCAGGCACACTAACAACCATGCGTCCCACATAAACCCACACATTCTCTTAGCTAACAAAAAAATAAACGCCCCCTAAAACTTGTACCAAATCAGTAGTTATAATGAGTTTTTTTTATCGGTACAGACTGCATAATGAGACTGAAGTAAAAGTACATGAAACATTAATGGACTTTACCACTCGAGATGCATAAAAAGAATGTGTAAGACAAGTATTTTTGATTATGACAGTAAGGGTGTTTTGTCTTTAGAACAACTTTATGTATGGGTCACTTTTCTAAAAACAAATATTCATAATTATACTCGCAATAAATTCGTTAGAGTAAAATGATGAGAGCGAATATTTATTTATTAATAAGAAAAAAAAGATTGCGTCAAGAGAGAAGAAAAGTAAAAGAGAGAAGAAAAGTAAGAAAAAAGTGTACTTAAACCACTCCAAACAGTCTCGTCAGTTTACAGACGACACCGATGGCACCACCTCGTCAAAGTGTCATTTAAACTATCTTTTCTAAAATAAGTAGACCTCTTGAGCTTCATTAAATAATCACCTCAACTTTAGTACGACTTTAATTGAGCCAACCAATTGAAAGCATGATGAGTCAGTTATCACTCATTATTTATTTGGGATCAATTGTTGAGTGATTGACGCATAGAAGATACCCAACTCCAATTGCATTGTTATTAAATAACCGTGTTTGAGTTTGGTGTCAAGTTTTTCAAGTCCATTTATGCTTTATGTACCTTTTCTTCGGTCTCATTATGCGGTATGTACCGATGAAAAGCTCATTACGAATAACCTACTTAAACTTTTGATTCCTTATGCATAATATTTTAATTTTTTTAGTTATGCATAATGAGTCCGTGCAAAATATATTATTCATAATGAGTCTGGAGGTTATGCATAATGAGACTCGAGAAAAAGTACATGAAGCATAAATGGACTTTACCCCTGGGGATGCATAAAAAATGTGTAAAGACAAGTATTTGATTTCGACAGCAAAGGTGTTTTGTCTTTAGAACAAGTTTATGTATGGGTAACTTTCTAAGAACTTGTGAGTATCAAGTAGTCTCACATGGATCAAAGTAAAGAAAATTTGCTTGTTTATATGTTGTGATTTAGATGGTATGTGTGAGTTGGGATGAGTAGTATGTTGTTGGGTTAAAGTGTTTCCTCCTGTTTATTGAAAACATACGGTCACCTTAACACCTATCAATTCTTATAAGTTCTTAGCTTTTTATCTTTTTATAATTCAAATTTTTGTCTTTATAAAATTCGAAGAGTAAGTTCCTGGTTATGACACATTGTTGAACTATATAAAGTATAAACATTGTGTTTGGGCTTTGATTCTTCCACATTCCACGTATTCATTTAATTTATGAATAAAGTTGTTGTTTGTGCATTTACTTCAAAAGATTTACTTTTGAGTATACAACTTATAGAAGGGGTTTAGAATTGTAAAATATATGAAACTTTGATACTTACAAAGGTCTTTGTGATTTCCAAGAGAGTATGAAACTTACCAAGTTTTTTAGGATCTCATTTGTGGAACTCTTTATTTGGTACTAGTTTTGAGATAATAAGCAACTTTAGCTTATTTTTAGACGGCACACATTTTTACAAGTCAAAGTGGGTGTTTCACACAGTTTATTTTACAAGCTTTTTGGCTTATTGTGTTATCAAAAAGCTAATAAACCCGTTAAAAAGTGTTCGGCGGAGTGCTTTTAGCTAGCTTTAAGCTTTTTAAAGAGAAAAAGCTAATAAGCCAAAAGCTCAATTTTAGAGTTTTTTATAAAGCATAAGCTCCTTCCAAAACGAGCAATTCTTTTGGTATTGGCCTAGACTGGTCGACCTGAAACAATATTTGTCTAAAAAAAAAAATTAAAAAAAAAAATTTGTATCGTATATGAGTAAGGAAAAGTTAAGTATGTGATTTTTTGAATACAATGGTTTTGGGCGACTTGGAAGATTGATCACCTAAGACAAAATTCTTGTGTCGAATATGACTATTTCTGTTACCTTTGATATTTTTGTTATTTCTATACGATGCGGATATCCTAGAAATCTCCATTCAAAATCAACCTTGCAGATACAAATTATATGTCAAAGAATTTGTACCCCAATATGAATATTTACTTGCAATTATAACCATTTAAAATTCAAGTTAGAAAAACAGAATTTCATTTACGTTACACAAATAAAAATACTAACTACAAACTTGATTTGCATAAGAAAGGAGGGAAACGGATACTCAATTTAAAGTGAGTAAACAGAATTCCATACTCGGTCTCATAGATACATATAGAATTTTGCAAAAAGCCATATTCGATGAAAGTCGTATGTACGGCTTGGAGGGAGATCTTTCATATCTTTCGAGATCCACCCTACAATATGGGGTAAAAAAGCCAAAATAAGTGATTTTAGCCCTTATAAAAATAAAACTGATTCTTGAACCCCTTTCACGCTCATGTCCTTCCAAATGGTCAAGTGGCGTCTCAAGAAGGGTAACTAAAATGAAGGAAGATGTAATTTTGAGATTTATTATACAAATTATTTAGTTACTTTTTTTTTTCTATTTTAAAAGAGATAAAAAAATGAATATTCATAATTAAACTCGCAATAAATTCTTAAGAGTGAAATGATGAGAGCGAATATTTATTTATTAATAAGAAGAAAAAAAAGATTGTGTCAAGAGAGAAGAAAAAATAGAAAAAGGTGCACTTAAACCACTCCAAATGGTCTTGTCGGTTACAGACACCGATGGCACCACCTCTCAAAGTGTCATTTAAACTATCTTTTCTAAAATAAGTAGACCTCTTGAGCTCCATTAAATAATCACCACAACTTTAGTACAACTTTAATTGAGCCAACCAATAGGAACATGATGAGTCAGTTATAACCGTGTTTGAGGGTGTCAAGTTTTTCATAGTCCAATTATACTTCATGTACTTTTTCTTCGGTCACATTATGCGGTATATACTGATGAAAAGCTCATTACCCATAACCTACTTAAACTTTTGATTCATTATGCATAATATTTTAATTTTTTTTAGTTATGCAGAATGAGTATACATGAAAAGTATATTATTCATAATGAGTCTGGAGGTTATGCATAATGAAGTTTTTTTATCAGTACATACTGCATAATGAGACTGAAGAAAAAGTACATGAAACATTATGGAATTTAACCCTCGAGATGCAAAAAATGTGTAAAGAGAAGTATTTGATTACGACAGCAAAGTTGTTTGGCTTTAGAACAATTTTATGTGTGGGTGACTTTTCTAAAAACTTGTGAGTAGGGGTGTCATTCGGGCTGACCTGACCCGACCCGAGTCAATTCGGGTCGGGTTAATCGGGTTCAAAAATATATTCGGGTCAATCGGGTCAACCCGAATTGACCGAGTTCCAAACAAGGTCGGGTTCGGGTATGTTTTTTTAGCATTGACCCGACCCAAACCCGACTAACCCGGCTTAACAACACTTTTGCAATGTAAAATACTCGGGTTGACCCCGAACCCGAATTGACCCGACCCGATTGACCTGACCCGAGTTGACCCGAACCCGAGTTGACCTGAGTTCTAAACAAGGTCGGGTTCAGATATATTTTTTTAAGACTTGACCTGATTTGACCCGACTCGAGTTGACCTGAACCCGATCGGGTCAACCCGAATAATACCCCTACTTGTGAGTATCAAATAGTCCCACATGGATCAAAGTAAAGAAAATTTGCTAGTTTATATGCTGTGATTTATATGACATGTGCAAGTTGAGATGAGTAGTATATTGTTGGGTTAAAGTGTTTCCTTCCAATTCTTATAAGTTCTTAGCTTTTTGTCTTTTTATAATTCGAATTTTTGTCTTTTTAAAATTTGAGGAGTAAGTTCCTTGTTATGACACATTGTTGAACTATATAAAGTATAAACATTGTGTTTGAGCTTTGATTTTCCACAGTTCCACATATTCATTTAATTTGTGAATAAACTTATTCTTAAAACCGAGTTACTTATGAGTTTATACAACTTAATAGAAGGGGTTTAGAATTGTAAAAACATGAAACTTTAATACTTACAAAGGTTTTTGTGATTTCCAAGAGAGCATGAAACTTACCAATGTTTATGTTGATAATAATCAGAACTGTTTGAATACAATGGTTTCGAAACCCTTTTGGGCGACTTGGAAGATTGATCATGATAGAAACCGATTCGAGATGGTTATTCTCCTTCTAAACTATAACTAAACTAAGAACTAACTCTTAAACTATTTCATTCTTTTTCTTCTCTGATTTCATCAAATGCCAAGTACAGTATTTAAAGAATACAAAACATAAACTACTTGCTACTTTTTAGGAGAACATGGACTTGACTATAACTACTACATGCATGCTAATTAGGGGTGGCAATCGAGTCGTGTTCGTGTTAACCTATTCGGGTTGGCGTGTTGGCGGGTTAGTATAGCCTTTACCCAAACACGACCCATTTATTAATCGTGTCAAGAAACTCAACCCTAACCCACACCCGCATAATACGTGTAACCCATTTGTGACCCGTTAACCCATTTAAGTAAATAGGTCAAACAGTGAATAAAGCTGTTGGTTTGTCGATTTAACTAGTTTACATGCTAAAAATGATATAAGGATCTAAAATATGATAAGAATAAAATACATATAACTATATGACAATTTTCTGACTTATAAGCGTCAATTTTCATGATATCTAAGGTATAAAATTATAATTCACTCATACTAAGTAAATAACAAAATATATTTAATCAACATCCAACATAAAAACCAGGTTATATATTTTATTTTTAAGATCTTATATACTTAAACGGGTTCACGGGTTGACCTGTTTAATACTTACTTAACCCAAACACGACCCGTTTATTAAACGGGTTAGACGGGTTGACCCGTTTTTGACCCAAACCTGTTTATCCTCAACCCAAACCCGTTTAACTTCGTGTCGGGTTCGTGTCGTATTTAGAATTGCCACCCCTAATGCTAATAGTAAAATAGGAAATGGTCTTCTAACTCTTCAGCCACGTATCAGATCACCTAAGACAAAATTCTTGTGTCGGATATGACTATTTCTGTTACCTTTGATATTTTTGTTATTTTTATACGATGCAGATATCCTAGAAATCTCCATTCAAAATCAACTTTGCAGATACAAATATATGTCAAAGAAATTGTGCCCCAAAGATATTCAGTCTGTTGTGTCCTTACTCCAATATTTCAAATAACCTCTAGCAATTCTTTCTGCGCTTGTTCTTTTCCTATTTGGTGGCTCAATCGCATCGGCCTCCTTATGCTCGTCACGGTCCTGCTTTTTCACCTTTTTTATACGATCTTGTGTTTTAGCCCCTATGTCAAGCCAACACCTATCCTGCTTCATCCTCTCTTCACGTGAAGCCACCTCCAACAGCTTAGCTTTTGCGTGTGTAGACAACATGTTGAGACTTTCCTGTAAATCTCTCTTCACGTCGGCTAGAATCCTGACTGCCTCCGCGTTCTCTGTGTCCGCACTCTCAAACACCTTGCAAATTACCATGTTCGACTGTGCCACAAAAACTACTATTACTAACAGAAAAATTCACATAAAAGGATACTCTAATTTGAGAAGTAGTAGTGGCTTAGATTGATGTTGGTTGATTACAACATAAAGAAGGGACATGCATGATAAGAAGGGTTATTGGGCCTGTTATTCAGGACATGTGCGGCTTGTTAAATACAGCAGCATGGGCTGACTTACAAATGACAGATTGGTGAATTAAAAGGGCCGACTCGAGATGTGCACTTACAACTGTTCTGCCACATGTGTATGACCATTATAGGGGTAGTAAACACTACTATTTTGGACATATATATATATATGGTAAACCAGGTCTAAGCAGAGAAGTTTTAGCATCTGCAAAGTGGCAACAGCAAGGGCGGAATCACCCATTGCAGAATAATTAAACACAGGGGCAGAAGGTTTACGTTATGGAAAAAAAGAACTCATTTCTATCGACATAGTCAATATTCAGTTAATGATCCCAACTGCCTAAATTAAGAAGCTGTTGATGCTTCAAGTACAAAAAAATAATGTTTTTCCTCTCACAAGCTTAGACTAGCACTAAAGCTGGCTACGGCTATAGCTTCAAGAAAAAAAGTTACGTCAAAAAACAATCTACCTCAACCATACATCCAGGCCTGATTTCAATTTTCTGTTACTAATATAAGTCGGTTATTTATAAGAGTACCATTACAGTGGTAATATAGACATTCACAGAAGTTCAAACAATCAAGTTCAGCGCCAACAAAAGGAAGGTGGATCGGATATTAAATCATTTAACTAAATCGGGCTAAGATAATGATAGTTACCTTAAGTTGTGACACGTGAGGTGCACATGACTAGCATAGCTAGTCAGTGAGGTACACGTGTACATTTCCACAACTAAAGTAGCTAACAACTTTTCCCGCCAAAACTATCTTTTAAATAGTTGTTGTAAACTCATTAGTAGTTAGTTCAGTTTTGATAAACAATTTCCTTTCTCTGGATTCTCTCTTGTAACTGATTCCTTTCAGTAAACCAACCAATCATTTGATAATACAAATCAGTTTCAGTGATCTATTTCTGTTCTTGATTGCTCTGCTGTTTGTAATCCATTAACGAAACTTAACTGATTCCTAGTGGTGTTTATCAATTGGTATCAGAGCACTTTCTTAGCTCTATATCGTTACATTTTTTCTCATCCAAACTGGTCATCTTCTCCGGTCAACTTCCGGTGAAGGTTGTAAGTTTTCCGATCAAGAAAAACAGACAGTACTACACTGGTACTCTGATTCTAATCACTTGTACTACACTGGTACATTGATTAGCTGTGTACTATCCGTTCAGAAATACGACTATTTGTCAAGTACTCATCGCGACCACAAGAGCAGCGCATTAGTGCTTAAATCCTCTGCTTTTGGTTGAATGGTCAGTTTTGTTTGAGTTGAAGGTAGCCAAGAAACGGTTAATATTTGTTAGTTATTACTCACTGAAGGTGAAGGAGTGATAACTACCAACAAGATTCATACATAATCAAGAAATAGTACACGTGGCAGTTAGTTAGAAATCTTGAGTCAATTCACAATGGTGATTAGCACAAGAACAACTAGTATTGCAAGTGGGTCTAATAATGGGTCATCTTTAGTGCTTGATGATGATACCAGAAGATACATTGCAGAGACAATTGCTCAAATGGTGGGTGGTGCTATGACAGCTCTTAACACCAGGCTTGATCAAATGGGAGAACAGATTACTGGGTTAAGTCTGCAAAACAGTCAAAAAATGGGAAATGGTACTTGTGGTGGACAGTTGCAACATACTAGAGTGGCCAAAATTGAATTCCCAAAGTTTGGTGGTGAAGATGTTAGAGGGTGGTTGTTTAGATGTGAACAACTCTTCTTGATTGATCAGGTGGCTGACATGGATAAGGTAAATCTTGTTTCTATCCATCTGTATGACAAAGCTTTGTTATGGCATACACAATATATTAGAATTCATGGGGGTTTTGTGGATTGGGAAGTATACAAACAAGCTATTTTGAATAGATTTGGTACAGTCTATGATGATCCTATGTCTGAACTCAAGAAATTGAAATATGAAACTTGTGCTAGAGATTATGAAGATGCTTTTGATAATCTGTTAAGTAGAGTTGATATAAGTGAATCACATGCTATGAGTTTTTTCATGGGTGGATTGCCTACTGAAATAGCTATGAGTGTAAGGATGTTTAAACCGAAAACACTAGCAGATACTTATTGCTTAACAAATTTGCAAGAGGCTACTTTGAATGCTGTGAAAAAGAAGAATAGGCCTGTTTTGGAGGAAATAATTCAAGGTTTGGGAACAATGCAGTCAATAACAGTTTCCAAAAACCATTATTAGCATTACCAAATAAGCCAAACAATTCTGCTGGTGGTACAAACATTCCTGCTGGTGGTACAAATAGGAGATTGTCCCAAAAAGAGTATGCAGAAAAGAGAACTCAAAACTTGTGTTTTTACTGTGATCAGAAATATGTACCAGGGCATAAATGTAGTGGACAATTGTACTCTTTAGTAGTAATTCCTGAATTGGATGTATGTGAGTCTGAGTTGATGGAAGGAGAAGAAGAGGAGTTTGATTTTGAATTGTTGGAGACACAACAACCACAAATTTCTATCCATGCTTTGATTGGCACCACAAATTTTCAAACAATGAGGGTGATTGGAACTGTGGGAAAACATGTGGTACATATCTTGGTAGATTGTGGGTCAACACACAATTTTTTAGACAAAAACATGGCTAAGAAATTGGGGTGTGTTATTAGAAACACTTGTCCCTTATCTGTTACAGTGGCTAATGGCAATAATTTTGTTAGCACTGGTGAATGTAAAGGATTCAAATGGATGTTTGGTACTACATCTTTTACAACTGATGTTATGCTTCTACCTTTGGGAGGTTGTGAAATGGTGTTGGGTATACAATGGTTGGCTACCCTGGGAAACATGAGATGTAATTTCCAAGAATTGAGAATGGATTTTAAATATCATGGTAAAAGAGTCACCATCATAGGTACAAAAAAGTCTACAATAGAGTGGTTGGGACACAAAAATGCAGCTAAAACTGTGAGTCAAGTTGTGCAAGGTGAATTCCACTCAATGGCCTTATGTGTATTTCCTGAATCTGCTGCTACTTGTATGCAAGTGGAAGGAACTGAGATTGGAATGCATCCTAGATATCAAAATGTGGTGGATAGCTATGAAGATGTGTTTGAAGTACCTAAAGATTTACCACCTAAAAGGAACCATGATCACATAATTCCATTAGAAGATGGCACTCAACCAGTTAATATTAGACCCTACAGACATCCACCATCACAAAAGGATTGAACAGAAGGGATGGTTGCTGAATTGTTGGATGCAGGGGTAATCAAGAAGAGTCACAATCCATTTTCTTCCCCTATAGTCATGGTCAAGAAGAAGGATAACTCATGGAGAATGTGTGTGGATTACAGGCAACTGAATAAGCACACTATCAAAGACAAATTCCCAATCCCTATCATAGAGGAGCTTATTGATGAATTGAATGGGTCAAAATTATTCACTAAGCTTGATCTTAGATCTGGTTATCATCAAATCCGAATGCATGAAGCAGATATACCAAAGACAGCTTTCAGAACTCATGAAGGACATTATGAATTCTTGGTGATGCCATTTGGACTTACAAATGCCCCATCTACATTCCAATCTTTAATGAATGAGGTATTCAGCTCTTACTTAAGAAAGTTTGTTTTGGTATTCTTTGATGACATACTCATTTATAGTCCCACTGAGGAGGATCATGTGCTTCATTTGCAAACAGTTTTAGAAACCATGAGACAAAATAAATTGTATGCAAAGAAGAGTAAGTGTGTGTTTGGTACTGATAAGGTGGAATACTTGGGACATGTGATTACACCAATGGGTGTTGCTACTGACCCAGAGAAGATCAAAGCAATGTCAAAATGGACTGTACCTACTAATGTGAAACAACTTAGAGGTTTCTTGGGATTAACTGGGTACTATAGGAGGTTTATTCAAAATTATGCAAGCATCAGCATGCCTCTTACTCAGTTACTCAGAAAAAATGCTTTTACTTGGACTGATGAATCTCAAACAACTTTTGCAAAGTTAAAACAAGCTATGATCAGTGCCCCAGTTTTGAAGCTACCAGATTTTACAAAAGAATTTACAGTGGAAACTGATGCTTCAAGAGTAGGATTGGGGGCAATGTTATTACAAGAAGGGCATCCTATAGCTTTTCTTAGTAAAACTTTGTCTGACAAACACAAGCTAATGTCCACTTATGAAAAAGAGTTTTTGGCTATTGTTTATGCTTTGGAAAAATGGAGAGGTTACTTGTTGGATAGGCATTTTAAGATTAAAACTGATCATTTCAGTCTTAAATACCTATTGGATCAAAGGATGTCTACTCCTACACAGTTAAAGTGGCTTCCAAAGTTGATGGGGTTTGATTATGAAATTGTGTATAGAAAAGGGGTAGAAAATGTTACAGCTGATGCTCTATCCAGGATTCAAAATTAAGGGGAATTGTTTAGTTTGATTTCATCTTCCATGAGTACTGAGTTATACCAAAGAATTGTGGCTAGTTGGAACTCAGATACACAACTTCAACAAGTTATACAGCAGTTGCAGAATGGTCAAACTGTGAAAGGGTCTTATGTTTGGTCTAACCAGGAATTAAGAAGAAAAGGTAAACTTGTGGTAGGCAATGAATCAGAGCTCAGAACTGAATTGCTTAAGCAGTTTCATGAAGGGTCAGTTGGAGGTCATTCTGGGGTCAAGACAACTACCAACAAAATTTGCAGTGTGTTCTATTGGAAGAAGCTAAGGAAACATGTCAAACAAATGGTAAGGGAATGTGACATATGTCAAAGGAATAAATCATATTTAGCAGCCTATCCTGGACTACTACAACCATTGCCCATGCCTGCTACTATTTGGTCTAGTATCTCTATGGATTTTGTGGAAGGATTGCCAAAATCACAAGGCAAGTCAGTCATTTTTGTAGTAGTTGATAGATTGAACAAATATGCACATTTCATCCCTCTTGCTCATCCATTCACTGCTACAACTGTTGCACAAGTTTTCTTGGACAACATTTACAAACTTCATGGACTGCCAAGCACTATTATATCAGATAGGGACAAGATTTTTTTGAGCACCTTTTGGAAGGAACTGTTTAAGTTGCTACAGGTGAAGTTGCAAATGTCTACTTCATACCATCCACAAACTGATGGTCAAACTGAAGTGGTTAATAGATGTTTGGAGTGTTATCTAAGATGCATGTCAGGAGAACAACCTAAGCATTGGATAAAATGGTTGTCTTTAGCTGAATGGTGGTACAATACTAACCATCATTCTGCTATCAACACTACACCTTTTGAGGTAGTCTATGGTCAAGCTCCACCTGTTCATGTTCCTTATGTGGGGGGAGAAAGTAGAGTTGAAGCTGTGGATAGGACTCTTACAGCTAGGGAAGCAACTATTGATCTTTTGAAGTTTCATTTAAAAAGTGATCAAGATAGAATGAAGTCCCAAGCTGATAAACATAGGACTGATAGAACTTATGAGGTGGATGATTGGGTTTATCTGAAACTGCAACCTCACAGACAAGTGTCTATCAGGCAAGGGAAGCAAAGTAAGCTCTCACCAAAGTACTATGGTCCATTTCAAATACAGTCTAAGATAGGACAAGTTGCCTACAAATTGAAGTTACCCACTTCTTCCCAAATTCATGATGTTTTCCATGTGTCTCAACTTAAGAAATGCAGAGGTGCAGTAACTCACAGTGGTACTTTACCAGCTTGTGATGTTGAAGGAAGGGTCTTGGTTGAGCCTATTGCCATATTGGATAGAAGGTTGGCAAAGAAAGGGAACACTGCTATTGTGTTTGTGCTGGTTCAATGGGCAAATGGGTCCACAGATGATGCTACTTGGGAACCCATTGAATATTTTCAGAAAAGGTTCCCTACCTCTGACTGCTAATCTTGAGGACAAGATTAAACTGAGGGGGATGGATTGATAGTTACCTTAAGTTGTGACACGTGAGGTGCACATGACTAGCATAGCTAGTCAGTGAGGTACACGTGTACATTTCCACAACTAAAGTAGCTAACAACTTTTCCCGCCAAAACTATCTTTTAAATAGTTGTTGTAAACTCATTAGTAGTTAGTTCAGTTTTGATAAACAATTTCCTTTCTCTGAATTCTCTCTTGTAACTGATTCCTTTCAGTAAACCAACCAATCATTTGATAATACAAATCAGTTTCAGTGATCTATTTTTGTTCTTGATTGCTCTGCTGTTTGTAATCCATTAACGAAACTTAACTGATTCCTAGTGGTGTTTATCAGATAACACAGTTTTATAGCATACTGTTTTACAATCTTATATCACTTATCGATGTTATAACTTCAGTTCCTAAAAATGACTGTAACAAGTACCACCTGTCACCAGAATCGCCTACATACAACATACTAAGCAATTTGCTCTAACTTCCAGTAATGCCAAAGAAGTGCAGTCCAAAAACTCCTATTAACAGAAATATCGCAAGTAGCTTGAACCTAGAACAGTCACTGGGACAGGTGCTCACTGCCTGGGGCGGGTCCTTGGGGTAGGGTCCGGTTGGCATCCATATGATGCATGGGACCAGGGTGATCCCACCGATCTTCACCTTTTGGAGCTTGAACCTAGAACATCCAAAATTTCACACTTTTCCATATACCATCTCCTCCTTTTAACTCTTATCTAATTATTCTAACTCTAGAGTAACTATTAATGCATGAATTGGTCGTTTCGTGTCTATTTTGACCCTTTTTACTACCTTTTTATTACCATAACTCGCCTCATCCGTAAAGTTCTGAGTAGCTATCAAGTCTTTACTACTCCTATCACCACACCATGAATTCTCTTTTTTTCTTTATTACTTAACACTTTCTTTTCAAATTCAACGAGCAGTCGAATTTGAATATTTACTGCTCCGGTCACCATCCGTACACTAGAAATGATATATTGATATGTAACCATCGGTTATAGGTAAACAAGTTGAAATGTCACACTTAGGTGCTGATGGACATTAAAATATATGGTACATATATAAATTGATATCTCAACCCATTGTATATCCAAGAGATGACAAAAAAAACATGTTGTTTAAAACTGATAATGGTCGCGTATTGTGTTAGTAGGCCATACATAAATTGCTCACTAGTCACCACAAATTGCAACTTTGAAATATGCTGTTAATAAAACCTTATTGTTTACAGGTTGTTATGCAGAAACTTGCATCTCCAGGATTGAATTGATCAAACAACATTCATGGGTAATCATCATACAAGAATTGATAAAAAGGAAACAAGAGAGATTTGTTTTGAACCCTTTAAATAATCTGATATAAATAATTGAATGAAGGGTTACTTACAAATACAGAATTCTAACCTATTTATACTAAACGAATAGACATGAATGAAAGGTTGTGTTGGTTTGATTTAACCAAAAGTTGTGTCCTTTCATAATAACTAACTATAACTAACTTTAACTAACTATTCTAACCTACTTTAACTGTCTAACTAACTGATCTAACAGCCATGTTGCTGTGTGTGTCGACTTGCAGCCTAAAACACATAAATTACATGGTTTTATTCCTCTACAAAGATTAATTGGATTATGTTTTCCAACACTTATCACTTTTTGTTGAAGATTACAAATGTAAAGCATATTAGAGTCAGCTTATAAAGTCTAGCATTTAGAAATAAAAAGATGAAACTCTAAACTATAAATATACACAATAATACTTGTAGACTGCTGTTTTGTTATGATTGGTGTGATTCCGGGAGGACCGGGACCAACATATCTAGCTTAAGCTTGTTGTCTAGTCCTGACTGGTGCCATTTTGGAACCAACAATTTTAGACTCAGCTATGTTGTACAAGCAATTATATGCTATGAATCATATTGTTTGAGGTGAGCTGTACTGATATTCGTAAAATCTTTGAGGTAAGTTGTACTGATTTGGGTAAAAAAAAAGTTTTTAACAGCTGTGACTTGAGCTAACAATTAACCATGAGACATCACATATTCGGTGCACCTCAAATGTTGCTATGCTTGCGTTAATAAGCTCTCTCATGTCTTATACTACGAGGAAATCCACTGTTACGATGCGTAAGCTAAATTGGCCAAAAGCATGGGATTTTGAAATTTCTAAATTTTATTTCGTGGTGATGAAAACAAGTTTAGCATTAATTCATTATGTTAATCAATTTGAATGTCTAGCTTCTTTGCTTGTTTGTTGACTGTAATCCACCAGCTAAGAACCGAAACCTTAGCAACAACGCAATGACAAAATGTTAATAGTTTTCTATCCCACATCGGTGAGGAATGGTAAACTTTGTGGGTTTATTACATGACGTATTCATTTTTCATACAATATCCTACAGCAGTCTCACCAATAACTTATAGGTGAATTGCAATTGGATTTTTAACCTATCTTTCCTAAACTTCTCAATTTATGCACTTTAATTTTATCTTTTTTGATATTTTTACTTAGTTTATATTCTGCATGAATGTCGTTTATATGTGTTTTAGTAATTGGTATATTGTATTTGTGTACGTACAATAAGCAAGACACACCTAACATTTCGAAGGTGTTTGTGTATGAAGATATACAACTGCAAGATGGTATCTTATTCCATCATTGTGTTGACATTTGACAAGTTCAAATGTAAGAAAAAAACTGGCACTAGAATAACAAGAACAATAACAACATATGAAAACATTAAGAACACAATGTGAAGCATAGTTAGCAAAATATTGAATAAGGAGTACACAAACAGAATTTGTTTCTGACTTGCTTATCAGCAAAATCGATTGTTTTTATTTTGTTTAGTTATTTAGCCTAACATCTTTAATTGAAGAACGTTAGGTGAACCCATATATGCTGATGTATGTAAACAAATCATTATAAATGTAACGTATTTGATTAGTTAACATTTCCATAATTCTCATATATAACCCACAACTAACTAAGAAAACCTTACAATCATTGAAGCAGCCTCAACATCTAAAAACCACACCAATTTTCCTGCACCAGGTTGAACCATCCTAGCTGGCCAAACCGGACATTTGGGTCCTACGTCATGAATTGCCATGTGAACAGCCTCTGCTTTTTCTCCACCCGTTGCCACCACTAAAACATTTGCAGCTGAGTTGATTACTGGTAAGGTGAATGTGATTCTTTCGGGAGGTGGTTTTGGTGAAGTGGTGATGTAGGTCACCCATTCATTTTTTTCTTCGAGGATTGGGTGGTAAGAGAACAGAGATGCCACATGGCCATCTGGGCCAAGGCCGAGAAGGATAAGGTCAAACTTTGGGCAGTCGCTGAGGTCAGAAGCATTGACCACACGTGTCTTGACTAGCTGTCGAATGACGAATTCATAGTCGTTGGCAGCTTCTTCTGCTGTGAGGGAATCATTGATGGAGTGCACATGGCTCGGAACTATAGGTAACTGAAAATGTTTGACTATTAGTGAAAAAATCGACTACGAGTGAGATATATTGAGTATCAGCAAACTATATTGAATACCATTGACTGACTAACAGCAAATGCAACTTATATAGATTACTAAAATTGTTTGGCTATTCGTAAAATGTCTTAGAAATACCCTTCAACAACAACGAAACATATACATTCAACACAATTTCATTTTTGCATTCAACCACCAAACTATGGCACGAGCTGAACTAGATGCTGGTAATCATTGCGGAGGTGCTTAAATATGAGAGCTTATTGAGCTAATAAACAATTAAGAATAACTTCTTTTAAATAAGTTAATCCAAACACCTCATAAACTTCAATCCAAAAGGCAAGAAACTTTACAAACCAATTACATAAAAAAAATCTAATGACCTTCACTACATAATAAAATCAAGAAAAAACAAAAGTAAAAGTCGTTAATCAAGATCAAATTAGCGAATTACCTTAGACAAAAGATGATCCTTAGCAAACTTATAGTTACTAGCTATCAACATGACTCTTCGCCACAACACGTTCATCAACCCAAAATATATACCATTTAGACCAATCCACCGTCTTGCTATACGGCACTTCACATAGTTTCCTACATCAAATAATATCAACCATGAACAAACATTACAAAACTCATTAAAACCGTTCATCATACATCATATCCAAGGTGGCCTAGTGGTAATGCGTCCTAAATGTCTCTTAAGAGACTCGCTGAGTACACATAATGGGACGTACAAAAGAGCTGAAAAAAGGCTCAACTTTCCCGGGTAGCCGAAACATTTAAAAGAAAAAAACCAACCTCATTAAGTGAATAACCGAACCACCAGATAAAGCAACAGCGAAAACCCCACGTTCTTTTATCGAAACATCAGATAACCCTTCAATATAATCAGCTAACTCAGTACTCAGCTCATCTGAATTCTCGTAAACTCTAACTTCATCTTTGTCTTTGTTTAGTACTTCAAGTGCCATATTTCTTAAACCCATGCAAAATATTTATAAAAAAAAGTTATTAGTAAGTTTGAAACATGGTTATGTTTATAAGGAAATGTTGCATTTTGAGAAATACCCAGATGATGAATTTTGTTGAATTTGATGAAATGTGAATGAAAATGTTGGAAATGATGATATAAAAAGTGATAGAAAAATACAAAAAGGAAAAAAGATGAAATGGAAAGAGACAAAAAGAATGGATGTATGGTCCACACGGAGTTTTCTAATTTTAGACTTTCTTGGCACTTTTGTCCAAAATATACTTTAATAAAAAAGTGACGTATGTTGATTATTTAATTTTTTTTAGTTCAAAATTCTATTTAAAGTATAGTTAATTTCATAAATAGTCCGTGATATGTCGGGTTTAACGGATTTAGTCATTTTTTTTAACACATCCAGTCCTTGTGGTTGCGACCCGTATTTGGTTTGGTCTCATAACCAATTTTTCTCTTAGTTTGACCGTTAAGTTAGTCATGTGACGAAAGGGTAATTGTGTCTTTTCATTCACCCTCTATCCATAACAAAAACATATTTTCCTTCACACACATCACAATATCCCTAAAATCACATATCACTTCTTCCTTATCTCTCCCAAACAAAAGCAGTTAACTTCACACACATCACACTTTTTTTTATCTCTCCCAACCTGCCACCACAATTGGCCGCCACTACTACTGGCCACGAGATCACCACCAACCCACCGCCATCGACTCACCAAACCAGCCACCAACCCACCAAACCACAAACACCCCTTGCCACAAAATCACCACCAACCCATCACCACAAACACCCCCTGCTACAAAATCACCACCAAACCACCACCACCAACCCACCAAACATCATCATGACACCACCACCTAACCTCCACCAAAACCATCCAACTCTCATATGTTGGTGGTTATTTCCCAGAACGGGTAAGATAATCAGTAGCAATAGCAATACCACTAGGTGGTTACCGGATATCACTTGGAATCGTGTAATCACTTTCCAAAGTAAACTATTCAACCCTAATGCCTGGGTATCACGAATATCTACTTGGGATAAGACCAAATGTATGTTATTCAATTAGGCACAATTCAATAACCCTTGCGCTTATAATGTTTATGTTATCTGTTTGTTTCTCCTGATATCAGTATGTTTTTCAGTATATTCATGCTGATGAATACCATCTCTAATTATAGTAGAGAATACTCACTCCTAGTTAATGGACATTATGGATGATTAACGGCCAATTAATCACTCATAATAAGCCTCCATTATCATAGGAATAGTGGTTACATGACCAATTATACGTGGTCATAAAGCAGTTATAACAACCAATTGAATGAGTCAAAACTGTTACAAATTAATCACTGCAACACTACCAGTAGGAACCATTACACTAGCAGCAGGAACCATACACTACCAGCAGGAACCATCAGCATGAACCATTACACTAGCAGCAGGAACCATAACACTACCAGTAGGAACCATCAGTTACTACACTAGCAGTAGTAACCAATACACTAGCAGTACAAACCACTATTAGTACAAACCACTATTGAGTTGAGTCAGGGTGTTCAGGGACCTCATGGGTATACACTCCGTACCTCCTAATCCAAAACCATGTGTGAACTAATCCCACAAGTGCACTAAATTTTCCAACAATCCTCCCCAAATTTAGTTCACTTCCTTTGCATGAAAAAAAAACATCAAACAAAACATGTGCATAAACGAAAATATCCTGAGGATTGAATTTCCATCTTAGTATATTACACGTTCAAATATTCGAGAATCAGGGTGTTCTAAGAATTGAACCCTTCAACCCATTTGAATACCTGAAGATAAAATACACACAAGTTTTCAAACACTTAACAGCTCCTGACAATATACAAGCCATGTGTCCATATCCAACTTCATAAATGTTGTAAGAGCCAAAGTCCAAAGCTCCCTAAAGCGGCAAAACTTCAACATTCACATAGGTGGTTCCTATTTATTCATGCTCCTGCCATGCACTTTTTCAAAGAAATTAACCATTAAGAAGTAAAGACTTCATCATCCTTTTTAGCAGGTTCTGAGCACAACCTTGGGATGTAAATAAAACATGTGCTCCAGTCCACTGAATGTTCAGCTTTCCACATTGAACTCAACGAGTTGGGTGTCTTAGCATTCAGTGACTAAGTTGGACTTAAACCCATCCCTTTAGCAGACTTTATAACCAAGTCTCTAGCCAAAGCCTTCGTCAAGTGATCAGCTAAATTTTGTTTAGATCTAACAAACTCTATAGATACCACCCCATTCATGATAAGCTCACGAATCATGCTCTGTCTGACACCTAAGTGTCTAGACTTACCAATTGTACATCTGGCTATAAGCCTTAGCCAATGTAGCTGCACTATCACAACGGATAGAAATAGGTGCTATAGGTTTAGGCCACAATTAAATCTCAAGAAGCAAGTTTTTCAACCATTCAGCTTCTTTACCAGCAGCTGCTAAGGCTACAAATTCAGATTCCATTGTTGAACTGGTGATGCAAGTTTGCTTCTTGGATGCCCAATAAATTGCACCTCCACCAAGTAGGAATACCTAGCCACTGGTTGACGAATTGTCTTAAGTGTTACTGATCCAACTTGCATCAGTGCATCCTTCTAATACTGAAGGATAAGTAGTATATGAAAGACTATAGTCCATAGTTCCCTTCAGATACTTCAGTACCCTCTGAATTGCTTGCCAGTGATGAGTACTAGGATTACTAGTATACCTGCTCAAACTGCAAATGCAATATCAGGCCTTGTACAAGTCATGGCATACATCAGGCAGCCAATTACCCTAGAATACTCAAGTTGAGATACAACCTTGCCATTATTAGGCATCAACTTCTCACAAGTATCCATAGGTGTACTCACGGGAGTACAATCAAAGTAATTGAATTTCCTCAACACCTTCTCAATATAATGAGACTGAGAGATAGAAATTCTTTTACTTTCATGTTTAATCCTTATACCAAGGATAACATCAGCCTCCCCCATGTCCTTCATGGAGAACGTTGATGACAAAAATTCCTTTGTCAGGTCAACCTGATTTTGGTCAGTGCCAAAGATCAACATGTCATCAACATATAGACAAATGATGACTCTTTTATCAAATTTGCTATGTACACATTTGTCAGCTTGGTTAAGAACATAACCACTAGACAAAACCACTTCATCAAATTTTTGATGCCATTGCTTAGGTGCCTGCTTTAGTCCATAAAGAGATTTAATCAGTTTACACACCTTGTTTTCATTGCCAGGCATGATGAAGCCCTGAGGTTGGTTCATATAAACCTCCTCATCCAATTCACCATTTAAGAAAGCTGTTTTCACATCCATCTGATGAATAATCAGATTGTGAATAGATGCCAAAGCAATCAACAGTTTTATGATACTGATACGAGCTACAGGGGCATAAGTATCAAAATAGTAGGGGTGAGCAAAACAAACCGAAACCGAACCGAAAACCGAAAAAACCAACCGAAACTAAAAACCGATGGTTCGGTTTTTACTTTTTCAGAAACCGAAACCGAACCAGTTTTATTATATAATAATATCTAATTAATATAGTATGATTAAATAACTAAATAAATCAAATTTATAAATTCATATTCATTTTGTGAGTGGATTTATAATATATTTATCTTAACGTTTATATTTATATTTGTGTTTGTCGTGTCACGTGTTTTGTGTGAATATATCAATAAGTATTCGATAATGATTATACTACGTGTATGTTCACTTGTGTGTGTATGTCTCATTTATATGTTTGTAATTGTAAAATTATGCAATAAACATTATTATTCTTAGATTGAAAAAAGTAAAGAAGAATAACTAATTTTGTACATAAAACAAGTTTGTTGGTATAATTTGGCCATACCAAAATATTAACGGTTAGAAACCGAAAAAACCGAAAAACCAAACCGAAACCGATAACAAACCCAAAAATCCGAACCTCCAAAAACCGAACGGTTTCGGTTTTGGGTTCTACAAAAACCGAACATTGTGGTTCGGTTTCGGTTTTAGCCAAAAACCGACCCAAACTGAACCGTGCACACCCCTACAAAATAGTCTATCCATGACTTTTGTTTAAAGCCTTGAATGACTAGTCTAGCCTTGAAATTTTCAATAGTTTCATCTACCTTCATTTTCCTTTTGAAAATCCATTTGCAACCCAGAGGTTTGCAGCCTGGTGGTAGATCAACCAACACCCAAGTGTTGTTGCCCATGATGGAATCCATCTCATCATTGATTGCTTCTTTCCAGAAAGCAATATCCTGGGACTTCATTGATTCTTCAAATTTTTTGGGATCATCCTCAACATGAAGCAATCGGAGTATTGGTCAGAGACCTCATCCCTTGTTCCTTCAATTAAGTATCATTGAAACTCAGGTCCAAATGACTTTGGAGTCCTGACCCTTTTGCTCTTTCTGAGCACAGGTTCAGGTTGTTGAACCACAACCTCATCAGGGACCTCTGATGGCACTTCATCAGGGACCTCTGAAACACCAGTGTCATGAGTTCCATTAGGAATCCTCTGACTTGGTCTAGGGACTGATGAGAATCTATTCTCATCAAAGTTTGCATCCCTTGATTCAATTATGGAGTTAATTGAAACATATTCATTAGGTTCAATAACATAGAACCTAAAAGCCTCGGAATGCTCAGCATATCCAACAAAGATGCAGTCAATGCCTCTTTCACCCAAAGTTTTCAGCTTTGGATCAGGGAGTCTTACAATAGCCCTACAACCCCGCACTCGAGATAGTTCAGGTTGGGTTTCCTTTTAGTCCAGAGTTCATAAGGGGTAACCCTGTTCCTTTTGTTGGGAACCCTATTTAATAAATAGCAAGCTGTTAACATAGCTTCACCCCAGAACCCTTGACTCAGTCCTGAGTAGGACAACATGGAATTAACCATCTCCTTTAGCACCCTGTTTTTCCTTTCAGAAATACCATTTTGCTAAGGAGTATAAGGGGCAGTTGTTTCATGGATTATACCAACAGACTGAAAATACATAGTATCCATGTACTCACCTCCCCTATCAGTCCTTAATCTTTTGATCAGGGACCCAAGTTGTAATTCAACTTCAGTTTTAAACACTTTGAATTTATCTAATGCTTCATCCTTAGTATGTAACAGATAGACATAACAAAACCTAGAAGCATCATCAATAAATGTCACAAAGTACTTCTTATTCCCCAAAGAGGGAGTGGCATGCAAATCACACAGGTCACTGAGTATTAACTCCAAGAGCTTAGTCTTACGACTAACACCCTGAAAAGGTTTCTTGGTTATCTTGGTCAACATGCAAGTTTTACACTTTTTAGTGTCCATGTCAAATGCTGGGATTAACCCATCCTTAGACATATCTTGCATCCTTTTATAGTGTACATGGCTAAGTCTAGCATGCCATAGGGTAGAGTCAGTTAGGTCAGAGGTGGTCATAAAGGCAGTCAGGTCAGAGGTGGTCACAAAGGATGAATTATCACTATGAGTGACAATATTAAGCCTGAACATTTGATTACATAAATAACCAAAACCAATAAAAACACCACTCTTAGACAAGACAAATTTATCAGACTCAATAACTTGTTTATATCCTTGATTATTCAAAACACTACTTGAAACCAAGTTTTTCCTTATATCAGGAACATGAATAACATTAAACAAAGATACAATCTTTCCAGAACTAAATTTAAGATCTACACAACCACGACCATGCACCAAGGTTGTTGACTCATTTCCCATGTGAAGAATAGAACCATCATTCAGTGAATCATAAGTCTTGAACCAGCTTCTATCTTTACACACATGAACTATTGCACCAGAGTCAACCCACCACGCAACATCATCATCCTGCACATAATAAGATTCAGATACATATGTAACATAATAAATCTAAAAAGACTTATTAAACATATTCTGACCTTTCAGTGAGTTGGTAGAACCACCACTTCCTGAACCATTAGTGCCTGATCCATTGGCTTTACCACCAACCTTAACACCCTTGCAATCCCTTTTAATGTGACAAGATTTGCCACATTTCCAACAAGTAGGTGTTGCCTTCTTGTTAGGATCTGCCCTTGTGTTGTCATGATGTTTACGTTTGCCTTTTTTGTCATTGTACCTGGTGGAGTTGTTATGCTCCACCATATTGACAACAGATGCTCCAGTAGCATTGCTACTCTTTGGCTTTTCATTATCCTGCACCTTGAGAGATTCCTCAATGCGCAGATGACTGCCCAACTCAACCAGAGTTAACTCCTCCTTTTTATGTTTCAAGGTATGCTTGAAATCTGTCCAAGAAGGAAGGATTTTATCTATGACACAAGAGACTGAAATAGCCTCATCCATGTGCATATTGTGTTGTGTAAACCTTCCAAGTATACCAAGAAGTTCATTGTATTGTTCCATAACTGGTCTTGAATCAGTCATTTTGTAATTTGTGAAATTACTCACAAGGAACTTCTTACTTGATGCATCCTCAGCCATATATTTGGCATCCAAGGAATCCCACAGTTCTTTGGAAGATTCAAAGTTCTGATAAATGTCAAAGAGTGAATCAGACATACCATTGAGAATTAAGCCTCTGCAAATGTAGTCATCATTCTCCCATTTGCTCCTCCTCCTGATCTGCTCCACAGTGACATCATCCCCATCATCAGGAATAGGTGTAGTCAGAACATAGACCACACTCAAGCTTGACAGCAGGAAGTGCATCTTCTTCTGCCGTCTCCTAAAGTCCACCCCTTCAAACTTGTCGAGCTTGGCAAAGTTTGAAGCCATGTGTTTCATTGCAGCTGCAGCCATTGATCATCACAAATAGTTTACTTTGATTGTTGGTGGTTATTTCGCAGAACAGGAAAAGATAATCAGTAGCAATAGCAGTACCACTAGGTGGTTACCGGATATCACTTGGAATCGTGTAATCACTTTCCAAAGTAAACTATTCGACCCAAATGCCTAGGTATCACGAATATCTACTTGGGATAAGACCAAATGTATGTTATTCAATTAGGCACAATTCAATAACCCTTGCACTTATAAGTGTTTATGTTATATGTTTGTTTCTCCTGATATCAGTATGTTTTTCAGTATATCCATGCTGATGAATACCATCTCTAATTATAGTAGAGAATACTCACTCCTAGTTAATGGACATTATAGATGATTAACGGCCAATTAATCACTCATAATAAGCCTCCATTATCATAGGAATAGTGGTTACATGACCAATTAAACGTGGTCATAAAGCAATTATAACAGCCAATTGAATGAGTCAAAGCTGTTACAAATTAATCACTACAACACTACCAGTAGGAACCATTACACTAGCAGCAGGAACCATACACTACCAGCAGGAACCATTACACTAGCAGCAGGAACCATAACACTACCAGTAGGAACCATCAGTTACTACACTAGCAGTAGTAACCAATACACTAGCAGTATAAACCACTATTGAGTTGAGTCAGGGTGTTCAGGGACCTCATGGGTGTACACTCCGTACCTCCTAACCCAAAACCGTGTATGAACTAATCCCACAAGTGCACTAAATTTTCCAACATCATACTGATACAAACACTCATTTTCGTCTTCTTCATCCCCAACAATCACTATTAAAACATATCAAAGCCACAATCTAATATTCATACAAACTTGCAACCAAGGTTGCAAATAGCGCTAGGCACTAGTCGGGCGGTCGCCACCGCCTAGCGCTAGACCGCCTAGGCGCTGCCTAGGCGGATTGAAATTTTCTATATAAAAAATATAAAACTATATGTATTTGGTATAAAATATGCATAGTTTATATATTTATTTAATAATTTTATTGATGTTTTTATTATTTTTAATTATATATTTTTTGTATATGTTGTAAAATTTATATTATATGTGATTTTGATATAGTTTTGACTATTTTTATTAAGGCCCACTCACTTAGTTGTTGGGCCTATTGTATGTTCCCTTTAAGAGCATTTGCAATCATAACTCAAGTTAATCTTTAACCTCTTGCCACGTCAGCGCCAAATTAGCTTTAACATTTCACTTTAACTCACCCAAAAAACACCCCACTATCATAACATCTCAAGGTTAAACCTTAACTCACATATTTTCAAATTCAACCCCTAAACTAAAACAAACACTTCATTTATTAAAAAACATAACCTTAACTTAAACATATTACAATACCAAATATAAAATAACTAAAAAAAATTACAACGAAAAAAAATAACAAACATAGCAGATACTTATTCATCATCGTCGCTCTCTTGTTGTTGTTGTTTTCGTTCAAGATTCTTCTGCCAAACATGCTCCATAAGGTCCTGTTGGAATTGGGTATGCGTTTCTCGGTCGTATATTTCTTTTGCCTTATGACGGTGAGTATCACATCTTTCGACCCATCTTCGTTGCCTCAAACGTGCTGACGGATCCATCCACACGTCATTATAGTCACGTAATGCAAATTTTTGATCTTTTATAATCATGTTATGCAAAATAATGCAAGAATACATGATTCTACGTATATTGACAATTTTCATTTGATGTGCCGGTTGTTGTAGTATACCCCAACGTCCTTGAAGCACACCAAAAGCACGTTCAATATCCTTTCGGTCACTTTCTTGTTCCTTTTAAAGTACGTATGTTTTTCGTCAGTTGTTGACGAGAAGGATTTGACGAAAGTTGCCCACTGTGGGTAAATTCCGTCAGCCAAGTAATACCCCTGTTCATACCTAGTTCCATTGACCATATAAGGGGCTCTTGGGGCATTGTCAGAAAGAATGTCGTCGAATAACGGAGAGTGGTCTAAAACATTAATATCGTTATTCGCCCCCGCCATCCCAAAAAATGCATGCCAAATCCATAAATCTTGAGAAGCAACAGCTTCAAGCATAATTGTTGGGTATTTTTAATCACCCCTACCAAATTTCCCTTGCCAAGCCACCGGAAAATTGTTCCATTCCCAGTGCATACAATCAATGCTACCAAACATTCCCTGAAAACCATGACACTCTTCATGTCGTTGATAAATATTTTGAATGTCAGCCCATGTTGGTTTTCTTAAATACTCCGGCATAAACAAATCAATAATGCATTTGTTAAAATTATCAAGACAATCTTTTGAAGTACGCTCACCCATTTGCAAGTATTCATCAAATGCATCGGGTGTGGTGCCGTACGCCAATTGGCGTATGGCAGACGTACACTTCATTAGAACACTTAAACTCATTCGACCCGTAGCATCGGGTGATTGCCTAAAGAAATTCAAATGATCTGGAATATTTTCAGAAGTATAAGATTCAATACCTTGGACTATTTGCAGGAATAGTTTCCGGCTCATACGAAATCTTCTACGAAAATTCCGGTTTGAATACTTACAGCCTTCAATGAAATAGTCGTTACGCAGACGTTCTTATGCAATCTCACGTTCATGATATATATGGGTACGAGTACGAGTACGAGGTTGAGATGCTTCTTGTTCCAACTGTTGCTGATACTCGTACGCGGCCGCCATAAATTCGAAGTCAGTTTCGTCATCAACGTCTGACCATTGCTGAGGTAATTCATCAATTTGATTCGAATCCATTGTGAATGAACTTGAATTTGAATTATGGAAGTGTGAGAGGAAGTATATAAACTTGAATTTGAATTATGGAAGTGTGAAAAAAATTGATATTTTAGTTGGGTATTTATAGTGGTAAAAAAATGTTTTTTATTTTTTTTATTTATAAAAATAGCCGTTTGAAACCGGGGGGGGGGGGTAAAATTAAAACTTTTCTTAAACCCCAATGGCTAGTAGCCGTTAGAGGGGGTAAAATGATTTTTTTTACGCCTTCAACATACGTTATTGAGGTAACGTGGGGGGTTTAACGTCGGTTTTGGTGTGGTTAACGTGAGAATAACCCCCCCCCCCCACGTTTCCTCTGCAAATGCTCTAATAGGTCAATAAATCATATATTATTAGGATTAGGGTTACAGAAAATTAAATACATAGCCTCCCCTTCACACTTCACTCTCCCCTTCACCTTCTTTAACCCTAGATCTGACGTTGACCGGCGC
This sequence comes from Chrysanthemum makinoi, assembly GCA_910596185.1. NCBI lineage: Eukaryota > Viridiplantae > Streptophyta > Magnoliopsida > Asterales > Asteraceae > Chrysanthemum > Chrysanthemum makinoi. The sequence goes on from OU343225.1 coordinate 336,249,487, forward strand.
TGACCGACTCGCTGCCCAGGCCGATTTGGCCCACCTAGGCGGTTTGTTGACCACCTTTTGACCAAAACGCCTAATTTGGCCGATTTGCTGCAAATCGAGGCGAAAGAGGGCCGACTAGCGCTTAGGCGCCGCCTTTTACAACATTGCTTGCAACTAGTTATTCAACACAAAACACAAGTCAAAATGACACCCATTCCAGATTCTTCACATTTCTTTCATAATATTCTTATTCCCGCTTCACATCAACTTAACCAATATAAACAACACTCGATGTTTGTATTATCACAAACACTAACACACATTTTTTCTTGATTTTCAAAAATGAAACCCGCTACTCAAGATTATAAATCAGATCCAACACCATTTTTCGAGTGATTGTGAGGTTTTTGAATCTAAGTGGGTGTTTGTATCCGGCTGTGATAAGTAAAGTTGGTGGTTTGTGCGTTCTTGCCAAGGAGAAATAAGCGGAGTTTAGTTTGTTGCGTGTGAAATAAAGGAGATATAAGGGTGGTTGAGTCAAGATGAGTGACTACAAAAGTGTGATTGTGTTCGTGTGTTTTTGTAAGGAGTTATAAGGATGGTGATGATTTATATGTTATATCATTATAGGGGGGGGGGGTAAAATGAAATTTTTTTTAAACCCCAACGGCTAGTAGCCGTTAGGGTGATAAAATGATTTTTTTTATGCCTTAAACGTACGTTATTGGGGTAACGTGGGGGGTTTAATGCCGGTTTTGGTGTGGTTAATGTCGGATAACGTCGGTTAACGTGGGAATAACGCCCCCCACGTTACCACTGCAAATGCTCTAATGGGTCAATAAATCATATATTATTAGGGTTAGGGTTACACAAAATTAAACACATAGCCTCCCCTTCACACTTTACTCTCCCCTTCACCTTCTTCAACCCTAGATATGACCTTGACCGGCATTGACCGACTCGCTGCCCAGGCCGATTCAGCTCGCTTAGGCGGTTTGTTGACCGCCTTTTGACCAAAACGCCTATATTGGCCGATTTGCTGCAAATCTAGGCAAAAGAGGGCCGACTAGCGCTTAGGCGCCGCCTTTTACAACACTGCTTGCAACTAGTTATTCAACACAAAACACAAGTCAAAATGACACCCATTCCAGATTCTTCACATTGCTTTCGTTATATTCTTTTTCCCGCTTCACATCAACATAACCAATATAAACAACACTTGATGTTTGTATTATCAAAAACACTAACCCACATTTTTTTCTTGATTTTCAAAAATGAAACCCGCTACTCAAGATTATAAATCAGATCCAACACCATTTTTCGAGTGATTGTGAGGTTTGTGAATCTAAGTGGGTGTTTGTATTCGGCTGTGATAAGTAAAGTTGGTGGTTTGTGCGTTCTTGCCAAGGAGAAATAAGCGGAGTTTAGTTTGTTGCGTGTGAAATAAAGGAGATATAAGGGTGGTTGAGTCAAGATGAGTGACAAAAAAAGTGTGATTTTGTTCGTGTGTTTTTGTAAGGAGTTATAAAGATGGTCATGATTTATATGTTATATCATTATAGAGTTTTGATTATAGAGGTTTGTGGTTTGGATCTGTGTAAAGAAAAAGAAATGAAAAATGAAAAGTAATGAATTTGTGTTCGTGCGGTTGTGATCTAGGTTAGAGAAAGGGGAAAATGTTCGTGTGTTCTTGTTTGAGTTTTGTGTTTGTGATTTGGAAATGGTAACTTGATGATATGTTTTTAATAATAATAATAATAATAATAATAATAATAATAATAATAATAATATGAGGGTAGTTTGGTCATTTTATCCTCTCATACAATCAAACTAACAGAAAAATTGGTTAAGAGACCAAACCCGATACGGGTCACAACCACAGGGACTGGATCCGTTAAAAAAAGTAAAGGGATTGAATTCGTTAAACCCGACAGATCACATGGACCAATTATGAAATTAACTTTTTAAATTATCTATAAAAAAATGGGCATTTACATATATCCTCACGTACACACCTATACTTATATATTTTCCCAAACAATGCCTTAACAGGTTTGTACATCATGCATAAAAAACTTGTGTTTTGAAAAATATGTAAATACAGGTGTGTATCTGAGGATATATGAAAATCCCCCTATAAAAACTTAAATGTTTTGTTTTTGTGGTTTATCCAAAATCATTCGTTCCTATTTGATTTTAATTGCATAGATAACTCTTATTTTTTAATATTTATTGATAGCCCTTGTTCTTAAAAATAAAGACTCTCTACGTAACAAAGATAGAGAATAACCGTTTAATAAGAAACTATAGATTATTACATATTCGATTCTTATTTTTTAAAATAGAGACCATCAGAGTTTGAAAAGTAGGTATCAATGGTGTAACTAGAATTTAATAGAAATTGTGGGTATGATTTGGGGTAAACCATATGAATGAAACATGTAATTTTTTCAATTATCTAAGTGCTTTGTTTTCCTTAAATGTAAACGGTAAATAGATAAGTTTAGACTTTTTCTCTCTAATATGCAATCAAATTAAATTTTTTTGATTGTTTTCAGACTTTAAAACATATTATCACAGAGTCGTATGAACTACATTTGATGTTGTGTGAGAAGCTCATCAACCAAATGGTTGAGAGGTCAATTACTTTTTAAAATATGTGAGATATATTTGTAATGTATATAGTGTGAGATAGCTATTTGCCGAAAAAAATAAAATAATTAAATAAATAAATCAACTAAGAGATGATTTTTCTTTCTAGTAATTCTCTTGCAAGGTAGACTCTGAAAGCGTTTATATGCTTTATTAAAATGTAAGAATATTTTTACTAATTTTTCATGCTGATTAACATATTGAAACATATGTACATGTTAGTTGTGTATTTATTTGCTAATCTCTGCCTACTGGGCATTTGTTTAGCTATATATAAAAGGAATGTTGAAGTTAATTAATATTAAAATGATAATCAATTATGGTAATTTTAGAGATTAATAAATTCATTAAATGTATTTTTTGATTTAAAAAAAATTGTGTCTTTATTAATTGCGCTCAATCGTTTGTTCAATAGCATAGATTAGCAAACCCGTAGTTATTAAGTACAAAATTTAATTGAACCTAAACGGTTGCACAAATATGTATTAATTTTATCAAGTACTCTAAAGTTCGGTTTTGGAAGGAAAATAAAATAGAGATGAATTTGTATTATATAAAAACTACCAATTTTCCTATGTACTTATAGCCCCCCACCCCTCCACTACCAAAAAAAAAAGGTTGAGAACTCTATGATTTTATAATAGTATTTTGGACAAAATGCATAAAAAGGTATTCAATTTATTTTCATTTTCTAATCGAAGTATCAAACTTAACTTTAGTCACTTTAAGGTACTAAAGTATAGACACACACTATGTTTTTATTGAGACAATCTAATGTACAAACAGTTAAAATATGTTATACTTAAAATACAAATGTCTAATGCACACACATATACGTGCGTGCCTTTATTTAGCTGATACTCGAAGATTCTTGTAATCTAGTTAGGCAAACATTGTATTAATTTTTGGATTAGTGTAGGTACTTTTCTATTTACTTGTATTTTCCCTACTAAGACAAATGATCCTATGTAATTAATGGCATACGGTATATTATGTTGGAAAATTTAGTGCACTTGTGAGATTAGTTCACACCTGGTTTTGGGTTAGGAGGTATGTAGTGTACACCCATGAGGTCCCTGAACGCCCTGACTCAATAGTGGTTTGTACTGGTAGTACTAAGTTAGTACTGATAGCCAGTGTTAGTACTGATAGTGCTAAGTTTGTACTGACAGTGGATTGGTTCCTACTAGCAGTGGATTGGTTCCTACTGGCAGTGGATTGGTTTTCACTGGTAGTGTATTGGTTCCCACTGCTAGTGTAAAGGTTCCCACTGGTAGTGTTGCAGTGAATATTTGTAACAGCTTTGACTCATTCAATTGGCTGTTATAATTGCTTTATGATCATGTTTATTTGGTCATGTAACCACTATTTCTATGATTATGGAGGTTTATTATGGGTGATTAATTGGCCGTTAATCACACATAATGTCCATTGATTAGTGTTGAGTGTTCTCTACTATAAATAGAGATTGTCATCTCAGCTTGAAGACACACTGAAACATACAATACCAGGAGAAACATACAGAAAACGATTAACACTTATAAGCAAAAGGGTTATTGATTTGTTCCTAACTCAATAACAAACATTTGGTCTTATCCCAAGTAGATATCCGTGTAACCCAGGCATTAGGGTCGAATAGTTTACTTAGGAAAGTGATCACACGATTCCAAGTGATATTCGGTAACCACCTAGTGCTATTTGTATTTGCTACTGATTGTCTTAACCATGTTCTGGGAACAATACCATCCAACAATCAAAGTAAACTATTTCTGATAATCAATGGCTGCTGCTGCAATGAAACACATGGCTTCAAACTTTGCCAAGCTGGACAAGTTTGAAGGGGTGGACTTTAGGAGGTGGCAGAAGAAGATGCACTTCTTGCTGTCAAGCATGAGTGTGGTGTATGTGCTAACCACACCCATTCCTGATGATGTTGATGATGCTACTGCGGAGCAGATCAGGAGAAGGAGCAAATGGGAGAATGATGACTACATTTGCAGAGGTCTAATTCTCAATAGTATGTTTGATTCTCTATTTGACATTTATCAGAACTTTGAATCTTCCAAAGAACTATGGGATTCCTTGGATGCCAAATATATGGCTGTGGATGCATCAAGTAAGAAGTTCCTTGTGAGTAATTTCACAAATTACAAAATGACTGATTCAAGACCAGTTATGGAACAATACAATGAACTTCTTGGAATACTTGGAAGGTTTACACAACACAATATGCACATGGATGAGGCTATTTCAGTCTCTTGTGTTATTGATAAACTTCCTCCTTCTTGGAAATATTTCAAGCATACCTTGAAACATAAGAAAGAGGAATTAACTCTGGTTGAGTTGGGCAGTCATCTGCGTATTGAGGAATCTCTCAAGGTGCAGGATGATGACAAGCCAAAGAGTAGCAATGCTGCTGGTGCATCTGTTGTCAATATGGTGGAGCATAACAACTCCACCAGGTACAATGACAAGAAAGGCAAACGTAAATATCATGACAACACAAGGGCAGATCCTAACAAGAAGGCAACACCTACTTGTTGGAAGTGTGGCAAATCTGGTCACATTAAAAGGGATTGCGAAGGTGTTAAAGTTGGTGGTAAAGCCAATGGATCAGGAAATAATGGTTCAGGGAATGGTGGTTCTTCCAACTCACTGAAAGGTCAGAATATGGTTAATAAGTCTTTTCAGATTTATTATGTTACATATGTATCTGAATCTCATTATGTGTAGGATGATGATATTGCGTGGTGGGTTGACTCTGGTGCAACAGTTCATGTGTGTAAAGATAGAAGCTGGTTCAATACTTATGAGTCACTGAATGATGGTTCTATTCTTCACATGGGAAATGAGTCAACAGCCTTGGTGCATGGTCGTGGTTGTGTAGATCTTATATTTAGTTCTGGAAAGATTGTAACTTTGTTTAATGTTATTCATGTTCCTGATATCAGGAAGAACTTGGTTTCAAGTAGTAATTTGAATAATCATGGATATAAACAAGTTATTGAGTCTGATAAATTTGTTCTTTCTAAGCATGGTTTTTTATTGGTTTTGGTTATTTATTTAATCAAATGTTCAGGCTTAATATTGTCACTGATAGTGTTATTTCAGCCTTTGTGATCTCCTCTGACCTGACTGACTCTACCTTATGGCATGCAAGACTTGGCCATGTACACTATAAAAGGATACAAGATATGTCTAAGGATGGGTTAATCCCAGCATTTGACATGGACACTGAAAAGTGTAAAACTTGCATGTTGAGCAAGATAACCAAGAAACCTTTTCAGGGTGTTAGTCGTGAGACTAAGGTCTTGGAGCTAATTCACAGTGACCTGTGTGATTTGCATGCCACTCCTTCTTTGGGGAATAAGAAGTACTTTGTGATATTTATTGATGATGCTTCTAGGTTTTGTTATGTATAATTGTTACATTCCAAGGACGACGCATTAGATAAATTCAAAGTGTTTAAAACTGAAGTTGAATTACAACTTGGGTCTTTGATCAAAAGATTAAGGACTGATAGGGGAGGTGAGTACATGGATACTCTGTATTTTCAGTCTGTTGGTATAATCCATGAAACGACTGCCCCTTATACTCCTCAGCAAAATGGAATTTCTGAAAGGAAAAAAAGGGTGTTGAAAGAGATGGTTAATTCCACGTTGTCCTATTGAGGATTGAGTCAAGGGTTCTGGGGTGAAGCTATGTTAACAGCTTGTTATTTATTAAATAGAGTTCCCAACAAAAGGAACAAGGTTACCCCTTATGAATTCTGGACTAAAAGGAAACCCAACCTGAACTATCTCAGGATCTGGGGTTGTAGGGCTGTTGTAAGACTCCCTGATCCAAAGTTGAAAACTTTGGGTGAAAGAGGCATTGATTGCATCTTTGTTGGATATGTTGAGCATTCCAAGGCTTTTAGGTTCTATGTTATTGAACCTAATGAATATGTTTCAATTAACTGCATAATTGAATCAAGGGATGCAAACTTTGATGAGAATAGATTCTCATCAGTCCCTAGACCAAGTCAGAGGATTCCTAATGGAACTCATGATACTGGTGTTTCAGAGGTCCCTGATGAAGTACCATCAGAGGTCCCTGATGAGGTTGTGGTACAACAACCTGAACCTGTGCTCAGAAAGAGCAAAAGTGTCAGGACTCCAAAGTCATTTGGACCTGAGTTTCAATTATACTTAATTGAAGGAACAAGGGATGAGGTCTCTGACAAATATTCCTATTGCTTCATTGTTGAGGATGATCCCAAGACACTTGAAGAAGCAACGAAGTCCCCGGATATTGCTTTCTGGAAAGAAGCAATAAATGATGAGATGGATTCCATCATGGGCAACAACACTTAGGTGTTGGTTGATCTACCACCTGGTTGCAAACCTCTGGGTTGCAAATGGATTTTCAAAAAGAAAATGAAGGTAGATGGAACTATTAAAAAGTTCAAGGTAAGACTAGTTATTCAAGGCTTTAAACAAAAGTCAGGAATAGACTATTTTGATACTTATGCCCCTGTGGCTCATATCAGTACCATAAGACTGCTGATTGCTTTGGCATCAATTCACAATATGATTATTCATCAGATGGATGTGAAGACAGCTTTCTTGAACGGTGAATTGGATGAGGAGGTTTATATGAACCAACCTCAGGGCTTCATCTTGCTTGGCAATGAAAACAAGGTGTGTAAACTGATTAAGTCTCTTTATGGACTAAAGCAGGCACCTAAGCAATGGCATCAAAAATTTGATGAAGTGGTTTTGTCTAGTGGTTATGTTCTTAACCAAGCTAACAAATGTGTATATAGCAAATTTGATGAATCTGGTAAAGGAGTCATCATTTGTCTATATGTTGATGACATCTTGATCTTTGGCAGTGACAAAAATCAGGTTGACCTGGCAAAGGAATTTTTGTCATCAAGGTTCTCCATGAAGGAGATGGGGGAGGCTGATGTTATCCTTGGTATAAGGATTAAACATGAAAGTAAAAGAATTTCTATCTCTCAGTCTCATTATATTGAGAAGGTATTGAGGAAATTCAATTACTTTGATTGTACTCTAGTGAGTACACCTATGGATACTTGTGAGAAGCTGATGCCTAATAATGGCAAAGCTGTATCTCAACTTGAGTATTCTAGGGTAATTGGTGCTGATGTATGCCATGACTTGTACAAGACCAGATATTGGTTTTGCAGTAGGAAAATTGAGCAGGTATACTAGTAATCCTAGTGCTCATCACGGCAAGCGTTCAGAGGGTATGAAGTATTTGAAGAGAACTATGGATTATAGTCTCTCATATACTGGTTATCCTTTAGTGTTGGAAGGATACACTGATGCAAGTTGGATCAAGAACACTAAAGACAATTCGATCTACTAGTGGTGGGTATTCCTACTTGGTGGAGGTGCAATTTCTTGGGCATCTAAGAAGCAAACATGCATCACCAGTTCAACAATGGAATTTGAATTTGTGGCCTTAGCAGCTGCTGGTAAAGAAGCTGAATGGTTGAAAAACTTGCTTTTTGAGATTCCATTGTGGCCTAAACCTATAGCACCTATTTCTATCCGTTGTGATAGTGCAACTACATTGGCTAAGGCTTATAGCCAGATGTACAATGGTAAGTCTAGACACTTTGGTGTCAGACATGGCATGATTCGTGAGCTCATCATGAATGGGGTGGTATCTATAGAGTTTGTTAGATCTCAACAAAATTTAGCTGATCGCTTGACGAAGGGTTTGGCTAGAGACTTGGTTATAAAGTCTGCTAAAGGGATGGGTTTAAGTCCAACTTAGTCACTGAATGCTAAGACACCTGACTCCCTCCTAAGGAAACTTGGGAGCTGAGTTCAATGTGGAAAGCTGAACATTAAGTGGACTGGAGCACATGTTTTATTTACATCCCAAGGTTGTGCTCAGAACCTGCTGAAAGGAGGATGAAGTCTTTACTTCTTAATGGTTAATTTTATTTGAAAAAGTGCTTGGCAGGAGCATGAATAAAGAGGAACCACCTATGTAAATGTTAAAGTTTTGCCGCTTCGGGGAGGTATGGACTTTTGGCTCTTACAACATTTATGAATTTGGATATAGACACATGGCTTGTATAGTGTAAGGAGCTGTTAAGTGTTTGAAAACTTGTGTGTATTTTATCTTCAGGTATTCAAATGGGTTGAAGGGGTTCAATTCTTAGAACACCCTGATTCTCGAATATTTGAACGTGTAATTTACTAAGATGGAAATTCAATCCTCAGGATATTTTCGTTTATGCACATGTTTTGTTTGATGTTTGTTTTTTCTTCGAAAGGAAGTGAACTAAATTTGGGTAGGATTGTTGGAAAATTTAGTGCACTTGTGGGATTAGTTCACACCTGGTTTTGGGTTAGGAGGTATGGAGTGTACACCCATGAGGTCCCTAAACACCCTGACTCAATAGTGGTTTGTACTGGTAGTACTAAGTTAGTACTGATAGTACTAAGTTAGTACTGATAGTACTAAGTTAGTACTGATAGCCAGTGTTAGTACTGATAGTGCTAAGTTTGTACTGACAGTGGATTGGTTCCTACTAGCAGTGGATTGGTTCCTACTGGCAGTGGATTGGTTTCCACTGGTAGTGTATTGGTTCCCACTGCTAGTGTAAAGGTTCCCACTGGTAGTGTTGCAGTGAATATTTGTAACAGCTTTGACTCATTCAATTGGCTGTTATGACTGCTTTATGACCACGTTTATTTGGTCATGTAACCACTATTTTTATGATTATGGAGGTTTATTATGGGTGATTAATTGGCCGTTAATCACACATAATGTCCATTGATTAGTGTTGAGTGTTCTCTACTATAAATAGAGATTGTCATCTTCAGCTTGAAGACACACTGAAACATACAATAGCAGGAGAAACATACAGAAAACGATTAACACTTCTAAGCAAAAGGGTTATTGATTTGTGCCTAACTCAATAACAAACATTTGGTCTTATCCCAAGTAGATATTTGTGTAACCCAGGCATTAGGGTCGAATAGTTTACTTAGGAAAGTGATCACACGATTCCAAGTGATATCCGGTAACCACTTAGTGGTATTTGCAGTTGCTACTGATTGTCTTAACCCTGTTCTGGGAACAATACCATCCAACATATTAGACATGCCTCAAGTCTCGCCAAGTAGGAAAGCATCACTATCACAAAATGTAGATGAACATAATTAATTAATTATGCACTCTTAATGTACTTGCTAAATTGTAGGGGGAGCATCAATCAATCAACCATTTACTTTGTTGAAAACTTTGTTCAAAAGGGATTCTAAAGATAGAATCTTACTCTGTTTAGAGTAAATTGCAAACATCGGTCTTTGTAGTTTGGTCAAATTGCATGTTTCATTTTTATGGTTTCAACAATTGCAGGCGACCTCCCTACAAGGAAACCTTGGGTTCATTTTTGTGCATGTCAAAACTGAAATAACTAATATACCTTCTTCATCTATATTTCGCCAAAGTTGTGGTTTGGTCAAATTTACTCTTATATGTATTTAGTACAGTGTGGTAAACTTCGCCAAGTTATGGGTTAAATATTAAAAGAAGTTTAAATTGGCTATTAAAACCTCACGATTGTTTTTGACACTTTTGTGACTACCACGAAACCCTTTGTAGGAGATCATACGTATAACCACTGAGGCCAGCTTGATAATGATCTCACCGAGCTTTATTAGTGTACGTGGGTGGTATATGGAATGTTACCATGCTTATACGAGGTATTTGTATTCTTTTCATCTCAAAAGTTCTATTTGAAACAACACGTGTCTTTGCGGATGGCCTTTTCTAGTTGTCGTAAGGTATATCCAGGTCTTAATTCTAGATATGAACGACTATATTTACATTCACAATTTACAGCAAAATCTTATTCCTACACGTAACAAACATCTTGGAAAGAATAAGATGCATGTTGCATGCTCTGTCTTTCTCATACCAATTACATTTTCTTACTCAAATGGGAATCTAACAAATATGACAAAAAACAAATATGAAAGAAAAAGTCAAAAGATCACAACTTTCGTATAAAGAAAAGAAACCCTGAAACAAGTGGTTATATTCAATGCCATTAAGAATAGCAAACAATCATCAACTTTTTTTGGTATATTCTTGTGTCATGCGTCAATTAAAGGAGTAATTAACTTGTAGGTATTCTTATACATCAATGTATGTCATACTATTAAGAGATCAACTTTATATATATAACATAAAATGTTGTGTTTTGAAATGTGCATTGTTACTATCAAGATATTGTCAACAAACACTATAATTATGAGACTTCAATATTTTGACTATATTTGGTAGGGCTAAGAATCAGTCCGGAACTGACCCGACCCGACCCGAGAACCGATTACACAAAAAATTGAACCGACCCGACCCGAAAACCGATAACCGGTAATACATAGAATCGAAATAGAACCGAAAATGGTCGGTTCGGTTCGGTTCGCTCTGGTTCGGCTCGGTTTTCCGTTTCGGCTTAGTTCGGTCGGTTTTGTGCTCAGCCCTATGTTTGGTCATTTTTTTTTTTTTTTTTTTTTTTTTTTTTTTTTTTTTTTTTTTTTTCCAATTGTAGTTGTCAGTTATGCAAATTTTTTTCTTTTGTTTTGTAAAGATAATTAAGATAAGTTGGGTGGCTTAGTTTCAAGCCACTAGTCTCCAGTAAGAGACAAAAGACGAGATTATCAAAGTGGGGTTATTTTTTCGTTCTCTAAATAGTGTTTTGGGCCTGTAATTTATTCTAAGAATTTAAAAGAAGCTGGACTATTCAAATAAACTAACCTTTAACATAAACTTTGTTTAGCAGCATAGCTTTTAAATTTCATAAGCCTTGTTAAAACAAATAAGCCGTAAAAACGTTTATTTATATTTTACGATCTTCTAATGTTTTGTCGATAACAAACGTAAAATCATTTTAACGAAACAAATAAAATACGTAAATAGTTTGAGCCAATAGTTTACTAACACACTTACGCTTTCACATAAAACACTAAAACAAGTATAAGTGATTTTATGATTTAGTAATACATATGTACAACAACTAGTGTTTACATATTGGGTAAATATATACATAACTAGTATGTATTATATTGGGTAATGTAAATGGGTAGAAACTTAAGTATCTTGACCCATTGACCAAATACATTGAATGTAGTTGGGTGATTCGCTCCCAGACGGTCAAGTTTTGTCACACAAGCTGACCACTTGTGAATGGTCAACCGTAACAAACTTCAAACAGTCTGGAACCAAATGCAATGAAGATCAGGAGAGTTTAGTGTTTCCCCAGGTCGTTAAGTCCCAACGAGCTGTGCGACTGAATAACCAAACGTATAGTGATCGGGTGATATTGAACGGGAAAAGGTTTGATTTTGAATAATTATACCTAAAGAAAAAGTTTGTAAATTACAGGGGCTTAAATGCAAATTAAGGAAAATTAAAAAGATAAATTATATTAAATAAACGCTATCACTATTTTTAAAATTTGATGTTTTTGATTTTTCTTTTATAAATTTAAATTAAAAACTACGTAACGTACAAAAGAAAATGTGAAATTGAAACAGTATTAATCCTAAAAATATAAAGATGACATTTTTACAAACCTAATGATAAGAGAAAATTTAGAGAAAAATAAAATTATTTTTATGACTATATATTTAATTATTATTAATTAAAAACTATTTTTACCTATTTAATAATACCTTAAAATATAAGAAAATATGAAATAAAGCTAGAAAAGTGAAATTATGGCTTAGAAAAATCTAAAATATTATAAAAGTTATTTTAAAACTGAAAATATATTTTTTAGACTTTTTTAAATAATTATTATTAATTAAAAACTAATTTAAACTAATTAAAATTAAGAAAAATAACAAATGAACAGTAAAAATTATGAGACTTTACAGGAAAATCTAAAATATTATTCTAAGCCTAGGAAAAATATAAAAAGTTAGATAAGCCCACTAATAAGCTGAATTGGGCAAATAAGCAGTTTAAATAAGCACTTGAAATAATCTAAAAGCTAACTATAAGCTACCATAAGCTACTAAAGCCTAAATCTAACCTAAAATGAGCTAATGCAACTGATTGGGAAGTAAAAAGCACAAGCTACAGAAAAAAAACTCGCGACCAGATTTTAATAACTATATACCAAACGGCCTCTAAGGCCCTACTTTAAGCACTATATTAAGCTATCTAGAAAAATCACAAAAATAAACTAAAAATACCTAGCTGTAGATCACCAACCAAAGATCTTGTATCCCAAATTTCAGCTCAAATGGACTTATAATGAATCTATGAAAATTCCACAAAGTTTTGTAAAAACTGACTTTTCACTTTGACGCAAGGGCAGATGGACTTGAGTTGTGTGTGTGGCGTGGGAAGGTTGTGCAGGAGGTCTCAGGTTCGAACCTGTATGCACCTTTTTTTTTGGTTTTGCTTTTTATTTTCTTGATTTTCTGCTTTTGCAATTCAAACGAGTGAACAAGATAAGTTATTTGGCAAAATTTAAACTTGGAAAACTTCAAAACAAGTCATGAACACTGATCTACAAATGATTTGAAAAACAAACTTTGAAAATGGACTGTTTGGTACAATGGACAGTCAAGGGGTTAAAGGCTACAAGGAACTTTCTAAGCAAATTAATGAGCTATAAATCAACTAATAAGAAACTAAGGCACCTTAATAAGCAACAACATAAGCTCTTAGTCAGATTCTTACCCTACAAAATGGAACTAAAGGGTTGTTTGGATAAGTGGCTGCTAGGACTTATACAACTACAAATAACTATCAAAAGCCACCTACAAGCTACTAAAGGCAACACTAATTCTCAAAGTTGCTTAAGAGATCATGGATGAGCAACAAGAAAAAGAGAATAAGCTCAAACCACTACTTAAACTGCTATACTTCTACTGAAACAAGTGGATAAAAAATAAACGGGACAGAGGTGGTGGCTTAAAAGGCAAAAACAAGCTATCATACACTACCCTACTTACATAATAAGCTCAGAAACGTAATCCTAGTGCTACTAACTACTTATGCTACCAAAATGAAGAGTTCAATCTAACTTCAAAAGCTAACGTGGCAACTTACAACTACCTTGAATTGCTAAAATAGACAAAATTACATCTACTCAACCCACTTTTTGAGACTAACATGGGTCAAATTGGGAGTTCGACCCATGAAATTTGCACATCCAAACACACCCCTTGTCAATTCTTTAAGCACAAAAGTAAGAAAGATAAGTAGAGATAATCATTTCCTAATGACAAACAAGCTAACACATTCATTGATAAGCTAAGGAAAAGCTGAAACGCAAGGGAAAACAGTTGGCTGTAAAATTACATTCGGGGAATCCTAAATCTACGAAATTAATAAAATAAGCATTAAAAGGGAAACTACAAATTAGCACTAAATAAGCAATTCCAATGATCTAATCCAATATAATGCACTGACTAAGCATTTACTAACTTAAATAAGCTAAGCTAAATTATCAATAAGCTAAGGAGTAAAAAAAAACAATGACCTGCTATGTTGAGATGCGGTAAATGCCTTGGGGGCTTCTTAGGAGCTTATTTTTAAGCCACAAAAAAAACTTCCAAAGCAAGACAAGCTATAGAAAATCAAAGTTAGCATAGCCACGATTTAAAACAAACTGATTGGGGGCCAAGAAGTGGGCTAATAACAGCTTAAAAATAAGCTTTTATCAGCTGTTTTGGCAAACTTTTACTGAGACGTAACATCAACTATTGCAAAAGGGCAAACTTCAACTCAATTTAAACTAGGCTAGAAGCAACTGAGATGCAAATAAACTGGAAACGTGTTGAGTTGGGACTACAAGGTCTTAATAAAATTTGCATAATTTAAACACCATTTAAACTGATATAAAGTGCCAAGAACAGAAGATCTGCTACTGTCCTATGTAGTTCAACAAAGACAGATTTTGATTTTTTTTTTATTTATTTATTTTTTTTTATATTTTTTTTTCTTGAAACTGTGAGTAAAAGGCAATACTAAAACTTTGTTTGAATCAACAATAACAACTTAAAACGATTTTAACTAACTTGAGGACTTGAATGATAATTATGAGAATCATGAACAAAAGTAAAACTTCATTAACAAAATAAATTAAAAAACTGAGAATAGCATTACTTGAAATTTAAGGTTACAAGAAAATTAAATGACAATAAAATTAAATGGAGCTAGAACCACTGAAATTCTAGACTACCATATCCATGGCATACATGATTCTTTATATACTACAACTAAAAAAAGTCTTCATCTCTCTTTCTTCGTGTCTTCTCTTTCTTGACTGCCAGTGATGGGTTGGTGATGAGTTCCTGGTGTTGCAGGGATTGAGTGTGTCAGGAGAAGGAAGAAAGGTTGAGTGTTGTTTTGGTGATAACTGGGAAAAGAGGAGGGAAAGGGGTAGTGTGGTGGTTGAGATAAATAAGGTCCGGTTTGGTTTTTTAGGATTAATACACAAGGACCATTTTTGTAGTTTTCAAATTCTTCAAGGATCAAAAATGTAATTTTGCAAAGTTTATTATAAGGACCACTTTTGACAAGTTTAATTTTCCCAAGGACCAAAAATGATAATTTTCAAATTAAAAATGTCCCGGGGTAATTTCTGTCAATCTTTAAAATTCCAAGGACTCAAGTTGTCATTTTGCAAAACTAGACTTTATAAGGCTAAATTTGACAACTTAAAAATTCCTGAGGGCCTTTTATGAAAAATTACATGTTTTGAATAACCAGGGACTAGATTTTTACAATTATTGAATAAAACACAGTCTAGATATTTTTTCTGTCTTTTTGAGACTTTTTAAAGTGTTTTTGACTGGTTTTGCAGTGCAGAAGGAACAAAAATGATGAGTATTTACACACTCATCATTGGGTATAACCCAAAGTCCATGACCCATACCCATGGAGCATGACCCATAACCCATTGCATGACATCATGCTTAAGTCATATATGGATATTATCCATGAACCGTAGTTTTAACCCATGACCCATGGACTAGATGCATTGCATCTTGTAGATACATTGTATCTACTTGGATACCTTTGATCCATAACCCATGACCCAAAACCCATGGGCAAAAGGGAGCGTCCCATGGATCCCCAGTATTACACTGGACGGATCCCTCAAGTGAGGGATCCGTGCGATCCGTGGAACAGTAGCTAAATTTCTTCTATAAATAGTGAGCCATTTCTTCCTTTTGGGTTGCCACTCCCACACATACTTTCCCCAAGTTTTGTAACCTTTTAACCACAGATCCTAAGGATCTTTCTATGTAGTTTGTCTTTTGTTTTTTTGTGATTCTCTAGGTTCCTCTTAAAGGCGAGACCACCACCTCTTGAAGTCGAGCAAGCTCAAGTCCATGAGTTGCAATGCTTCGTCATCATCAAGACTACTGAGGTTCTCTTGTTGATACTTCTATCTTCCTCCATAGAGATGTTGTGTCTAAGGCATTACTGAAGGATGCCGAAAGAGTCAAGACGAAAGCATTAGTGAAAGGTGCTTAACGTCCATCTCTAAAGCATTAGTGAAGAATGCTAAAGGAGTCAAGACGAAGGCATTAGTGAAAGGTGCCAAACGTCCGAGTCAAAGGCATTAGTGAAAGATGCCTAGAAGTCATGTCATGTGGCATTAGTGAAGGATGCCAAGCTTGTATACTCGATGAGGTGCATCGATATACAAATAGAGATAGGTTGTATCTAAGGATATTGATATCCTTGATGGTTTTGTAATAAGGAGTTGGTCTCCTTTGGGTTTAGGTGTCGTGTAGTGTCGGGTAGTAGTTCCTCCATCGTAATGGAACTCGGTACTAAGCCTAGTACCGGATAAAGGGTAGGCGACGTTGTGATGTGTGTGGTTCTACCTTGTGGAAGAACCTGATGGTTAGCCTAGTACCGGAAAAAGAGTAGGCGACGTTGTGAAGGCTTCTCCGCCATAAGGAGTTGGTGTCGTGTAGTGTTTACGAACTCTCGAGTAGGTGACTCGGGGAGTGGAGTAGGGCAAGGAAGGTGTCCTTGTAGCCAAACCACTATAAATACTCGTGTCGTGGTTATGTGCTTCTTACTCTTTATCTTTCATTACATATTTATATATCTATCTATCAATGTCCAACATACACATCCAAATAGATTGACATAAGTCGATCTAAATATTTTAAAACGAAGTTTTAATCGATAAAACTATTCAACCCCTCCCCCCTTCTAGTTTTCTACAATTGGCATCAGAGCTTCGTTACCAAGTTTCTTAAAGTAGGTTGTACTTTAAAAACTTGATACGATCCGTGTATGTTTGAAAACTACAAAGAATGATTTTTTTTAAGTTCATGTTTTAAAAATCATCATAGTGTTTAATGTTGAATAATGATAGAACGTTCTAATATTTACCCTGTTAAGATTTCTCCATACTTAAATCTGGGCATACCAAGAAGATCATGAAGAAATTCTCTAAATACTTCTTTTCGTATAAAGAATATTTAGCAAAGTATTCCCCTTACATGGATTTGGGCATCCTAAGAAGATCATAAAGAATTTCTCTAAATACTTCTTTCCTTAAGAAGAATATTTAGCAAATGTATGATCTTTAATAAATTACAAACATTTTTTATAATTGAAGTCTTAGTAGTATGTTTACAATTTCTTAGTAGTCACTAAACTTGTTATCTATATTGAACTTATCAAGAAGAATATTATTCTTTGTTGATTTGTATAGACAACACTACAAACTTATAATAATGATATATCGGCTATTCGAGAGCCTTGATCATTACTCCTCAGAAAAGGACTATTGACATTTCATCTATGTCAATGAGTATCCATGTGAAATTTCTTATATTATGATTTATTGGGATTTTATCATAATTTTTGAAAAACTTCCCAAAGAATTATGATTCATTCATAAAAAGGGAACCTCGTCAAATAAGATCAGTATAAACCGTCAAAACTCCAAACCATAAAGTTATAGAGCTTAAACATCAACCCTAGGCAATTTAGAACTCCCAAACCAAAATTATCAAGGAATACTTAAGCTGAATTTTTGCCGTTATGCCGGATCCCTACTTTTGAACTAGCCGGATCCCTCATGCAAGGGATCCATGGGATCCGTGCAACAGAAGACAGCATAAGTTAGAAATGATCACTGTGGAAGTTCCACTATCACTTTCCTATCAAAGACTCACGAACAAAAACCTAGTTACTGTTCACAGGAGCAAATTGATCATTTCCTTCAAGCAAAACAATCTCTTGTGTAAGTATAATCTTCACTACATTGTTATTTCTATTCCTTGATTCCTAGGATTACAATTTTTTCATCTTTAGAAGTTGGGTTCAAATGGGTTTGTCATAATTTGTTACCACATTGTTTTCTAAGATATTCTAAATCAAAGAATTAACATTGTTAATACAAATTAAACTCATTCCTTGATATCAATGAAGATGTTTTGAGCAAAATTATGATCAAACCCTTTAGGCTACTATTCACAATTGACACCACATTGTGGTTTGGTTGTATAGGAACAATCATGCCTAGTAATCGCCAACAAGACTATCAAGATACCGCCCACTACATCCCAATGTATCATCCTAAAGATGGACTTAGCCCGGAGGATAGGAAAGCTTTTAAGTTGCTTGAAAAGAGGCTCTTTCATGAAGGCCGTGTAGTAGAACCATCATTCATTGCTAACACCGACATCAGAAAAATCTTTGAAGGAATTGGTTTTGATTGCCTCTTTGACATAAACGAGCAAATTTGTCCGGTGTTCATTCTTGAATTTTACAAGACAATGAGAATCGTTAGGAATGATAGCGGGACCATCTCAATAGTTTTCATCATAAATGAGCATGAGTACACCCTCTCTATTGTAGAATTTGGAAGAATACTCCGTGTCCCATATCAAGGTGTTTGCATGTATTCCAATGAATGGTCTTTGGCGAAGCTACACGACATGGTAGATCATCATGAAGTCTACTACATGAGAATCCCGGAAGCTACCACGGTAAGGGATACCGTATTCATGCAAAGGGCATCTCCATCGAGGGTCACGAGAAATTCCAAAGTGATTTATAGGGATCCATTTCAAATGGAACTTTCCGAGATGTTTCCGATGTACAAGAAATGGGAAGCCATAGTAAGGGAGAATGTGCTATGCTTGGGAGGCAGCAAGGATCATTGATTCAGGTCCAGACAGTCAGGTTTCATCACACAAGCTAACCACTTGTGAATGGTCAACCGTAATAAAAGTCCGAACAGTCTGAAACCAATACAATTAAATCCAGGAGAGTTTAGTGTATCCCCGGGTCGTTAAGTCCCAACGAGGTGTGAACACTGTAGTACAACGAATCTGTGATCGGGTGATATTGAATGGGAAAGGGGTTTGAAGATTTGGAATATTTATACCTAAAGAAAAAGTTTTGTAAATTACAGGGGCTTAAATGCAAATTAAAGAAAATTAAAAAGCTAAATTATATTAAATAAACGCTATCACTATTTTTAAAATTGATTTTTTTTGTGATTTTATAAAACAAAATAACTTAAATAAACTATTTTAATTAAAACGTAAACTTAAATTACCTAAAAACGTGACTTAAAATGAAAACGTGCGTTATGTATAAAAATTACGCGAGTGCGCAAGAAAAAACGTAAAATTTGTGAAATAAAAGTACTACGAGTGTAAAAACAATTTTCTTACTTACTATATGATAAAAGAAAATTTTAGAAAAAAGATTTATATTTTTTTGACTTTTATATTTTTTATTATGAATTAAATACTATTTTAAACTAATTAAATGTTTAAAAATACTAAAACTATTAAGAAAAATCTGAAACTTTTTTATAAAATACTTAATAACAATACAAAGCTAGGAAAATTACAAAAACGGAAAAAGTAGTATTGGATAAGCTGGTAATAAGCCAACTGCCTAAATAAGCTAATAAGGCAAAAATGGTTTAAGTAAATAGATAATGCAATCCATGACAAGAAAGACCCAAGGGCGCAGGCTATCCAGGTACAACACTATCACTTTCGTAAAGGTGGGAGGTCTCAGGTTCGAGCCTGCCTCCCAACCTTTTTGTTTTTATTTTTCTTTTTGGACTTTTCTTTTACAAACTAATTAAGCATACTAAAATAAGCAAATTTTAAAACTAAAACTTTTTCTAAAAACAACTAATAAGCTCAGATTGAGCTTATTATCTCAACAGTGGGCAAAAATTTGAAATAAGCACAAGGATTTAGCCAATTGGCTAATAAGCTAGAAATAAGCACAAGATAAATGAAAATAAGCTAAGAAACTTATAATAAGCTAATATATCAACTGAATAAGCACAATAACTAAGAAATAAGCACTAAACAAACCAAAATAAGCACTAGCTTAACTGTTTAACAGGGTACTTATTGGGTTTCTAGACAACTTTAAGCTTATATTTAAGCACTGAAATAAGCTAAGAAATGAAAAGGATCACTGGAACTATTAAGTATACCAGCTAAGCTTTTCAAAAAGCTAAATTACACAAGCTATACTTGTCTAATGAGCTCTATGTGAGCTTGTGAAATAGGGTAGCAAATCTGTGCACAGGGCACTTTTCAGAAAAGGGGTTCAAAAGAGGCTAAGTAATAAGCACTTTATAAGCTGATGAGAAGTGAACTAATATTTTTCTAATTTAGATAAGCAACAAAATTTTAATATTCCAAAAGATGATTAGCTAAATCTTAATATTAAATACACACTAAAATTCTAAAGTTTATTCAAAAACTGCAATTAGGAAAAATTTGACTTTTTATAAAAATGAGCTAAGTTGACTATGATGAACTTTGATTGCTTATAATTGACTGATTATGTTATTATAAGCTATAATAAGACTGTTTTAACTAATCTTAACAACTTTTAAAGCTAGAATGATGATTATGCAATCAAAAATCCTAACAGTGAAGTAGAATTGAGATTCAAAGATCATTTTGACTTTTTAACAAGTTAATACTGGATTTTATTGTTGCACTGAGCTAAAATGAACTTAAATGATATGTGTAAACTAAGGTTAGCAACAATGGCACCTTATTTCACAGTGTACATAACTAAAACAAACACTCCTTTAGTAAACTGTTGTGAAGCCTTAAGCACTAAAACAAGTTTTTAAACTAAGTTATCTATTTATTATATTTAATTAACTATGATAAGACATGATTAAACCAGAATTAACAATACTTGAACACATATACTAAGAAATACAAATTTTTAAGAAATGGCTTACAAATTGCTTTCCATCCAAAAACCATGAACTGAGAACTGATAACCACTCCTATAGGCTTACCACTAAGCCTCTAAACCAAAACAATCCATGAGCAACCCTGCTCATATGCATCTTTCATCTTCTCCACTGAAATTTTGATTTTCAAGCTATTTTTGAGTATTTTTTTTATTTTTCTGTTTTTGATAATAAACAAAGTTTTAGAGTTACTAAAGCTCTCGAAGCTATATAATGAAATTATATGAGCTTATGAGTTCATAAACAACACTAATAACAACATTCAAATATTTTGAGAATTTAAGCTATAAAAATTGCATAAACTGAATTCAAACTGGAAACTTGAAATTTATTATTGATAAAGGTTCACATACATTCAAAAACACTTAAACAAGTACTTGAAAATTTAAACATACACAGGAAAGCTTGAATTATTTAAAACGACTTAAGAAAATTAAATTACACTACTTGGTTCTTCCCTCTGCTTCTTTCTTGCTTTATAAAGATCTTTTAGACTCCCCACATGCTTCTGAGTTTTTCCCACCACCATTGGATCTCTGTAACACATCTTAGCCTTTGATTTGTAAATTGGCGCCAAAAGTCTTAAAGCAGGTTTATAGCATTTAATGCTTCTTGGGTGGATATGGAGGTGGAGGGGGGTTGGTATACAGTTGTGGAGATAGCTAGGTGAGGTGGTGAAACCACCTGGTTTTGGTTTGCAGTTGTGGGGGAGAAGGATGAACAGTACTGGCGGTATTTTTAATTTAAACACTGGTTTGGGCTTTGGACTTGGGCTTGGGTTGGTTGGGTTTGTGTTTTGGGTTTGGATAATTAACAAAAAGGGTCCGGTTTGGTAGTTAATACACAAGGACTAAACTTGTAATTTCTTCAAAGTTGAAGGTCCTGATTTGACAAGTTTCTAAAGTTAACACAAGGACTAAACCTGCCAAATATGATAAACCAAGGACCATAAATGTATTTATTTTCCATTTTAAACGTCCAAGGGCCTTTTATGTCATTTTTGAAACTTGAGGGACCAAACATGTAATTTCTCCAAAGTTCACCATAAGGACCAATTTTGCCATTTATGAATAGTACAAGGTTTATTTTTTTATTATTTTCACTTTTTAAATTAACCAAGGACTATTTATGATACTTTTCAAAGTCGAGGGACTAAACTTGCCATTCTTGCAAATTTGAACTTCAAGGGTAAAATTTGTCATTTCATGATTCCTGGGGGACTATTGTTGATTTTTCTTCAAAATATTTTATCCAGGGACCATTTTTGACAATCTGTGAAAGTTCAGGGACTGAAACTGCCAATTTTGTAAACTTTGTTGTTTTTATCAGTTTTCAATCCTTTTGCACTTGTAACACATAAAAACACATTTTCATGATATTTGTAACATTTATATAGTCATTTGTGTGTTTTTGGCTGTTTTTGTGGGTTTA
Source organism: Chrysanthemum makinoi (assembly GCA_910596185.1). Classification (NCBI taxonomy): domain Eukaryota; kingdom Viridiplantae; phylum Streptophyta; class Magnoliopsida; order Asterales; family Asteraceae; genus Chrysanthemum; species Chrysanthemum makinoi. Next base: position 336,271,832 of record OU343225.1, read on the forward strand.
AATAAGGTAAAATATATGTGTTTTTAGACACATATCAATCATCCTAATGCATGCTTGAGCTTCATGATTTATTGCCTTGTGACCGACACTCGTTTCAACCTAGCATATTACATGATAAAGAGAATGAAGAGTGTGAAAAGCATGGACAAAATGGTACTCCCTTATGAAATGCTTCTATCCCGTCTAGCAAACTTCATATTTGTTTTAGAGCCTTGTCCGTATTTCTTTGATCATAACTTTTGCAACAAAGTCATGGTGCCGTTATCCGAGGGAAAGACTACAAGGTTCATGGTGGATGGCAAGAGACCTCATCCACAAACGGATTCATCGGATGAATGGAAGAGACAAAGAGAAGGAGAAGGTAGTAGCAACCCCCTTGGCAACACTGATATCGACCCTTTGGATTACATCAATCAATTGCCGGACATTCCTAGCCCATCACAAGAATGGAAACAAACTAAAGGGATCTTCAAGTGTTTCGCCAACTTCTTGAAGAAAAATAAGTAGAGATGGTAGGATGAAGAGTGGAGGGGAGCATGAAGACGGGGAGTGATATGGAAGGAGATGGGGATGAAAGGTAAGGTCATAGGACCTTAATTTGTGAAAACAATTTAAAACAATGGTTTGTAACATCTAAACAATACTTATGTAGAGTAGGATGTAGTGTGTAGGAATTGCCATGATTTGGCATTGAACAATTTAACTTAGGAACGAGTAAGATGAGATTTTACGACATCTTGAATTCATTCATGTAGGACCTTAAATATCTCAACCTTATCACTATACCAAAGCTAACCACAAGTATACCACGTGAAACACACACGTTATGCGTATGTCACGAAACACAAACACAAACTATGCGTAAAGATTAAGAAGAAAGGAAAGATGGTGACTTGATATATGTTATGTTATGCGTATATGTGTGTAGAGAGAAAGATGAAAAGAAGAACTTAAATATCAAAGGAAAACACACACACACACACTTTCAAGCACACACCTCAAATGACTCATTTGAGGTGTATTTATACTACCTTACAAACTACCCTAATGGGCTTGGGCTTGGGCTTTGGCTTGGATTGGACTTGGATTGGATGACAACTTATACAAGGCTAGCTTAACATAACATTTAGCCATTTAGCTTAGCCCAATCCACGAGCCCGTTGACTATTCTAGTACGATATCTAACACACGTTACAAAGTTCCTAAATGTGAATGACCATCACTTCTAATAAAAACTATTAAGGCTAACAATCTCCCCCTAAGGGGTGGTCATTCAAAAGATGCTCCACTTGAATAGGTCTTTACTTTACTTAAGCTTGAACTTTGTGTGTAGATATGGAATAGTCTTAATTTTTGTTCCTTCATGCTTTGTGATCATTTAATGTGGTTGTCTGCCGTTGTCAACTTCGTTGGTTAGGTGTCTCCACGTCATTCTCCACCATGCTCACACTTCTATTTGTCTTTTGGTTACCAATGATGTAGTTCTCGAGTCTTTAAACTTTGTAGATTCTTTTACATTGACGAAGAATCATCTTTAACTTTGTGTTGCCTTTGATCTTGATGAGAACTTTCATGTGTTGTTGGTATGAGCATGTGGAAAATCTGCACGATCTCTTCCTCCCGCATGCATCCATAAGAAGAAAACATAAAACATGGGTTAGAAGTAATCCAGCGCTTACAAGTTTGAACTTCGAGTGTGTTAACAGCATAGTGTGAAAACACATCTCTAATTCTCACAAAGGCCGTTCCTGAACTGGAGTCCCACAAGTGAGATAACGCGATATACCGAAGTACATCTACAGTTCGGATGAGTCGCTGAGGTACACCGAAGCATCACCCCACGCATGTAGACCGTTTGAGACACACTAAGCGTAATCCACGGGGAGTTACCGAAGTGACCCTGCCGTGGCTGCTTGATGTTGAACCTGGCAGGAGTTTCCATTCAATCATTGAAGATCACAGATGTGAAACTTCTCATAAATGTTCTGGCAGATTGCTAAGATCTGCGTAGGAGTCTAGAATGTATCACTTGTGTTCTTATTGTTGAACAACAAATGATGAAATGTCATGTGTTCCTATGAGATCTTTTGATGAATCTCGTGGCTCTAGACTCGATTAGTGCATTTTGGTTTTCCTGAGCGGAGACTAGGGAGAGGGTCTCCTTCTTCAATACCAATGATCTCTAAGAGAAAGTCGATAGATTATGTAGGGTTCCCAGTGAGAATGAAACAAATACTTTTAAGAGGAATTGAGTGGCTAGAAGGTTTAGTGCAGTGCGTCACTGGGTCCATGACGTCTTTGTCTTCAATACCAGTGTCATCTAGTGACAACCAGTAGCATATGTATTGAACCCGGTTTCTGCGCTAAGGCTGAATATGGAGGGCTATTTCTTTTCACCATTTCTTTTACTTTTCTTTTTAATTCTTCAATCCCTTCTTTCTCCTTTCTCACATTACTCCTTTTTTCAATCATTCCTAAGGACTTCTAATACTAACTATTTGTGATGTCCTTGGGTAGATCCCTCCGGCTCTGGCGGATCATAGGACGGATTTACCTATCCTTAGTCATCTTATAACTCCATGACTATCCTATGTTGCCATAAAACCATTTTTCTTGAAAAATCTCCCAGAGTGTTTCAAACATGTTTATGATAGAAAACATGTTTGAAACACTCTGAGAGTTTTATATTTTCAGAAACACTCCCCCTTCACATGTGCTTACAGGTTTTGACAGAAATCTGCACATAGAGGGTAGAGTTCGCACTTTTTGAATTGATCAGCTCATGATAGACAATTCCCCACGAGACACGGTTACGTAGCTTAGTTAAAGAGTTCCATTGTTAGTTTTTAGGTGACAACTAGCTCTAATAACTACCTTGAAGTTGTAAACTCTTCTTGAAAAGAAGGTTAGACCCATGAAAGTGCATGTCTATCGCGAGTTTCTCGAAATGGTACATTTACTGACTTTGATTCCCGTCAATTCATTGGTTCCGACTGAGTCGAGCTCATTTTGAGATTCAAACACCGATCATTAAACTTTTTGATCACATTTTAATCACGTCTCCTCCCCCTCAAAAATAGCATAAGTGTGATATTTTTGATATCAACGGATTAAACAACATTTTTAGAATCTTTTAGGGAGACAAACAGATTTGATGTAAGCATGAATTTGAAACATTTTTGTTTTATACTCCCCCTTAAATAAAGCATAATCGATTAAAGGGTTTTAGAGGGAGTTATCTTGAGCACATAATATTTTGAAAGATTTTGAAAAATCTTTTTGAACAATCTTGAAAAGGTGCTCAAGATTATGATGATTTCTCACCAATTTTAAATGTAGTACACTGAAGTGTACACTTGATTTTTCTTTAAAAAACATGAGTTTTGATATGAAATAATCAAAAGTCATCATTTTGGTCCGGGTTTCGTACTGAAGTATACGAAAGCCATTTTTTTTGAAGAATTTTTTTGAGAAACGACATGTTTTGGAAACCATTTAAAGAACTCTCGCTCAAGCATCTGTACATGTCCGTATCATTGTTGAATGACATTTCTAGAAACGCATGAATATCGATTATACGAGAGACATGTAGTGAGAAGAATATTTTTGGATTTTTGATTTTATATTGTTTTTGTATTTTTTGAAAATTTTATATTTTTATATTTTGCTTTTGTTGGTTTTTCAAATTTTGTATTTTGTTTTTCAAAAATATTTACAGCGAAGCTTTTTGGAAAATCATTTTCAAGAAGATTCGAGAAGACGTTCTAACTCCTCATGGGTTAGGCTTCGCATTCCAATTCGTCGAACTAAATCGTTAAACCTTTCTTTTGGAAGGGCTTTAGTGAATAGATCAGCGAGTTGGTAATCTGTCTTCACGAAAAATAATTCAACAGTACCTTCTTCCACGTGTTCTTTTATGAAGTGGTAGCGGACACAGATATGCTTAGTCTTTGAGTGATGAACAGGATTGCATGAGATGGCTATGGCACTTTTTGAGTCACAATACATAGGTATTTTATCGAAAGTAAAGCCATAATCTGTGAGTTGTGTTCTCATCCATAGAACTTGAGCACAACACGCAGATAGAGACACATACTCAGCCAGTTGAAAGTGCAGTGCAAATCTTGTTTCTTTGAAGACCAGCTTACTAACTTTTCACCCAAAATTGTGCTCCTCCGGATGTACTTTTTACTATAACTTGATCACCTGCGTGGTCCGCATTTGAAAAGGCGATTAGATCAAATCCGGATTCCTTCGGATACCAAAGTCCCATGTGAATGGATGTCTTCAGTACCGAAGATCCTTTTAACCTCTTTGAGGTGCAGTTCGGTAAGCTTTGCCTGAAACCGTGCTAATAAGCAAACATCAAAATGAATATCAGGTCGACTAGCAGTGAGGTACATGAGAGAACCAATCATGCTCCGATATTTCTTCGGATCAATAGGTTTCCGAAACAAATCGGCTCCAATTTTTGGTGAAGTTACCATTGGTGTTCCAACCGAGTCACAATTATCCATACCATGATTTTTCAAAATCTCAGTTGTATATTTAGCTTGATTAATAAAAATTCCACGAGGGGATTGTTGTATTTGTAAACCAATAAAAAATTTTAGTTCCCCCATCATGGCCATTTCAAATTTTCTTTTCATGAGATTTTTAAAATGTTTTGAAAGATTCGGATTAGTGGACCCAAAGATGATGTCGTCCACGTAAATCTGAACAATCAAAATGTCATTTTTGCATTTTTCTGTAAACAAGGTAGGATAAACTGTTCCTTTGGTGAAATTGTTTTGGATAAGGAAAGAGGACAGTTCGTCATACCACACTCGCGGAGCTTGTTTCAAACCATAGATTGCATTTTTGAGTTTGTAGACGTAGTCTGGATGTTCCATGTGTTGGATCGATGTACTCTAACCAAACTAACTTAAATAGCTTGTTAAGGTTTAATAACCTCGGATAAATCCTAAGTTATTAACAAAGAAACACTGAGCAAACTCTATTCAGTATGCGGAATTTACTTAACAAAGCTAAGAAGAATAACTTTAACTCTAAACGATTTTATTACTAACTCTGCTTATTATGCAAATCTTTTAACAACTCTAATAATATCGAACTTCTCTCTAAAACTCTGAACTTGTGAATTCGTAAACTCTAAGACTCATAAACTCATTAACTCGTATCTCTAATGCCAATCTAGGGGTCCTTTTATAGGCTCAAGGATGACCCTAGTCGGTTTACAATTTGTATCCTTGTACGACAAGTAATCTAATAAAGAATCTTCTAGAATTACAATACTTTCTATAAACGGATATAACAGTTCTTTGTTCTTGCAGTACTTTGACTTCATGTGCAGTACTTTGACTTTATCTTTAGCAGTACTTTGACTCTTTGAATTTTTCCAGTACTTTGTAGTTTACAGTACTTTATCAATCTTCAGTACTTTGTCAATCTTCAGCACTTTCATATCCCAACAATCCTCCCCTAACTTGAATTCTACTAGCTTCACTTCAAGTTCCTTTGTGAATTTATCTTTATCAGCTTCATCTTTAAGGACAGATTGTTTCTATGTCTTTGAATTGTATCTGTGTAGATTCTGTGCTTGTCAAAGTATCTTTAAAATTATTCTTTTACAGCATCATCCAGCAAGCTCCATCTTTTCAGCAACACAGCAACATATGACAATTTGTACATTAATTCAGTTTAAGCTGCAGTCTATTCTCATCACTTCCAGGTGTGTTAACTCATGTGAGAGGTGAATCATTGAAAATTTAATGGATTTAGATCTCTTTACCAAAGCCATTAACTCTGGAGTAGCCAAATGTTTTGGTGTGTAAGACCATGGTACATTGATAACCATAAGATTTTTAGCAAATCATCAGCTATCAACAGATTTGAGTTGTCTTTACCAAAAGCTGTACCCTTCGGGACTAGTTAGTTCTTTTATCTAATGGTGAACTAATTACCAATAATGGTTTTTCCACAGCCTTTACCACAAGCCATTTTCTTGTGGGCTAGCCAACTCTTCACATTTACTGATATGGTGAGTTGATTACCATACAACTTATTAGCAAGTTGTCAACTAAAAACGGATTTGAAATATCTTTACCAGAGCCGTTTGCTCATGGATTAGCCAATCCTTTTGTAACCATGGTGGATTGATAACCAATTGATGTTACCATCTCAAAAATCATTTATTTTATTCAACCGTTGTTTCAAAATATTTGTTACTTAACAAAAGGTTTCTTCCAAAAATCATTTAACTGGTTAACAGCTGCAAGCAGTACTTTGATTAAAGTACTGTTTGATCAACAATACTTTGAATAAACTACTGATATATCAAAAATTTAATCAATTAAGATTCATACCAGTTATTCGTCATCATCAGCAATAGTAGTCCAGTTGATAAACAGCTTAATGACCATACAAGCAATTTCATTGTCTTCTTCAATTTCCATTCCATGCTCTAACATCCTTCTCATAAGTCCTGCTGTAAGAGGATATCTTCTGTCTGCAAACATGTGAATCATTGTACCATTTTCCAGCTCTAGAACATGAACTCCAGATTCTTCAAAGAATCTCCAGCAAACAATTTCCCAATTCTCTTGATTCTTCCAAATGTCATCAGTACTTTGCTCTTCAGTTTCCCATACAGTTGTAAGATCTCTAAGTAAAACTAAACCAATTCCTTCTAATGGATGATGTTCTAAGTAATTTTTCACCACATGATATAAATAGAATAGATCCACTCTCTCTATGATGTGCAATAAATCCCATAACCTATTGAACACTCTGAAAATTTCATCTTCTTTATGAAACATCAGATAACTTCCTTCTTTGGATTCCACAACTTCAAAAGCACTAATCTGAGATCTGTTCATCTTCATGTCCGCATCTTCTTTGGAATATTCAAAATCTACTATTCTGAGATAATTTCTTAGTTCATCCCTAGTCTCAGATCTTAACTCAACTTTTTCTTTCTTTGAGAACTGTACATCTTCAACTCCAGTTTTTCTTTTTCTTTTTAAACTTTTCTTTCTCTCTTCTTCGTTCCAAGTAGCTTCATCCCTAAAATCTTTGATGCTTTCAACATGTTTCTTATAAGCTTCCCTAACAAAGATCATACAATCTTTTCATCTCAACATAATTCAACCTCTGCAATCCTTTATATCCTTGACTTTTTAAATATGCCATCATTGCATTTCTGTCTTTAGCTAGATTAGGTCTTCTTGGTAAAAATCTAACAGGAGTAGGTGACTGTAATGGTTCAGCTCAACATAATTAAACCTCTGCAATCCTTTATATCCTTGACTTTTTAAATATGCCATCATTGCATTTCTGTCTTTAGCTAGATTAGGTCTTCTTGGTAAAAATCTAACAGAGTAGGTGATCTGTAATGGTTCAGCAGCTTCAAAGATCCAATTCTTCTTGTAATTTCCTAGCTGCTTCTTCATTCATTGACTCTTCATTAGTAACTTCAGCCACTACTTCAGCATTAAGTTCTTCTTGTACTTTTCTAGCTGCAGCCTCATTCCTAGCAACTTCAATTTCTCTAAGATCTGCCAAAGTTAGCTTTTTCTTCTTAGTTTCTACCAGAACACCCTTTCCTTTATCTTTATGGCTAGGAAGAGTAATTTTTCACCACATGATATAAATAGAATAGATCCACTCTATCTATGATGTGCAATAAATCCCATAACCTATTGAACACTCTGAAACTTTCATCTTCTTTATGAAACATCAGATAACTTCCTTCTTTGGATTCCACAACTTCAAAAGCACTAATCTGAGATCTGTTCATCTTCATGTCAGCATCTTCTTTGGAATATTCAAAATCTACTATTCTGAGATAATTTCTTAGTTCATCCCTAGTCTCAGATCTTAACTCAACTTTTTCTTTCTTTGAGAACTGTACATCTTCAACTCCAGTTTTTCTTTTTCTTTTGAAACTTTTCTTTCTCTCTTCTTCGTTCCAAGTAGCTTCATCCCTAAAATCTTTGATGCTTTCAACATGTTTCTTATAAGCTTCCCTAACAGCATCATACAATCTTTTCATCTCAACATAATTCAACCTCTGCAATCCTTTATATCCTTGACTTTTTAAATATGCCATCATTGCATTTCTGTCTTTAGCTAGATTAGGTCTTCTTGGTAAAAATCTAACAGGAGTAGGTGACTGTAATGGTTCAGCTCAACATAATTAAACCTCTGCAATCCTTTATATCCTTGACTTTTTAAATATGCCATCATTGCATTTCTGTCTTTAGCTAGATTAGGTCTTCTTGGTAAAAATCTAACAGAGTAGGTGATCAGAATGGTTCAGCAGCTTCAAAGATCCAATTCTTCTTGTAATTTCCTAGCTGCTTCTTCATTCATTGACTCTTCATTAGTAACTTCAACCACTACTTCAGCATTAAGTTCTTCTTGTACTTTTCTAGCTGCAGCCTCATTCCTAGCAACTTCAATTTCTCTAAGATCTGCCAAAGTTAGCTTTTTCTTCTTAGTTTCTACCAGAACACCCTTTCCTTTATCTTTATGGCTAGGAAGAGTAATTTTTCACCACATGATATAAATAGAATAGATCCACTCTATCTATGATGTGCAATAAATCCCATAACCTATTGAACACTCTGAAACTTTCATCTTCTTTATGAAACATCAGATAACTTCCTTCTTTGGATTCCACAACTTCAAAAGCACTAATCTGAGATCTGTTCATCTTCATGTCAGCATCTTCTTTGGAATATTCAAAATCTACTATTCTGAGATAATTTCTTAGTTCATCCCTAGTCTCAGATCTTAACTCAACTTTTTCTTTCTTTGAGAACTGTACATCTTCAACTCCAGTTTTTCTTTTTCTTTTTAAACTTTTCTTTCTCTCTTCTTCGTTCCAAGTAGCTTCATCCCTAAAATCTTTGATGCTTTCAACATGTTTCTTATAAGCTTCCCTAACAGCATCATACAATCTTTTCATCTCAACATAATTCAACCTCTGCAATCCTTTATATCCTTGACTTTTTAAATATGCCATCATTGCATTTCTGTCTTTAGCTAGATTAGGTCTTCTTGGTAAAAATCTAACAGGAGTAGGTGACTGTAATGGTTCAGCTCAACATAATTAAACCTCTGCAATCCTTTATATCCTTGACTTTTTAAATATGCCATCATTGCATTTCTGTCTTTAGCTAGATTAGGTCTTCTTGGTAAAAATCTAACAGGAGTAGGTGACTGTAATGGTTCAGCAGCTTCAGCATCCAATTCTTCTTGTAATTTCCTAGCTGCTTCTTCATTCATTGACTCTTCATTAGTAACTTCAACCACTACTTCAGCATTAAGTTCTTCTTGTACTTTTCTAGCTGCAGCCTCATTCCTAGCAACTTCAATTTCTCTAAGATCTGCCAAAGTTAGCTTTTTCTTCTTAGTTTCTACCAGAACACCCTTTCCTTTATCTTTATGGCTAGGAAGAGTAATTTTTCACCACATGATATAAATAGAATAGATCCACTCTATCTATGATGTGCAATAAATCCCATAACCTATTGAACACTCTGAAACTTTCATCTTCTTTATGAAACATCAGATAACTTCCTTCTTTGGATTCCACAACTTCAAAAGCACTAATCTGAGATCTGTTCATCTTCATGTCAGCATCTTCTTTGGAATATTCAAAATCTACTATTCTGAGATAATTTCTTAGTTCATCCCTAGTCTCAGATCTTAACTCAACTTTTTCTTTCTTTGAGAACTGTACATCTTCAACTCCAGTTTTTCTTTTTCTTTTTAAACTTTTCTTTCTCTCTTCTTCGTTCCAAGTAGCTTCATCCCTAAAATCTTTGATGCTTTCAACATGTTTCTTATAAGCTTCCCTAACAGCATCATACAATCTTTTCATCTCAACATAATTCAACCTCTGCAATCCTTTATATCCTTGACTTTTTAAATATGCCATCATTGCATTTCTGTCTTTAGCTAGATTAGGTCTTCTTGGTAAAAATCTAACAGGAGTAGGTGACTGTAATGGTTCAGCTCAACATAATTAAACCTCTGCAATCCTTTATATCCTTGACTTTTTAAATATGCCATCATTGCATTTCTGTCTTTAGCTAGATTAGGTCTTCTTGGTAAAAATCTAACAGGAGTAGGTGACTGTAATGGTTCAGCAGCTTCAGCATCCAATTCTTCTTGTAATTTCCTAGCTGCTTCTTCATTCATTGACTCTTCATTAGTAACTTCAACCACTACTTCAGCATTAAGTTCTTCTTGTACTTTTCTAGCTGCAGCCTCATTCCTAGCAACTTCAATTTCTCTAAGATCTGCCAAAGTTAGCTTTTTCTTCTTAGTTTCTACCAGAACACCCTTTCCTTTATCTTTATGGCTAGGAAGAGTAATTTTTCACCACATGATATAAATAGAATAGATCCACTCTATCTATGATGTGCAATAAATCCCATAACCTATTGAACACTCTGAAACTTTCATCTTCTTTATGAAACATCAGATAACTTCCTTCTTTGGATTCCACAACTTCAAAAGCACTAATCTGAGATCTGTTCATCTTCATGTCAGCATCTTCTTTGGAATATTCAAAATCTACTATTCTGAGATAATTTCTTAGTTCATCCCTAGTCTCAGATCTTAACTCAACTTTTTCTTTCTTTGAGAACTGTACATCTTCAACTCCAGTTTTTCTTTTTCTTTTTAAACTTTTCTTTCTCTCTTCTTCGTTCCAAGTAGCTTCATCCCTAAAATCTTTGATGCTTTCAACATGTTTCTTATAAGCTTCCCTAACAGCATCATACAATCTTTTCATCTCAACATAATTCAACCTCTGCAATCCTTTATATCCTTGACTTTTTAAATATGCCATCATTGCATTTCTGTCTTTAGCTAGATTAGGTCTTCTTGGTAAAAATCTAACAGGAGTAGGTGACTGTAATGGTTCAGCTCAACATAATTAAACCTCTGCAATCCTTTATATCCTTGACTTTTTAAATATGCCATCATTGCATTTCTGTCTTTAGCTAGATTAGGTCTTCTTGGTAAAAATCTAACAGGAGTAGGTGACTGTAATGGTTCAGCAGCTTCAGCATCCAATTCTTCTTGTAATTTCCTAGCTGCTTCTTCATTCATTGACTCTTCATTAGTAACTTCAACCACTACTTCAGCATTAAGTTCTTCTTGTACTTTTCTAGCTGCAGCCTCATTCCTAGCAACTTCAATTTCTCTAAGATCTGCCAAAGTTAGCTTTTTCTTCTTAGTTTCTACCAGAACACCCTTTCCTTTATCTTTATGGCTAGGAAGAGTAATTTTTCACCACATGATATAAATAGAATAGATCCACTCTATCTATGATGTGCAATAAATCCCATAACCTATTGAACACTCTGAAACTTTCATCTTCTTTATGAAACATCAGATAACTTCCTTCTTTGGATTCCACAACTTCAAAAGCACTAATCTGAGATCTGTTCATCTTCATGTCGCAAGATCTTCTTTGGAATATTTAAAATCTACTATTCTGAGATAATTTCTTAGTTCATCCCTAGTCTCAGATCTTAACTCAACTTTTTCTTTCTTTGAGAACTGTACATCTTCAACTCCAGTTTTTCTTTTTCTTTTTAAACTTTTCTTTCTCTCTTCTTCGTTCCAAGTAGCTTCATCCCTAAAATCTTTGATGCTTTCAACATGTTTCTTATAAGCTTCCCTAACAAGATCATACAATCTTTTCATCTCAACATAATTCAACCTCTGCAATCCTTTATATCCTTGACTTTTTAAATATGCCATCATTGCATTTCTGTCTTTAGCTAGATTAGGTCTTCTTGGTAAAAATCTAACAGGAGTAGGTGACTGTAATGGTTCAGCTCAACATAATTAAACCTCTGCAATCCTTTATATCCTTGACTTTTTAAATATGCCATCATTGCATTTCTGTCTTTAGCTAGATTAGGTCTTCTTGGTAAAAATCTAACAGGAGTAGGTGACTGTAATGGTTCAGCAGCTTCAAAGATCCAATTCTTCTTGTAATTTCCTAGCTGCTTCTTCATTCATTGACTCTTCATTAGTAACTTCAACCACTACTTCAGCATTAAGTTCTTCTTGTACTTTTCTAGCTGCAGCCTCATTCCTAGCAACTTCAATTTCTCTAAGATCTGCCAAAGTTAGCTTTTTCTTCTTAGTTTCTACCAGAACACCCTTTCCTTTATCTTTATGGCTAGGAAGAGTAATTTTTCACCACATGATATAAATAGAATAGATCCACTCTATCTATGATGTGCAATAAATCCCATAACCTATTGAACACTCTGAAACTTTCATCTTCTTTATGAAACATCAGATAACTTCCTTCTTTGGATTCCACAACTTCAAAAGCACTAATCTGAGATCTGTTCATCTTCATGTCAGATCTTCTTTGGAATATTTAAAATCTACTATTCTGAGATAATTTCTTAGTTCATCCCTAGTCTCAGATCTTAACTCAACTTTTTCTTTCTTTGAGAACTGTACATCTTCAACTCCAGTTTTTCTTTTTCTTTTTAAACTTTTCTTTCTCTCTTCTTCGTTCCAAGTAGCTTCATCCCTAAAATCTTTGATGCTTTCAACATGTTTCTTATAAGCTTCCCTAACAGCATCATACAATCTTTTCATCTCAACATAATTCAACCTCTGCAATCCTTTATATCCTTGACTTTTTAAATATGCCATCATTGCATTTCTGTCTTTAGCTAGATTAGGTCTTCTTGGTAAAAATCTAACAGAGTAGGTGATGTAATGGTTCACTCAACATAATTAAACCTCTGCAATCCTTTATATCCTTGACTTTTTAAATATGCCATCATTGCATTTCTGTCTTTAGCTAGATTAGGTCTTCTTGGTAAAAATCTAACAGGAGTAGGTGACTGTAATGGTTCAGCAGCTTCAAAGATCCAATTCTTCTTGTAATTTCCTAGCTGCTTCTTCATTCATTGACTCTTCATTAGTAACTTCAACCACTACTTCAGCATTAAGTTCTTCTTGTACTTTTCTAGCTGCAGCCTCATTCCTAGCAACTTCAATTTCTCTAAGATCTGCCAAAGTTAGCTTTTTCTTCTTAGTTTCTACCAGAACACCCTTTCCTTTATCTTTATGGCTAGGAAGAGTAATTTTTCACCACATGATATAAATAGAATAGATCCACTCTATCTATGATGTGCAATAAATCCCATAACCTATTGAACACTCTGAAACTTTCATCTTCTTTATGAAACATCAGATAACTTCCTTCTTTGGATTCCACAACTTCAAAAGCACTAATCTGAGATCTGTTCATCTTCATGTCAGCATCTTCTTTGGAATATTCAAAATCTACTATTCTGAGATAATTTCTTAGTTCATCCCTAGTCTCAGATCTTAACTCAACTTTTTCTTTCTTTGAGAACTGTACATCTTCAACTCCAGTTTTTCTTTTTCTTTTTAAACTTTTCTTTCTCTCTTCTTCGTTCCAAGTAGCTTCATCCCTAAAATCTTTGATGCTTTCAACATGTTTCTTATAAGCTTCCCTAACAGCATCATACAATCTTTTCATCTCAACATAATTCAACCTCTGCAATCCTTTATATCCTTGACTTTTTAAATATGCCATCATTGCATTTCTGTCTTTAGCTAGATTAGGTCTTCTTGGTAAAAATCTAACAGGAGTAGGTGACTGTAATGGTTCAGCTCAACATAATTAAACCTCTGCAATCCTTTATATCCTTGACTTTTTAAATATGCCATCATTGCATTTCTGTCTTTAGCTAGATTAGGTCTTCTTGGTAAAAATCTAACAGGAGTAGGTGACTGTAATGGTTCAGCAGCTTCAGCATCCAATTCTTCTTGTAATTTCCTAGCTGCTTCTTCATTCATTGACTCTTCATTAGTAACTTCAACCACTACTTCAGCATTAAGTTCTTCTTGTACTTTTCTAGCTGCAGCCTCATTCCTAGCAACTTCAATTTCTCTAAGATCTGCCAAAGTTAGCTTTTTCTTCTTAGTTTCTACCAGAACACCCTTTCCTTTATCTTTATGGCTAGGAAGAGTAATTTTTCACCACATGATATAAATAGAATAGATCCACTCTATCTATGATGTGCAATAAATCCCATAACCTATTGAACACTCTGAAACTTTCATCTTCTTTATGAAACATCAGATAACTTCCTTCTTTGGATTCCACAACTTCAAAAGCACTAATCTGAGATCTGTTCATCTTCATGTCAGCATCTTCTTTGGAATATTCAAAATCTACTATTCTGAGATAATTTCTTAGTTCATCCCTAGTCTCAGATCTTAACTCAACTTTTTCTTTCTTTGAGAACTGTACATCTTCAACTCCAGTTTTTCTTTTTCTTTTTAAACTTTTCTTTCTCTCTTCTTCGTTCCAAGTAGCTTCATCCCTAAAATCTTTGATGCTTTCAACATGTTTCTTATAAGCTTCCCTAACAGCATCATACAATCTTTTCATCTCAACATAATTCAACCTCTGCAATCCTTTATATCCTTGACTTTTTAAATATGCCATCATTGCATTTCTGTCTTTAGCTAGATTAGGTCTTCTTGGTAAAAATCTAACAGGAGTAGATGACTGTAATGGTTCAGCTCAACATAATTCAACCTCTGCAATCCTTTATATCCTTGACTTTTTAAATATGCCATCATTGCATTTCTGTCTTTAGCTAGATTAGGTCTTCTTGGTAAAAATCTAACAGGAGTAGGTGACTGTAATGGTTCAGCAGCTTCAGCATCTTCAGCATCTAATTCTTCTTGTAATTTCCTAGCTGCTTCTTCATTCATTGACTCTTCATTAGTAACTTCAGCCACTACTTCAGCATTAAGTTCTTCTTGTACTTTTCTAGCTGCAGCCTCATTCCTAGCAACTTCAATTTCTCTAAGATCTGCCAAAGTTAGTTTTTTCTTCTTAGTTTCTACCAGAACACCCTTTCCTTTATCTTTAGGATCTATTGCAGGTTGAGAAGCTCTTTGTTGTTCCTCTGCAACTTCAAAAATAGTAACACCCCTTGGCTTTGATAAACCTTGCAAAATTACAGCAATAGTTTCATCATCACTTGCTGTTCTTACAGGTTTGGGTATAGCTTCTTCTGGTATGGCAGTTGTTGAAGGACCAACTTGTTCTTCATGAATAACAGTTGAAGGACCAGCTTCCTCTTCAAAATCTAATACTCTTGGAGTAATTAACTCTTGTCTGAAGGATCCTTGTTGTTGAAAAGCAGTACTTTGATCTTCAGTCCTTTCTTCTTCAGTACTTTCATGCTCTTCAGTACCTTGAGGTTCTTTCTCCTTAGCAACATCTTCTTTCAAATTCTTTTCTTCTAAATTCCTCCCCAATTGGACAGAAGATTGTTTGTGAACCTTTTGGTGTTTGGTTTTCCTAGACTGCCTTTGCTCCTTCCTTTTAGACTTGACCCATATACGATGATGTTGAATCAATGGTCACACAAAATTCTTGAGCCTTCTAAACTTGAGCTTCAATTTCTTAATCTGTTTAGCTTGAGCCTCAGTAGTCTTTTGCAATTTGACTAACTCCCTCGTCAAAACATAATTATCCAATGTTATATCGTCAGGAGATATAGTATGTGAATCATCTCCTTGTATTGGTGAATGTTCCTCTGTTTGAGAATCAGGAACAGATCTTTGTGGAGATGGAGAAGGTGAAACTGCAACATATTCTTGAACGTCAGTACTTGGGGAAGCAGTACCATGGGATGCAGTACCTTCTGGAGAAGCAGCACTTTGAGAAGCAGTACTTGCAGATGCAGTATTTGCAGGAGCAGTACCTTCACTTTCATCATCTTCTTCAGCATCAGCTCTAACAGCTTGAACAACTTCCATCATAGAAGTAGTTAAGGGAGTGTCCCTTCCGGTGAATAAAGCACTCTTCCTAGCCATAAAGGTGAAAATTTTGGCTTGTTGAACCACAACAGGTAAAAGATTTGTTGGCTTAGGAACATCTGAAAGTTGTTTATTGAGAAACACTTGAATGAACCTTGGATACATCAGCCATTTTGAACCATGAGTGATGTGGGAAAGCATTCCATCGAGAATGAGCCTTGAAAAATTGAAAACACGATCTGTAGCCAAACCCACAATAGCAGATGCTATGTTTGATCCAAATTGCTCCCATGAAGTACTTTTAGCACTAATACAATGAAGCAACACATGTACTAAAAACTTCCATTGAGGACAAAATAGTGGTTTCCTAAATGTTTGTTCATTTAAAGACCCTTCATAACCAATATGTCCAAAAGTATCCCAAATCAACTGCTTGTCAACACGAATAGCCCCATCTTCATCATTAAACAATAAGTCTTCTCTAACAGAGGCTTCAATAATCTTCACAGTTCTTCCAGCAATTGTAGCTCTAATATAAAATTAATCATTCTCCATATTTTCACTAGCAGTAGCCCAAAAGTCTTGAATCCAGGGCTCAATTATATCCGGCTCCACCAAAAGAGCATAACTGATTGGCGACCCAGTAAGAAAATCGATGATTTCATGAAAGATTGCATTCGCTTCAGTCTTATCTAAATTAGCCACCATGTTGTGCTTTGAAACTGTAGGACGATTCGCCATTGTTGATTATGTGAGCACACTAAGAGATATAATCGAATAATATAGGTGAAAGTGAGAAAGATATGGAAAAGATTCTAAAGTATCAAGACGAGAGGGAAAATCGGAGAGTAGTTATTTATAGGTGAGATTTGAAAAATCACAGCCCATAAAAACGAAGTTACCTTTAGTATTAATTACCCCTCAATATTACCGTTAGAACAGTACTTTTAATAAGACAAACAGTACTTCCACGTATGCAGTACTTCCCAAGCAGTACTTTCATGAAAAACAGTACTTTTCCAAATTCCTCTGTAGTATACATAAATATCCTCCCCTCAAGCAATGCACGGGACTATACTAATACTAAATAGTCCTCCCCTTAAATGTAGCTCAGTAGTTAATATACCAATATGACAGAATCTCTTTGTCTCCTGTCATGCTAACCATTATCAACAATAAAATGATCTTTAAGCTCCTCTTCTAGGTTGCCCTGTCTAATAAGATGAAAAAGTTAGTTGCTTTGAGGAACCCAAGCCATTACTGACTTGTGTTCCCCTTGTGGAGTGACATACTTACATTCTGTAAGTATGTAGTCTCCACTGTTTTTCAAAGCATGATCCAGCATTATCTTTTGATTCAAAACTTGTGGATTTTCAAAACTTTCTGGTTTTTCAACACAACTCTATTTTACAAGTTCATTCTCTTTTTCTTGTATCACAAAAACATCTGATTCACTTTTTGTGGAAAGTACTGTTTGTCCCTCAGCAGTACTTTCTCTCTTAACCCATTCTGGTTTAACACTTGGTTCTTGTGATCTAGATCCCCTATATGAATTGTAGTACCTTCTAGGTTGATAGTAATGGGATCTCCTAGGGTTCCTAGTCCAAAGAGTGTGATCAGTACCTTGTTTTAACTGAGCAGTACTTTGAGAAAGTACTGGTCTTGAATTAACAGTACTTTGGAAAGTATTGTAGGATACTGAAGGTTTTGAAAAAGGTCTTCTCTGGTGTGGGTACCTATGATCTGGTGAGAAGTTGCTGTGATTGACCCTATTTGAATTATTCCAGACTGGTTTGTGCTCTCTAGGTTTCTGGTTTGCAGACCTGTTCTTTGGAAATTTTCTAAGGTATTCTGAGTGATGTTCACAATCCTTGATTAAATGAGTAGGACTAAAACACACAAAACACAGTTTTTGACCCATACTTCCAAAGTGACTTCTTTTATGTCTATGACCAAAACTATTTTGCCTTCTAGGTGAATGAGTAAACTTGTTTTGACCAAAATTATCCCAAAAAGGTTTAGCAGTACTGTTTTGAAAGGGTTTTGCTGAAGGTACTGCTTGTGGAGCAGTACTTTGATTTGAAGGTACTGCTTGACTTTGAACATTGTTTGCAACAGTTTCCTTTGGGGTTTCAGACCTAGATTGAGCAAATAGCTTTTTCGTAAACTCTAGACTGTCTACTCCAAAACGAGAAACATCAGGCTTAGGGGGTTGATGAATGCCAGTGGGATGGGGAACTGCATGATAACCATTGTCTTTCTTATACTCAGGAGGTGTTTCACTTATTGAACCCTCATTACTAGATGCATCTACATAATTAATGAGTTCATCATCACTAGTGGTTATATCCTCAAAATCACCTTCATCCTGATCACTAGGTTGATTTTCTTCTATGTTACTAAAGTCCATACCAAAACCTAAGCCAGTTTTAAGGTAGGCTCTTCTCTGTTTTTGAACATAAGTAACATGTGACAGACCAGATTCTTTCCAGGCATCAAACTTTGCTAACAAATCATCTCTTTCCTTAGTCAATTTATCAATTTCAGCAATTTTACAATTTAGTTTCCATTCACTTAGTTTTAACTGGTAATCACGTTGTTCATACTTTTCAGCCCAAGCTACTTCATTATTTTCATGTGCTAATATTTTGGCTTCCATTGATTCTAAGGTTATTTGGTAACCAGCTACCTCAGACCTAGCCTTTATACAGTTATCTCTTTCGTAAACATAAGCATTAAGTACTTTTTGATAAAAGTCATGACACTTAGAACATACCTCTGTGATAGGAGTTGATGCAGCTTCAGTCGACATCTTCAAGTTTTGTTGAAATTGGTTGGTTTCTTCTTAGTCAGAGTTTCCACACAAGCTCTGATACCACTTGTTGGATCGATGTACTCTAACCAAACTAACTTAAATAGCTTGTTAAGGTTTAATAACCTCGGATAAATCCTAAGTTATTAACAAAGAAACACTGAGCAAACTCTATTAAGTATGCGGAATTTACTTAACAAAGCTAAGAAGAATAACTTTAACTCTAAACGATTTTATTACTAACTCTGCTTATTATGCAGATCTTTTTACAACTCTAATAATATCGAACTTCTCTCTAAAACTCTAAACTTGTGAATTCGTAAACTCTAAGACTCATAAACTCATTAACTCGTATCTCTAATGCCAATCTAGGGGTCCTTTTATAGGCTCAAGGATGACCCTAGTCGGTTTACAATTTGTATCCTTGTACGACAAGTAATCTAATAAAGAATCTTCTAGAATTACAATACTTTCTATAAACGAATATAACAGTTCTTTGTTCTTGCAGTACTTTGACTTCATGTGCAGTACTTTGACTTTATCTTTAGCAGTACTTTGACTCTTTGACTTTTTCCAGTACTTTGTAGTTTACAGTACTTTATCAATCTTCAGTACTTTGTCAATCTTCAGCCCTTTCATATCCCAACACCATGTCTATGAAGCCTTCTGGCTGACTCACGTACACTTCTTCTTTCAGATTTCCATTCAAGAACGCGGTCTTAATGTCCATTTGATAAACCGTGTTGTTTTTGTGAGCTGCATAGGCTAAGAATATCCTGACTGCTTCAAGTCTAGCTACCGGTGCGAATGACTCTTCAAAGTCTATCCCTTCTTCCTGTCTGTATCCTTTGGCCACAAGACGAGCTTTGTTGCGAATTACAGTCATTTCTTCATCCCTTTTGTTCTTCCATAACCATTTGAGATCAATGACGCGAGTGTCAATTGGTCTTGGAACCATATCCCAAGAGTCATGTAGACGATATTGGAGAAGTTCTTCCTGCATCGCTTCTATCCAAGCGTTTTCTGCCATTGCCTCCCGAATGTTCTTTGGTTCTTTAGTGCTAATTGAGCAAAGGTAAATGCACAAGTCGCAATCGGTGGCAAGTTGGCGTCTCGTCTGAATTGGCCTTGATGGTTCACCAATAACTTGTTCAAGCGGATGGTCTTTTGTCCACTTTAGAGTAGAAGGATACCGTAGATTATACGAGTGCGAGTTAGATGGTTCTCGTAAGCTTGAAGAAGATTCAGCTGATTCCGTAGCAAACGGGTTTTCAAATAAGTCTTCATCTAATGTTGCATCGTTTTGGTTTTGCTCATCAACTGTTGGTATAACTGATTCAAGAATTGGAGTTGCAGGAGTAGATGTAGATGATGTTGATAGAGTTGGTGCATTGGTTTCGACCGTAGTAGATGCATCTTCTGTTGGTGGTGGTGGTGGATAATTTTGAGCGGGTGCAGTGGAATGATGGTTTGATGCATTTGTCGAAGTTCCACCATAGTATTCATCGAACATTAACTCGAAGAAGTTCTCCCATTCTTGTTCTTTAGGTTTTGCAAACGAAGTTGATTGAGCTCTTTGATGTACGAGTCCTGAACTGATGTGTCCAGAAGTCTGATGGTTTAGTGCGGGTTCTAGAGCGAGTCTCTCAGAAGCCATTTTTGAAAGTTCGTCAAAATTCACATTCATCGTCTCCATGATCCTCCTAGTTCTCCTGTTATACACCCTAAATGCCCTCGAGTTATCTGAAAATCCAATGAAGATTCCAATATCACCTTTAGCTTTCAGTTTTCCTAGATCTTCTCTGTCGTTTGTCGGATAGCACAAAGCACCAAACACGTGAAAGTAAGAGATATCAAGTTTTCTGTTGTTCACTAGTTCATATGGGGTTTTATTAAATCTTGGATGGATGAGGGATCGGTTATGAGTGAAACAAGCAGGTGGCAACAGATCAGCCCATAGAAATAATGGTGCACTAGAATAGATTAGCATTGTGCAAGCAGCTTCCACAAGAGTTCGATTTCTTTTTTCAACTACCCCATTCTGCTGTGGAGTTCTAACAACTGATGTCTGGTGAGTAATTCCAACATCTTCAAAATAAGCTCTTAACTCCTGATTTGTGAATTCAGTGCCGTTGTGCTGTCTTACCACCCTTACTGGAGTTTACTTAACAAAGCTAAGAAGAATAACGTTAACTCTAAACGATTTTATTACTAACTCGCTTATTATGCATCTTTTACAACTCTAATAATATCGAACTTCTCTCTAAAACTCTAAACTTGTGAATTCGTAAACTCTAAGACTCATAAACTCATTAACTCGTATCTCTAATGCCAATCTAGGGGTCCTTTTATAGGCTCAAGGATGACCCTAGTCGGTTTACAATTTGTATCCTTGTACGACAAGTAATCTAATAAAGAATCTTCTAGAATTACAATACTTTCTATAAACGAATATAACAGTTCTTTGTTCTTGCAGTACTTTGACTTCATGTGCAGTACTTTGACTTTATCTTTAGCAGTACTTTGACTCTTTGACTTTTTCCAGTACTTTATAGTTTACAGTACTTTATCAATCTTCAGTACTTTGTCAATCTTCAGCCCTTTCATATCCCAACACCATGTCTATGAAGCCTTCTGGCTGACTCACGTACACTTCTTCTTTCAGATTTCCATTCAAGAACGCGGTCTTAATGTCCATCTGATAAACCGTGTTGTTTTTGTGAGCTGCATAGGCTAAGAATATCCTGACTGCTTCAAGTTTAGCTACCGGTGCGAATGACTCTTCAAAGTCTATCCCTTCTTCCTGTCTGTATCCTTTGGCCACAAGACGAGCTTTGTTGCGAATTACGGTCATTTCTTCATCCCGTTTGTTCTTCCATAACCATTTGAGATCAATGACGCGAGTGTCAATTGGTCTTGGAACCATATCCCAAGAGTCATGTAGACGATATTGGAGAAGTTCTTCCTGCATCGCTTCTATCCAAGCGTTTTCTGCCATTGCCTCCCGAATGTTCTTTGGTTCTTTAGTGCTAATTGAGCAAAGGTAAATGCACAAGTCGCAATCGGTGGCAAGTTGGCGTCTCGTCTGAATTGGCCTTGATGGTTCACCAATAACTTGTTCAAGCGGATGGTCTTTTGTCCACTTTAGAGTAGAAGGATACCGTAGATTATACGAGTGCGAGTTAGATGGTTCTCGTAAGCTTGAAGAAGATTCAGCTGATTCCGTAGCAAACGGGTTTTCAAATAAGTCTTCATCTAATGTTGCATCGTTTTGGTTTTGCTCATCAACTGTTGGTATAACTGATTCAAGAATTGGAGTTGCAGGAGTAGATGTAGATGATGTTGATGGAGTTGGTGCATTGGTTTCGACCGTAGTAGATGCATCTTCTGTTGGTGGTGGTGGATGATTTTGAGCGGGTGCAGCGGAATGATGGTTTGATGCATTTGTCGAAGTTCCACCATAGTATTCATCGAACATTAACTCGAAGAAGTTCTCCCATTCTTGTTCATGAGGTTTTTCAAACGAAGTTGATTGAGCTCTTTGATGTACGAGTCTGAATGATGTGTCCAGAAGTCTGTTGGTTTAGTGCGGGTTCTAGAGCGAGTCTCTCAGAAGCCATTTTTGAAAGTTCGTCAAAATTCACATTCATCGTCTCCATGATCCTCCTAGTTCTCCTGTTATACACCCTAAATGCCCTCGAGTTATCTGAAAATCCAATGAAGATTCCAATATCACCTTTAGCTTTCAGTTTTCCTAGATCTTCTCTGTCGTTTGTCGGATAGCACAAAGCACCAAACACGTGAAAGTAAGAGATATCAAGTTTTCTGTTGTTCACTAGTTCATATGGGGTTTTATTAAATCTTGGATGGATGAGGGATCGGTTATGAGTGAAACAAGCAGTGGCAACAGCATCAGCCCATAGAAATAACGGTGCACTAGAATAGATTAGCATTGTGCGAGCAGCTTCCACAAGAGTGCGATTTCTTCTTTCAACTACCCCATTCTGCTGTGGAGTTCTAACAACTGATGTCTGGTGAGTAATTCCAACATCTTCAAAATAAGCTCTTAACTCCTGATTTGTGAATTCAGTGCCGTTGTCTGTTCTTACCACCCTTACTGGAGTTTACTTAACAAAGCTAAGAAGAATAACGTTAACTCTAAACGATTTTATTACTAACTCTGCTTATTATGCAGATCTTTTTACAACTCTAATAATATCGAACTTCTCTCTAAAACTCTAAACTTGTGAATTCGTAAACTCTAAGACTCATAAACTCATTAACTCGTATCTCTAATGCCAATCTAGGGGTCCTTTTATAGGCTCAAGGATGACCCTAGTCGGTTTACAATTTGTATCCTTGTACGACAAGTAATCTAATAAAGAATCTTCTAGAATTACAATACTTTCTATAAACGAATATAACAGTTCTTTGTTCTTGCAGTACTTTGACTTCATGTGCAGTACTTTGACTTTATCTTTAGCAGTACTTTGACTCTTTGACTTTTTCCAGTACTTTGTAGTTTACAGTACTTTATCAATCTTCAGTACTTTGTCAATCTTCAGCCCTTTCATATCTGTCTATGAAGCCTTCAGGCTGACTCACGTACACTTCTTCTTTCAGATTTCCATTCAAGAACGCGGTCTTAATGTGCATCTGATAAACCGTGTTGTTTTTGTGAGCTGCATAGGCTAAGAATATCCTGACTGCTTCAAGTTTAGCTACCGGTGCGAATGACTCTTCAAAGTCTATCCCTTCTTCCTGTCTGTATCCTTTGGCCACAAGACGAGCTTTGTTGCGAATTACAGTCATTTCTTCATCCCTTTTGTTCTTCCATAACCATTTGAGATCAATGACGCGAGTGTCAATTGGTCTTGGAACCATATCCCAAGAGTCATGTAGACGATATTGGAGAAGTTCTTCCTGCATCGCTTCTATCCAAGCGTTTTCTGCCATTGCCTCCCGAATGTTCTTTGGTTCTTTAGTGCTAATTGAGCAAAGGTAAATGCACAAGTCGCAATCGGTGGCAAGTTGGCGTCTCGTCTGAATTGGCCTTGATGGTTCACCAATAACTTGTTCAAGCGGATGGTCTTTTGTCCACTTTAGAGTAGAAGGATACCGTAGATTATACGAGTGCGAGTTAGATGGTTCTCGTAAGCTTGAAGAAGATTCAGCTGATTCCGTAGCAAACGGGTTTTCAAATAAGTCTTCATCTAATGTTGCATCGTTTTGGTTTTGCTCATCAACTGTTGGTATAACTGATTCAAGAATTGGAGTTGCAGGAGTAGATGTAGATGATGTTGATGGAGTTGGTGCATTGGTTTCGACCGTAGTAGATGCATCTTCTGTTGGTGGTGGTGGATGATTTTGAGCGGGTGCAGGGGAATGATGGTTTGATGCATTTGTCGAAGTTCCACCATAGTATTCATCGAACATTAACTCGAAGAAGTTCTCCCATTATTGTTCATGAGGTTTTTCAAACGAAGTTGATTGAGCTCTTTGATGTACGAGTCCTGAACTGATGTGTCCAGAAGTCTGATGGTTTAGTGCGGGTTCTAGAGCGAGTCTCTCAGAAGCCATTTTTGAAAGTTCATCACATCGTCTCCATGACCCTCCTAGTTCTCCTGTTATACACCCTAAATGCCCTCGAGTTATCTGAAAATCCAATGAAGATTCCAATATCACCTTTAGCTTTCAGTTTTCCTAGATCTTCTCTGTCGTTTGTCGGATAGCACAAAGCACCAAACACGTGAAAGTAAGAGATATCAAGTTTTCTGTTGTTCACTAGTTCATATGGGGTTTTATTAAATCTTGGATGGATGAGGGATCGGTTCTGAGTGAAACAAGCAAGGGCAACAAAGATCACCCATAGAAATAACGGTGCACTAGAATAGATTAGCATTGTGCGAGCAGCTTCCACAAGAGTGCGATTTCTTCTTTCAACTACCCCATTCTGCTGTGGAGTTCTAACAACTGATGTCTGGTGAGTAATTCCAACATCTTCAAAATAAGCTCTTAACTCCTGATTTGTGAATTCAGTGCCGTTGTCTGTTCTTACCACCCTTACTGGAGTTTACTTAACAAAGCTAAGAAGAATAACGTTAACTCTAAACGATTTTATTACTAACTCTGCTTATTATGCAGATCTTTTTACAACTCTAATAATATCAAACTTCTCTCTAAAACTCTAAACTTGTGAATTCGTAAACTCTAAGACTCATAAACTCATTAACTCGTATCTCTAATGCCAATCTAGGGGTCCTTTTATAGGCTCAAGGATGACCCTAGTCGGTTTACAATTTGTATCCTTGTACGACAAGTAATCTAATAAAGAATCTTCTAGAATTATAATACTTTCTATAAACGAATATAACAGTTCTTTGTTCTTGCAGTACTTTGACTTCATGTGCAGTACTTTGACTTTATCTTTAGCAGTACTTTGACTCTTTGACTTTTTCCCAGTACTTTGTAGTTTACAGTACTTTATCAATCTTCAGCCCTTTCACATCCCAACACCATGTCTATGAAGCCTTCTGGCTGACTCACGTACACTTCTTCTTTCAGATTTCCATTCAAGAACGCGGTCTTAATGTCCATCTGATAAACCGTGTTGTTTTTGTGAGCTGCATAGGCTAAGAATATCCTGACTGCTTCAAGTTTAGCTACCGGTGCGAATGACTCTTCAAAGTCTATCCCTTCTTCCTGTCTGTATCCTTTGGCCACAAGACGAGCTTTGTTGCGAATTACGGTCATTTCTTCATCCCGTTTGTTCTTCCATAACCATTTGAGATCAATGACGCGAGTGTCAATTGGTCTTGGAACCATATCCCAAGAGTCATGTAGACGATATTGGAGAAGTTCTTCCCGTGATCGCTTCTATCCAAGCGTTTTCTGCCATTGCCTCCCGGATGTTCTTTGGTTCTTTAGTGCTAATTGAGCAAAGGTAAATGCACAAGTCGCAATCGGTGGCAAGTTGGCGTCTCGTCTGAATTGGCCTTGATGGTTCACCAATAACTTGTTCAAGCGGATGGTCTTTTGTCCACTTTAGAGTAGAAGGATACCGTAGATTATACGAGTGCGAGTTAGATGGTTCTCGTAAGCTTGAAGAAGATTCAGCTGATTCCGTAGCAAACGGGTTTTCAAATAAGTCTTCATCTAATGTTGCATCGTTTTGGTTTTGCTCATCAACTGTTGGTATAACTGATTCAAGAATTGGAGTTGCAGGAGTAGATGTAGATGATGTTGATGGAGTTGGTGCATTGGTTTCGACCGTAGTAGATGCATCTTCTGTTGGTGGTGGTGGATGATTTTGAGCGGGTGCAGCGGAATGATGGTTTGATGCATTTGTCGAAGTTCCACCATAGTATTCATCGAACATTAACTCGAAGAAGTTCTCCCATTCTTGTTCATGAGGTTTTTCAAACGAAGTTGATTGAGCTCTTTGATGTACGAGTCCTGAACTGATGTGTCCAGAAGTCTGATGGTTTAGTGCGGGTTCTAGAGCGAGTCTCTCAGAAGCCATTTTTGAAAGTTCGTCAAAATTCACATTCATCGTCTCCATGATCCTCCTAGTTCTCCTGTTATACACCCTAAATGCCCTCGAGTTATCTGAAAATCCAATGAAGATTCCAATATCACCTTTAGCTTTCAGTTTTCCTAGATCTTCTCTGTCGTTTGTCGGATAGCACAAAGCACCAAACACGTGAAAGTAAGAGATATCAAGTTTTCTGTTGTTCACTAGTTCATATGGGGTTTTATTAAATCTTGGATGGATGAGGGATCGGTTCGAGTGAAACAAGCGTTAGCAACAGCATCACCCATAGAAATAACGGTGCACTAGAATAGATTAGCATTGTGCGAGCAGCTTCCACAAGAGTGCGATTTCTTCTTTCAACTACCCCATTCTGCTGTGGAGTTCTAACAACTGATGTCTGATGAGTAATTCCAACATCTTCAAAATAAGCTCTTAACTCCTCGATTTGTGAATTCAGTGCCGTTGTCTGTTCTTACCACCCTTACTGGAGTTTACTTAACAAAGCTAAGAAGAATAACTTTAACTCTAAACGATTTTATTACTAACTCGCTTATTATGCATCTTTTACAACTCTAATAATATCAAACTTCTCTCTAAAACTCTAAACTTGTGAATTCGTAAACTCTAAGACTCATAAACTCATTAACTCGTATCTCTAATGCCAATCTAGGGGTCCTTTTATAGGCTCAAGGATGACCCTAGTCGGTTTACAATTTGTATCCTTGTACGACAAGTAATCTAATAAAGAATCTTCTAGAATTACAATACTTTCTATAAACGAATATAACAGTTCTTTGTTCTTGCAGTACTTTGACTTCATGTGCAGTACTTTGACTTTATCTTTAGCAGTACTTTGACTCTTTGACTTTTTCCAGTACTTTATAGTTTACAAGACTTTATCAATCTTCAGATACTTTGTCAATCTTCACCCTTTCATATCCCAACACCATGTCTATGAAGCCTTCGGCTGACTCACGTACACTTCTTCTTTCGATTTCCATTCAAGAACGCGGTCTTAATGTCCATCTCGATAAACCGTGTTGTTTTTGTGAGCTGCATAGGCTAAGAATATCCTGACTGCTTCAAGTCTAGCTACCGGTGCGAAGGACTCTTCAAAGTCTATCCTTCTTCCCTGTCAGATCCTTTGGCCACAATACGAGCTTTGTTGCGAATTACAGTCATTTCTTCATCCCTTTTGTTCTTCCATAACCATTTGAGATCAATGACGCGAGTGTCAATTGGTCTTGGAACCATATCCCAAGAGTCATGTAGACGATATTGGAGAAGTTCTTCCTGCATCGCTTCTATCCAAGCGTTTTCTGCCATTGCCTCCCGAATGTTCTTTGGTTCTTTAGTGCTAATTGAGCAAAGGTAAATGCACAAGTCGCAATCGGTGGCAAGTTGGCGCCTCGTCTGAATTGGCCTTGACGGTTCACCAATAACTTGTTCAAGCGGATGGTCTTTTGTCCACTTTAGAGTAGAAGGATACCGTAGATTATACGAGTGCGAGTTAGATGGTTCTCGTAAGCTTGAAGAAGATTCAGCTGATTCCATAGCAAACGGGTTTTCAAATAAGTCTTCATCTAATGTTGCATCGTTTTGGTTTTGCTCATCAACTGTTGGTATAACTGATTCAAGAATTGGAGTTGCAGGAGTAGATGTATATGATGTTGATGGAGTTGGTGCATTGGTTTCGACCGTAGTAGATGCATCTTCTGTTGGTGGTGGTGGATGATTTTGAGCGGGTGCAGCGGAATGATGGTTTGAGGCATTTGTCGAAGTTCCACCATAGTATTCATCGAACATTAACTCGAAGAAGTTCTCCCATTCTTGTTCATGAGGTTTTTCAAACGAAGTTGATTGAGCTCTTTGATGTACGAGTCTGGCGATGTGTCCAGAAGTTTGTCGGTTTAGTGCGGGTTCTAGAGCGAGTCTCTCAGAAGCCATTTTTGAAAGTTCGTCAAAATTCACATTCATCGTCTCCATGATCCTCCTAGTTCTCCTGTTATACACCCTAAATGCCCTCGAGTTATCTGAAAATCCAATGAAGATTCCAATATCACCTTTAGCTTTCAGTTTTCCTAGATCTTCTCTGTCGTTTGTCGGATAGCACAAAGCACCAAACACGTGAAAGTAAGAGATATCAAGTTTTCTGTTGTTCACTAGTTCATATGGGGTTTTATTAAATCTTGGATGGATGAGGGATCGGTTCTGAGTGAAACAAGCAGTGGCAACAGCATCAGCCCATAGAAATAACGGTGCACTAGAATAGATTAGCATTGTGCGAGCAGCTTCCACAAGAGTGCGATTTCTTCTTTCAACTACCCCATTCTGCTGTGGAGTTCTAACAACTGATGTCTGATGAGTAATTCCAACATCTTCAAAATAAGCTCTTAACTCCTGATTTGTGAATTCAGTGCCGTTGTCTGTTCTTACCACCCTTACTAGAGTTTACTTAACAAAGCTAAGAAGAATAACTTTAACTCTAAACGATTTTATTACTAACTCTGCTTATTATGCAAATCTTTTTACAACTCTAATAATATCAAACTTCTCTCTAAAACTCTAAACTTGTGAATTCGTAAACTCTAAGACTCATAAACTCATTAACTCGTATCTCTAATGCCAATCTAGGGGTCCTTTTATAGGCTCAAGGATGACCCTAGTCGGTTTACAATTTGTATCCTTGTACGACAAGTAATCTAATAAAGAATCTTCTAGAATTACAATACTTTCTATAAACGAATATAACAGTTCTTTGTTCTTGCAGTACTTTGACTTCATGTGCAGTACTTTGACTTTATCTTTAGCAGTACTTTGACTCTTTGACTTTTTCCAGTACTTTGTAGTTTACAGTACTTTATCAATCTTCAGTACTTTGTCAATCTTCAGCCCTTTCATATCCCAACACCATGTCTATGAAGCCTTCTGGCTGACTCACGCACACTTCTTCTTTCAGATTTCCATTCAAGAACGCGGTCTTAATGTCCATCTGATAAACCGTGTTGTTTTTGTGAGCTGCATAGGCTAAGAATATCCTGACTGCTTCAAGTCTAGCTACCGGTGCGAAGGACTCTTAAAAGTCTATCCCTTCTTCCTGTCTGTATCCTTTGGCCACAAGACGAGCTTTGTTGCGAATTACAGTCATTTCTTCATCCCTTTTGTTCTTCCATAACCATTTGAGATCAATGACGCGAGTGTCAATTGGTCTTGGAACCATATCCCAAGAGTCATGTAGACGATATTGGAGAAGTTCTTCCTGCATCGCTTCTATCCAAGCGTTTTCTGCCATTGCCTCCCGAATGTTCTTTGGTTCTTTAGTGCTAATTGAGCAAAGGTAAATGCACAAGTCGCAATCGGTGGCAAGTTGGCGTCTCGTCTGAATTGGCCTTGATGGTTCACCAATAACTTGTTCAAGCGGATGGTCTTTTGTCCACTTTAGAGTAGAAGGATACCGTAGATTATACGAGTGCGAGTTAGATGGTTCTCGTAAGCTTGAAGAAGATTCAGCTGATTCCGTAGCAAACGGGTTTTCAAATAAGTCTTCATCTAACGGTGCATCATTTTGGTTTTGCTCATCAACTGTTGGTATAACTGATTCAAGAATTGGAGTAGATGTAGATGATGTTGATGGAGTTGGTGCATTGGTTTCGACCGTAGTAGATGCATCTTCTGTTGGTGGTGGTGGATGATTTTGAGCGGGTGCAGCGGAATGATGGTTTGATGCATTTGTCGAAGTTCCACCATAGTATTCATCGAACATTAACTCGAAGAAGTTCTCCCATTCTTGTTCATGAGGTTTTTCAAACGAAGTTGATTGAGCTCTTTGATGTACGAGTCCTGAACTGATGTGTCCAGAAGTCTGATGGTTTAGTGCGGGTTCTAGAGCGAGTCTCTCAGAAGCCATTTTTGAAAGTTCGTCAAAATTCACATTCACCGTCTCCATGATCCTCCTAGTTCTCCTGTTATACACCCTAAATGCCCTCGAGTTATCTGAAAATCCAATGAAGATTCCAATATCACCTTTAGCTTTCAGTTTTCCTAGATCTTCTCTCGTCGTTTGTCGGATAGCACAAAGCACCAAACACGTGAAAGTAAGAGATATCAAGTTTTCTGTTGTTCACTAGTTCATATGGGGTTTTATTAAATCTTGGATGGATGAGGGATCGGTTCGAGTGAAACAAGCAAAGGGCAACAAAGATCAGCCCATAGAAATAACAGTGCACTAGAATAGATTAGCATTGTGCGAGCAGCTTCCACAAGAGTGCGATTTCTTCTTTCAACTACCCCATTCTGCTGTGGAGTTCTAACAACTGATGTCTGATGAGTAATTCCAACATCTTCAAAATAAGCTCTTAACTCCTGATTTGTGAATTCAGGTCTTGTTCCGTTCTTACCACCCTTACTAGAGTTTACTTAACAAAGCTAAGAAGAATAACTTTAACTCTAAACGATTTTATTACTAACTCTGCTTATTATGCAGATCTTTTTACAACTCTAATAATATCAAACTTCTCTCTAAAACTCTAAACTTGTGAATTCGTAAACTCTAAGACTCATAAACTCATTAACTCGTATCTCTAATGCCAATCTAGGGGTCCTTTTATAGGCTCAAGGATGACCCTAGTCGGTTTACAATTTGTATCCTTGTACGACAAGTAATCTAATAAAGAATCTTCTAGAATTACAATACTTTCTATAAACGAATATAACAGTTCTTTGTTCTTGCAGATTTTGACTTCATGTGCAAGACTTTGACTTTATCTTTAGCAAGTACTTTGACTCTTTGACTTTTTCCAAGACTTTGTAGTTTACAAGATTTTATCAATCTTCAGATACTTTGTCAATCTTCACCCTTTCATATCCCAACACCATGTCTATGAAGCCTTCCGGCGACTCACGTACACTTCTTCTTTCGATTTCCATTCAAGAACGCGGTCTTAATGTCCATCCGATAAACCGTGTTGTTTTTGTGAGTGCATAGGCTAAGAATATCCCGACCGCTTCAAGTCTAGCTACCGGTGCGAAGGACTCTTCAAAGTCTATCCCTTCTTCCCCGTCAGATCATTTGGCCACAAGACGATCTTTGTTGCGAATTACAGTCATTTCTTCATCCCTTTTGTTCTTCCATAACCATTTGAGATCAATGACGCGAGTGTCAATTGGTCTTGGAACCATATCCCAAGAGTCATGTAGACGATATTGGAGAAGTTCTTCCCGTGACGCTTCTATCCAAGCATTTTCTGCCATTGCCTCCCGAATGTTCTTTGGTTCTTTAGTGCTAATTGAGCAAAGGTAAATGCACAAGTCGCAATCGGTGGCAAGTTGGCGTCTCGCCTGAATTGGCCTTGAAGGTTCACCAATAACTTGTTCAAGCGGATGGTCTTTTGTCCACTTTAGAGTAGAAGGATACCGTAGATTATACGAGTGCGAGTTAGATGGTTCTCGTAAGCTTGAAGATGATTCAGCTGATTCCGTAGCAAACGGGTTTTCAAATAAGTCTTCATCTAACGTTGCATCGTTTTGGTTTTGCTCATCAACTGTTGGTATAACTGATTCAAGAATTGGAGTTGCAGGAGTAGATGTAGATGATGTTGATGGAGTTGGTGCATTGGTTTCGACCGTAGTAGATGCATCTTCTGTTGGTGGTGGTGGATGATTTTGAGCGGTTGCAGCGGAATGATGGTTTGATGCATTTGTCGAAGTTCCACCATAGTATTCATCGAACATTAACTCAAGAAGTTCTCCCATTCTTGTTCATGAGGTTTTTCAAACGAAGTTGATTGAGCTCTTTGATGTACGAGTCCTGAATCGATGTGTCCGAATTCGATGGTTTAGTGCGGTTCTAGAGCGAGTCTCTCAGAAGCCATTTTTGAAAGTTCGTCAAAATTCACATTCATCGTCTCCATGATCCTCCTAGTTCTCCTGTTATACACCCTAAATGCCCTCGAGTTATCTGAAAATCCAATGAAGATTCCAATATCACCTTTAGCTTTCAGTTTTCCTAGATCTTCTCTATCGTTTGTCGGATAGCACAAAGCACCAAACACGTGAAAGTAAGAGATATCAAGTTTTCTGTTGTTCACTAGTTCATATGGGGTTTTATTAAATCTTGGATGGATGAGGGATCGGTTCTGAGTGAAACAAGCAAAGGGCAACAAAGATCCCCATAGAAATAACGGTGCACTAGAATAGATTAGCATTGTGCGAGCAGCTTCCACAAGAGTGCGATTTCTTCTTTCAACTACCCCATTCTGCTGTGGAGTTCTAACAACTGATGTCTGATGAGTAATTCCAACATCTTCAAAATAAGCTCTTAACTCCTGATTTGTGAATTCAGTGCCGTTGTCAGCATCTTCTTTGGAATATTCAAAATCTACTATTCTGAGATAATTTCTTAGTTCATCCCTACTCTCAGATCTTAACTCAACTTTTTCTTTCTTTGAGAACTGTACATCTTCAACTCCAGTTTTTCTTTTTCTTTTTAAACTTTTCTTTCTCTCTTCTTCGTTCCAAGTAGCTTCATCCCTAAAATCTTTGATGCTTTCAACATGTTTCTTATAAGCTTCCCTAACAAAGATCATACAATCTTTTCATCTCAACATAATTCAACCTCTGCAATCCTTTATATCTTTGACTTTTTAAATATGCCATCATTGCATTTCTGTCTTTAGCTAGATTAGGTCTTCTTGGTAAAAATCTAACAGGAGTAGATGACTGTAATGGTTCACTTTCAACATAATTCAACCTCTGCAATCCTTTATATCTTTGACTTTTTAAATATGCCATCATTGCATTTCTGTCTTTAGCTAGATTAGGTCTTCTTGGTAAAAATCTAACAGAGTAGGTGATCTGTAATGGTTCAGCAGCTTCAAAGATCCAATTCTTCTTGTAATTTCCTAGTTGCTTCTTCATTCATTGACTCTTCATTAGTAACTTCACCACTACTTCAAAGATTAAGTTCTTCTTGTACTTTTCTAGTCTGCACCTCATTCCTAGCAACTTCAATTTCTCTAAGATCTGCCAAAGTTAGCTTTTTCTTGTTAGTTTCTACCAGAACACCCTTTCCTTTATCTTTATGGCTAGGAAGAGTAATTTTTCACCACATGATATAAATAGAATAGATCCACTCTATCTATGATGTGCAATAAATCCCATAACCTATTGAACACTCTGAAACTTTCATCTTCTTTATGAAACATCAGATAACTTCCTTCTTTGGATTCCACAACTTCAAAAGCACTAATCTGAGATCTGTTCATCTTCATGTCAGCACTAATCTGAAACTTTCAAGCTTATCATGAGCTTATTACTCCACTTAGAGCCCAAAAGCTCAACTGTGTGGGTAATAAGCCCACGTTTTGCTTATTTGTAGATTCTATAGTTTTGTTTTCATATTATATGTATAATATCAGTACTTATTTAGTTCCAGAAAAAGAAAAACCAAAAAGCTCATTTTTAAGCTAAGTGATAGCTTTTCCTAAAAGCTTAATTGCTTATTAGCTTATTTTTGTTAAGTACATATAGTTTTTATATTTTTCCTAGCTTCTTTTATTTATTTTAGAATTTTGTAAAAAGTTTCAGATTTTTCTTTATTCATTTAATATTTTTAATAAATCTATAATAGTTTTTAGTGATTAATAATAGTAAATAATTAATAATAAATAGAATAATTGTGTAAAAAAATACATTTTCAGTTTTAAAAATTATTTTATAATATTTTAGATTTTTCAGATTCTTTATTTCATTTATTTAAGTTAATTTTAGATTTTCTTATTATTTAATTCATTATTAAATACATTTAATTCATTTTTAATTTATATTAATTAATTTATAAGTGTAAAAATTTATTTTAATTTTCTAATAATTTTCTTATCTTTTTAGAATTCTAAAAATATAATTTTCATAAGTGTGGGAGTTGTATTGGACTGAATTCACGTTTTATTTAGTACGTTCACGTAGTTTTTTAGTTAAACGTACGTTTTAGGTTTTAAACGTTCATCATTGTAAAAATAGTGATAGCGTTTATTTAATATATTTTATCTTTTTAATTATATTTAATTTGCATTTAAGTCGCTAAGACATGCAAATCCCTACTATAGTTATAATCGTTTGTTTTCTATACGCTTACGTTTTAGTTAAACGTACGTTTGTATATCTGTACGCTTTTAGGTTTCGATTGAACGTTTCTTAATTGAACTAGCTGTGATGAGCTATTACTATTCACATTCAGTGTTAGTCAATCGATTCCTGCTTTCCTATACTAATATTATTTTCAATAATTCACAAGTCATTGTATTTAGGATATCACGCCGCCAGACATAAACGATCCAAGGATATTTTAATCCTTGGTAAACTTGCATTCTCTCCCGGGCTGTCGCCCTTTTATCATCTGTTACGGTTGACCGTTCACAAGCGGTTGATTAGTGTGACGGAGAAATAAAAGAAGGTAGTTCGGGAGGAATCAAATTTTGGCGCCGCTGCCGGGGAGGCCGTGCTACGTACTATGACTTGTATTTTGTATTTTGTTGAAATATCTATCCTTGTATGTATATTATGTATACTTTATCATTCAACTACCGGGCTGTCAGGACATATTTTTTACAGTTAATCATTCACAAGTGATTAACTAGCGTGGTAAACCTGACACAAGCCTGGGAGGTAGTGATTACATATACTGTATCATATTTCTTTTCAATAAACAATATAAAATACAAAAACATTTTTCCTTTGCACACAACTTGCCCAGTTTGATAAGTCCCTCGCCATAAACATTTGGTTGTTGGTCGTTTACGTTGCTGAGCTCGTAATCTGATTCCCTTTCGAGGGCGTTGTTAGGAATTTTCTTTCTTTTGTACATATATATAAAAAGATAAAAATACAAAAATATTTTCCATTTCTTTTTATAAAATCATAAATCAAAAACATTCTTCTCGCCTTTTCTGAGTTTCTTTCTAAGATTCTTAGACTCATCTTAGTGATGATTATTCATAATTCTGTGAGTGGCAATCCCATTCCAATTTCTCACCAAATCCCTGAGTGGCAATCCCACTCAGCTTCCCCATGAACAATTCAATTCGGGATCGAGTCAAGCTAGCGACTCGGTTATCAAAAACGATAGCTCAATACGGGTTTTCACCCGTATCTCTGTCTTCTTTCTCTGTTCTACCACCTAAGTGTGGGGGTGATGCCCCACATGTTATATATATATATATATCTCTTAAAAAAAAAAAAAAAAAAAAAAAAAAAAAATCAAATAATGGCTGTAGTATTTCCCTTTTACGTTCTCGCCGCATAACCGCCGGTACTCTGAATATTGAGGGCAATATTCATTTCTAAGTGTAGGGGGGAATTCTCACGAATTTTATCATATTTATCCACCCAATTCCCGTTTTGGAAAAAATTTTTTGGAGTAAGTGTTCTACACTTACTCAGCTTGGTTATCAGTCCGCCATGTCTAAAAAACAAAAGGATTGGCTAATCCAGAAGCAAACGGCTCTTGGTAAAGATTTCTCAAATCCGTTTATATGGCTTGCAATTTGCCCAAAATTGTATGGTTCTCAACTCACCATATCCTAAAAAGTGAAGAGTTGGCTAGCCCGCAAGGTTATGGCTTGTGGTAAAGGCAATGGAAAATCCATAATTGGTATTCAGCTCACCAAAGATAATATTGATAATTTATCTAAGAGTTGGCTAGTCCGAAGCAAACGGCTTCGGTAAAGACAAATCAAATCCGTTTGACTTATGATTTGCTCAACATCATTTGGTTATCAGTGTACCAAGGTTCTTACTTGAACTGAAACATTTGGCTACTCCGGAAGTGATGGCTTTTGGTAAAGAGTTTTTCAAATCCATTAAGTTTAAAATAAAAGATTGCTAGGGACTAGCAATAGTTTAGTGTGGGGGATTTGATATGTGTCTAATTACACATATATTTTATACTATTTAAACCCACAAAACAACCAAAACCACACAAATGACTCACAAAATGTTATAAATATCATTTAAATGTGTTTTTATGTGATTCAGGTACAAAAGATTGAAAAACAAGTGAAAAATGATCAATTTCACAACAAATGTCGTTTCAGTCCTGGAGTTACACAAAATGTCAAAACTAGTCCCTAAATGTTTTAAATGAATGAAAAGTCAACTTAAGTCCTTGGGAAACCAAAAATATTCACAAATGATCCCTGGATGAAAGTTTACACAAAATGGCAATTTTTACCCCTCAAGTTACAAAATTGGAAAAAATGGTCCCTGGGTATTCTAAACTTGGAATTTTACAAATAATACCCTTGTACTATGCATGATTGAAAATTTGGAACATTTTGATAAACTTTTGGGAAATTACACTTTTAGTCCCTCAAAATCCAAAAATGACAATTAAGGTCCTTTTAAGTTTAAAAATGAAATAATTATCAACTATGGTCCTTGTACTATTAATATATGGCAGGAATAGTCCTTGTGTGAACTTTGGATGAATGGCAGATTTGGTCCCTAATGTTTGGCAGATTTACATGTTTGGTCCTTATGCTTATTTAAACCAAACCGGACCCTTGTATTATTAGTCTAGTCCAATCCAACACAAAACCCAGCTCACTCTCTTAGCCCAATTTACCCTTTTACCCGGTCCAAACCCGTTCAATCCAAACCCACGGTTTAAAAATAAAACGGCCCTTGTTTTCTCCTTCCTCCCAACCACTGTCTGCAAAACCACCTTAACCCTCACCTCCAGCTCAACCCCCCTCATCTCCTTGTCCCCTCCACCTCCACTAACACCCAAATATCCTTAATTGATTGAAACCCACTCCAATTAATATCAAAACCTGCTCTTGACAATTTTGGCGCCAAAATCCACTTGGACGGATTAGATGAGTTGGTTGATTTCAATGGCTCAGATGAAATGGGATTTGGTCAGAGGTCAAAAGAGATACCACTGGAACTAATATGGGTATAAAAGGAAGAAGAAAGAGAGGAGAAGGCACTTTTGGCCTTAAGCCATAGTCACTTAGATGTAACTTTTACTGCTTTTCTTAGTTAGAATGTCTTTTAATCTTTCAAATGTTATATTTTATCTTAAATTAGTGTAATGAACCTTTAAATTCAGTTTAATTGTTCCCTATCTTTAAATTTCATATCTTTTAATTTAGTGTCAATTTAAATTTCCTGTCTTTAAATTTCTTGTTGGATCATAATGGATTAATGGACTCTAATAGATAATTTAGGCTCCTGACAAAGCTTAAATAGCTTTTAGATACAATAATTCAGTTTGATTCTTTAAAATAGAAAATCACTAAAAAGTAGAAAATAGAAAATAAAATCAAAAATAGTGTGATCATGAAGAAGATGATGAAGCAGGGGTGAATTTGGAGTGCTATGGGTATTAGGAGCTTATTGGGAAGCTAATAGGTGTAACCTTGTCCTTGGTTCCATGTTTCTCAGTTTGATTCATCTTGTAAGCAATTTTCCTTAATTTTTGCAATTTACTGTTCATGTCTTTATTTGCTTTGATTTATATGTTTTCTTGTTTATCTGTTGTTATTGAATGTTTTTAAAGTTTAAAATTGTATGTTTAGGTATTAGTTTGTGTTGTTCATTCATGATTCATTTTCAACTGTGAAAATGAAACATGAATGATTCATGTTTATAGTTGTTTAAATTGTTGTTTATCTGTCTATTTTGTCTTGTTATATGTTATTATAGAGAATGGAATCAGGTTCAAATGCTTATTCAATGAAAACTTTAAGAATCATGTGACAAGTGGTGAATAAGGGACTGTTTGGATTTGCTTTGATTGAGAATAATGAAAATGTTTGAGGTGAGCATTCCTGCCACCGCATGATCCTTGGGCTATTAGAGGGTTTGACACCCCTTTAGGTTCAATGATAATGTCTTTGGCAGTTATGATCATTTTCAAGTCAAGATCTTTGTTCACTGAATGGTTACTGTCTAAATCTGTGGTACATGGTGTTAATGATGTTGTTCTTGCTTGATTGTGCATCATTAGTTGTCTATGAACTCAGTTCAGTGGTCATGACCATGCTTTATTCAGTGTTTAGTCAATTTTCCTTTTTAACTGTCTTAATTTCTTGTCTGTTTTAATTTACAAGTCCAAATCTTTAATATGTGTTTAAATGTTGTTTATATCTGTTAATTTCATGTTCCTAATGTTTATTATAACATGTTTTGTGATTAAATTCAGATCAAAGTTGATCAAAGTCAACTTGATCATAAACCTTTAAAAGTCAAAATTTCAGATTTTGTGTTTTTGAATTAAATAGATAAATTTTGTGTAGCTTTTAATACTAAGTTTTAGAACTTGTGCTTGTAGCATGTTTTAGTTTAGCTGCTTATCTGTCTGTATGATCTTTGTTAATTTTTAGTTTAGATGTTTACTAGCTTAAAGTAGTGCTTAATTATACTAGTTTTTGCCCTGTGTCACTAGTGGCCTGTTAAGTTCATGAGCTTGTATAAGTCTCATGACTTAACCCCACTTAGTGGACTTGGCTTCTCTGTGATGTTTTAGTAGCATGTTTGTTATTTAGGAGCTTATTTGTCTGTTTTTAGCTTTATTAGATAGCTTTAACCTACCCATCTTTTTGTACCATTTTGCCCACTCAACTGAAGCAAACAGTTGAGTGGGGCTAGTTACCATAAGCTTGAAATAAGCTCCTCAGTGAGCTTGAGTATGTGACCCTTGGCTTTTCACAAAGCCAAGGTACCCATCTCAATGCCTCAATATGAGTTGAGCTTATTAGAGCTTATTTGATAAGTAATTAAGAGCTTGTATGTTTGCTCATTCACAACAATGGACTGCTTATGCAGTCCATTTACACCATTTCCTTCAAGCTCTTACAAGCTCATTAAAGATCCATGGATTGAGTGGTTTAGCTTTTTGAGAAGCCGAGCTACCCAGCTTCATGATCCTACTCTTTCATTTCATGTTGCAGCTTATTAACCAGGGCTGCAATGAGCTTTTTGTTTGTCCCATTTTTCTAAGTGTCCTGGGTAGCCATCTTACTCAGTCAAATGGGAGCTTTTTCAATGGCTTCCCACAAGCTCACTAGTGGACCCCACTGGGTGAGCTTGGGCTTTTTGAAAAGCCTACCAGAACATCTTGCAGCTTTAACTTCTTATTTGGCTTTTGAAGCTTATTTAATAAGCTTAAATTGCCCAAACATTTGACTGCAGGGGGTGTTTGGATCTGCAGTGTAATCGGAAGTGCTTATTTGCTTATTTCAAGCTTATTTTCCAATTCCAGTGCACATGCTTGTATATTCTAGTCCATTATACTTGTACAAATATATTTTATACTTTACTTTTTAGTATGGAGCTTGTTACAGGCTTTTGAAGCCTCCATTCCATCCAAGTTTAGCCCAAAAAGACTAAACTGACTAAACCATAAGCTCATGCTAATAAGCACTTCTCAGTGCTTATTTTTGTACATATACACCTATTATACCTGTTCATATATACACATACTTTTGTTTCTCCCTTTATAGCTTTTTCAAGCTTATCATGAGCTTATTACTCCACTTAGAGCCCAAAAGCTCAACTGTGTGGGTAATAAGCCAACGTTTTGCTTATTTGTAGATTCTATAGTTTTGTTTTCATATTATATGTATAATATCAGTACTTATTTAGTTCCAGAAAAAGAAAAACCAAAAAGCTCATTTTTAAGCTAAGTGATAGCTTTTCCTAAAAGCTTAATTGCTTATTAGCTTATTTTTGTTAAGTACATATAGTTTTTATATTTTTCCTAGCTTCTTTTATTTATTTTAGAATTTTGTAAAAAGTTTCAGATTTTTCTTTATTCATTTAATATTTTTAATAAATCTATAATAGTTTTTAGTGATTAATAATAGTAAATAATTAATAATAAATAGAATAATTGTGTAAAAAAATACATTTTCAGTTTTAAAAATTATTTTATAATATTTTAGATTTTTCAGATTCTTTATTTCATTTATTTAAGTTAATTTTAGATTTTCTTATTATTTAATTCATTATTAAATACATTTAATTCATTTTTAATTTATATTAATTAATTTATAAGTGTAAAAATTTATTTTAATTTTCTAATAATTTTCTTATCTTTTTAGAATTCTAAAAATATAATTTTCATAAGTGTGGGAGTTGTATTGGACTGAATTCACGTTTTATTTAGTACGTTCACGTAGTTTTTAATTTAAACGTACGTTTTAGGTTTTAAACGTTCATCATTGTAAAAATAGTGATAGCGTTTATTTAATATATTTTATCTTTTTAATTATATTTAATTTGCATTTAAGTCGCTAAGACATGCAAATCCCTACTATAGTTATAATCGTTTTGTTTTCTATACGTTTACGTTTTAGTTAAACGTACGTTTGTATATCTGTTACGTTTTTAGGTTTCTGATTGAACGTTTCTTAATTGAACTAGCTGTGACAGAGCTATTACTATTCACATTCAGTGTTAGTCAATCAGATTCCTGTTTTCCTATACTAATATTATTTTCAACAATTCACAAGTCATTGTATTTAGGATATCACGCCTTGCCAGGACATAAACGATCCAAGGATATTTTAATCCTTGGTAAACTTGCATTCTCTCCCGGGCTGTCGCCC
This sequence comes from Chrysanthemum makinoi, assembly GCA_910596185.1. Taxonomy (NCBI): domain Eukaryota; kingdom Viridiplantae; phylum Streptophyta; class Magnoliopsida; order Asterales; family Asteraceae; genus Chrysanthemum; species Chrysanthemum makinoi. The sequence goes on from OU343225.1 coordinate 336,312,651, forward strand.
TTTTATCATCTGTTACGGTTGACCGTTCACAAGCGGTTGATTAGTGTGACGGAGAAATAAAAGAAGGTAGTTCAGGAGGAATCATCCTTCCTTTTAGACTTGACCCATATACGATGATGTTGAATCAATGGTCACACAAAATTCTTGAGCCTTCTAAACTTGAGCTTCAATTTCTTAATCTGTTTAGCTTGAGCCTTAGTAGTCTTTTGCAATTTGACTAACTCCCTCGTCAAAACATAAGTATCCAATGTTATATCGTCAGGAGATATAGTATGTGAATCATCTCCTTGTATTGGTGAATGTTCCTCTGTTTGAGAATCAGGAACAGATCTTTGTGGAGATGGAGAAGGTGAAACTGCAACATATTCTTGAACGTCAGTACTTGGGGAAGCAGTACCATGGGATGCAGTACCTTCTGGAGAAGCAACACTTTGAGAAGCAGTACTTGCAGATGCAGTATTTGCAGGAGCAGTACCTTCACTTTCATCATCTTCTTCAAAGATCGCTCTAATGCTTGAACAACTTCCATCATAGAAGTAGTTAAGGGAGTGTCCCTTCCGGTGAATAAAGCACTCTTCCTAGCCATAAAGGTGAAAATTTTGGCTTGTTGAACCACAACAGGTAAAAGATTTGTTGGCTTAGGAACATCTGAAAGTTGTTTATTGAGAAACACTTGAATGAACCTTGGATACATCAGCCATTTTGAACCATGAGTGATGTGGGAAAGCATTCCATCGAGAATGAGCCTTGAAAAATTGAAAACACGATCTGTAGCCAAACCCACAATAGCAGATGCTATGTTTGATCCAAATTGCTCCCATGAAGTACTTTTAGCACTAATACAATGAAGCAACACATGTACTAAAAACTTCCATTGAGGACAAAATAGTGGTTTCCTAAATGTTTGTTCATTTAAAGACCCTTCATAACCAATATGTCCAAAAGTATCCCAAATCAACTGCTTGTCAACACGAATAGCCCCATCTTCATCATTAAACAATAAGTCTTCTCTAACAGAGGCTTCAATAATCTTCACAGTTCTTCCAGCAATTGTAGCTCTAATATAAAATTAATCATTCTCCATATTTTCACTAGCAGTAGCCCAAAAGTCTTGAATCCAGGGCTCAATTATATCCGGCTCCACCAAAAGAGCATAACTGATTGGCGACCCAGTAAGAAAATCGATGATTTAATGAAAGATTGCATTCGCTTCAGTCTTATCTAAATTAGCCACCATTTTGTGCTTTGAAACTGTAGGACGATTCGCCATTGTTGATTATGTGAGCACACTAAGAGATATAATCGAATAATATAGGTGAAAGTGAGAAAGATATGGAAAAGATTCTAAAGTATCAAGACGAGAGGGAAAATCGGAGAGTAGTTATTTATAGGTGAGATTTGAAAAATCACAGCCCATAAAAACGAAGTTACCTTTAGTATTAATTACCCCTCAATATTACCGTTAGAACAGTACTTTTAATAAGACAAACAAGACTTCCACGTGATGCAGACTTCCCAAGCATACTTTCATGAAAAACGATACTTTTCCAAATTCCTCAGAGTATACATAAATATCCTCCCTCAAGCAATGCACGGACTATACTTATACTAAATAGTCCTCCCCTTAAATGTAGCTCATAAGACCAATCTGACAGAATCTCTTTGTCTCCTGTCATGCTAACCATTATCAACAATAAAATGATCTTTAAGCTCCTCTTCTAGGTTGCCCTGTCTAATAAGATGAAAAAGTTAGTTGCTTTGAGGAACCCAAGCCATTACTGACTTGTGTTCCCCTTGTGGAGTGACATACTTACATTCTGTAAGTATGTAGTCTCCACTGCTTTTTCAAAGCATGATCCAAAGATTATCTTTTGATTCAAAACTTGTGGATTTTCAAAACTTTCTGGTTTTTCAACACAACTCTATTTTACAAGTTCATTCTCTTTTTCTTGTATCACAAAAACATCTGATTCACTTTTTGTGGAAAGTACTGTTTGTCCCTCAGCAGTACTTTCTCTCTTAACCCATTCTGGTTTAACACTTGGTTCTTGTGATCTAGATCCCCTATATGAATTGTAGTACCTTCTAGGTTGATAGTAATGGGATCTCCTAGGGTTCCTAGTCCAAAGAGTGTGATCAGTACCTTGTTTTAACCGAAAGTACTTTGAGAAAGTAATGGTCTTGAATTAACAATACTTTGGAAAGTATTGTAGGATATGAAGGTTTTGAAAAAGGTCTTCTCTCGTGTGGGTACCTATGATCCGGTGAGAAGTTGCCGTGATTGACCCTATTTGAATTATTCCAGACCGGTTTGTGCTCTCTAGGTTTCGGTTTGCGCACTGTTCTTTGGAAATTGTCTAAGGTATTCTGAGTGATGTTCACAATCCTTGATTAAATGAGTAGGACTAAAACACACAAAACACGCTTTTGACCCATACTTCCAAAGTGACTTCTTTTATGTCTATGACCAAAACTATTTTGCCTTCTAGGTGAATGAGTAAACTTGTTTTGACCAAAATTATCCCAAAAAGGTTTAGCAAGATCGCTTTTGAAAGGGTTTTGCTGAAGGTATGCTTGTGGAGCAAGACTTTGATTTGAAGGTACCGCTTGACTTTGAACATTGTTTGCAACAGCTTTCCTTTGGGGTTTCGGACCTAGATTGAGCAAATAGCTTTTTCAAACTCTAGACTGCCTACTCCAAAACGAGAAACATCAGGCTTAGGGGTTGATGAATGCCAGTGGGATGGGGAACCGCATGATAACCATTGTCTTTCTTATACTCGTGAGGTGTTTCACTTATTGAACCCTCATTACTAGATGCATCTACATAATTAATGAGTTCATCATCACTAGTGGTTATATCCTCAAAATCACCTTCATCCTGATCACTAGGTTGATTTTCTTCTATGTTACTAAAGTCCATACCAAAACCTAAGCCGCTTTTAAGGTAGGCTCTTCTCTGCTTTTGAACATAAGTAACATGTGACAGACTGCATTCTTTCCGTGCATCAAACTTTGCTAACAAATCATCTCTTTCCTTAGTCAATTTATCAATTTCAGCAATTTTACAATTTAGTTTCCATTCACTTAGTTTTAACTAATCATGTTGTTCATACTTTTCAGCCCAAGCTACTTCATTATTTTCATGTGCTAATATTTTGGCTTCCATTGATTCTAAGGTTATTTGGTAACCAGCTACCTCAGACCTAGCCTTTATACAGTTATCTCTTTCGTAAACATAAGCATTAAGTACTTTTTGATAAAAGTCATGACACTTAGAACATACCTCTGTGATAGGAGTTGATGCAGCCACTTCACATCTTCAAGTTTTGTTGAAATTGGTTGGTTTCTTCTTAGTCAGAGTTTCCACACAAGCTCTGATATCACTTGTTGGATCGATGTACTCTAACCAAACTAACTTAAATAGCTTGTTAAGGTTTAATAACCTCGGATAAATCCTAAGTTATTAACAAAGAAACACTGAGCAAACTCTATTAAGTATGCGGAATTTACTTAACAAAGCTAAGAAGAATAACTTTAACTCTAAACGATTTTATTACTAACTCGCTTATTATGCATCTTTTACAACTCTAATAATATCGAACTTCTCTCTAAAACTCTAAACTTGTGAATTCGTAAACTCTAAGACTCATAAACTCATTAACTCGTATCTCTAATGCCAATCTAGGGGTCCTTTTATAGGCTCAAGGATGACCCTAGTCGGTTTACAATTTGTATCCTTGTACGACAAGTAATCTAATAAAGAATCTTCTAGAATTACAATACTTTCTATAAACGAATATAACAGTTCTTTGTTCTTGCAGTACTTTGACTTCATGTGCAGTACTTTGACTTTATCTTTAGCAGATTTTTGACTCTTTGACTTTTTCCAGACTTTGTAGTTTACAAGACTTTATCAATCTTCAAGTACTTTGTCAATCTTCACCCTTTCATATCCCAACACCATGTCTATGAAGCCTTCCACTGACTCACGCATACACTTCTTCTTTCAGAGTTCCATTCAAGAACGCGGTCTTAATGTCCATCTGATAAACCGTGTTGTTTTTGTGAGCTGCATAGGCTAAGAATATCCCGACCGCTTCAAGTCTAGCTACCGTGCGAAGGACTCTTCAAAGTCTATCCCTTCTTCCCTCGTCAGATCCTTTGGCCACAAGCCGAGCTTTGTTGCGAATTACAGTCATTTCTTCATCCCTTTTGTTCTTCCATAACCATTTGAGATCAATGACGCGAGTGTCAATTGGTCTTGGAACCATATCCCAAGAGTCATGTAGACGATATTGGAGAAGTTCTTCCTGCATCGCTTCTATCCAAGCGTGCCGCCATTGCCTCCAATGTTCTTTGGTTCTAGAGTGCTAATTGAGCAAAGGTAAATGCACAAGTCGCAATCGGTGGCAAGTTGGCGCCTCGTCTGAATTGGCCTTGACGGTTCACCAATAACTTGTTCAAGCGGATGGTCTTTTGTCCACTTTAGAGTAGAAGGATACCGTAGATTATACGAGTGCGAGTTAGATGGTTCTCGTAACCTTGAAGAAGATTCACCGATTCCGTAGCAAACGGGTTTTCAAATAAGTCTTCATCTAACGGTGCATCGTGTTGGTTTTGCTCATCAACTGTTGGTATAACTGATTCAAGAATTGGAGTTGCTGGAGTAGATGTAGATGATGTTGATGGAGTTGGTGCGTGGTTTCACCGTAGTAGATGCATCTTCTGTTGGTGGTGGTGGATGATTTTGAGCGGGTGCAGCTGAATGATGGTTTGATGCATTTGTCGAAGTTCCACCATAGTATTCATCGAACATTAACTCAAGAAGTTCTCCCATTCTTGTTCATGAGGTTTTTCAAACGAAGTTGATTGAGCTCTTTGATGTACGAGTCCTGAACTGATGTGTCCAGAAGTCTGATGGTTTAGTGCGGGTTCTAGAGCGAGTCTCTCAGAAGCCATTTTTGAAAGTTCGTCAAAATTCACATTCATCGTCTCCATGATCCTCCTAGTTCTCCTGTTATACACCCTAAATGCCCTCGAGTTATCTGAAAATCCAATGAAGATTCCAATATCACCTTTAGCTTTCAGTTTTCCTAGATCTTCTCTGTCGTTTGTCGGATAGCACAAAGCACCAAACATGTGAAAGTAAGAGATATCAAGTTTTCTGTTGTTCACTAGTTCATATGGGGTTTTATTAAATCTTGGATGGATGAGGGATCGGTTCTGAAAGTGAAACAAGCAAAGGGCAACAAAGATCAGCCCATAGAAAAAATGGTGCACTAGAATAGATTAGCATTGTGCGAGCAGCTTCCACAAGAGTGCGATTTCTTCTTTCAACTACCCCATTCTGCTGTGGAGTTCTAACAACTGATGTCTGATGAGTAATTCCAACATCTTCAAAATAAGCTCTTAACTCCTGATTTGTGAATTCAGTGCCGTTGTCTGTTCTTACCACCCTTACTGGAGTTTGAAGAAGTACTTGAAGACATGGGTTAGGTTTCTGAGATCAAAAGACGAAGCACCAGGCATCATCATCACCTTTCTGAACCCAATCAACAATTGCCAAGAGAACCGGAAGAATTAGCATTAGACCTTTTGGATTAGAAAAGGGTTCATCAAGCTCTAAACCAAACGTACCTAGTTCTAGTAAAACGCCTAAGCCTTCATTCCTAGAGCATATACTACACTCCTTCACCGAGCCTCTCTCTCATCCAAATCTCTATTCATTAGAGCACTCACCACCGAGAACTTCCCACTCACCCACCTTCTCGTTAAATAGGGAACCACCTACAACACCAACTAGTCCACCGTTGGAAACAAGGAATCACCAAGGACTTGATCATATGGAGGAATTTCCATTACCACCGCCTTAGTTCTTAGTAGAACCTCATCCTACATTGCTCAATGTACCCCCACTATCATTTGTAGAGCCTCCTCACAACACCCAATCTCATCCGGTTCCTAATCAAGACAATAATTGCTCTAATTGTCTAATCACCCAAAGACTTGTTCAAGAAGTACGAAATGAGTTACATTTCATGTTTAATCATCTTCTAGAAAGATAGGACCAAATCAACAAGTCTACTCATCCTTAGACTAAAGAACATTGATGCTTTTTAAGTTTTTGGTCACTTATTAGTATTAGTAGAAAATATATTACATGGATAAATCATTATCTTAGTTTTAGAGATTTGTAGATCATCTCTTATGTTTTATTGAATGAAAGTTTATATGCCATATTGCTTTTAGTATATGTTTGTTGCTTGAATACATATCTCACTTTGATGTTAACATTATTTGTTACATCACCATTGCTGAATTTTGTTATCAGATAGACGGATCCCTGAGTTTTGCCTAGACGGATCCCTCCAAGGAGGGAACCGTGAAATCCGTGCAACAGAAGACATGTTTTCTACTAACTTGAGTCTTATTTGCAGGAAATTATGCATTATATACTTGTTTTCTAACATTTGTTTTGTAGATTTACAAAATACACATGAAGACTTTGACACACTAAGCTAGGGGGAGCTTTGTGTCAAACAATACATTGCAAAACCATTTGCAATATAATCCTCATTTGGATTACATTTTATGACGTCCCTTTGCAAAGTTGCAATCATCAAGGGGGAGCAGTATCGTCACAAAGACGAAACCATTTGCAAACATCATTGCAAAGCATTAGCTTAGTAGTTTTTCTTACTTGACACCCTCACAAAGGGATGGACTCGTCAAGGGGGAGTTAAGACAAGAACTCTTCCCGCTACTTGCTCTCTATATATTTTTTTTTACATGTTTTTCTTAAAACATTATGTTAGTTTCTTTTCGACGCTCTTTTTGTTTCGACAAAAAGGGGGGGGGGGAAGAGAGTAAAAACTCCAATTCGAACTTTTACAAATTTTAGTTTTTTCTTTAAAATAATTTTATGTTTTGTCATCAACAAAAAGGGGGAGATTGTTAATACAAATAAGCCGTAAAAACGTTTATTTATATTTTACGATCTTCTAATGTTTTGTCGATAACAAACGTAAAATTATTTTAACGAAATAAATAAAATACGTAAATAGTTTGAGCCAATAGTTTACTAACACACTTACGCTTTCACATAAAACACTAAAACACGTATAAGTGATTTTATGATTTAGTAATACATATGTACAACAACTAGTGTTTACATATTGGGTAAATATATACATAACTAGTATGTATTATATTGGGTAATGTAAATAGGTAGAAACTTAAGTATCTTGACCCATTGACCAAATACATTGAATGTAGTTGGGTATAACCCAAAGTCCATGACCCATACCCATGGAGCATGACCCATAACCCATTGCATGACATCATGCTTAAGTCATATATGGATATTATCCATGACCCATGGTTTTAACCCATGACCCATGGACTATATGCATTGCATCTTGTAGATACATTGTATCTACTTGGATACCCTTGATCCATAACCCATGACCCATGACCCAAAACCCATGGGCAAAAGGGAGCGTCCCACGGATCCCCAGTATTACACTAGAAGGATCCCTCAAGTGAGGGATCCGTGGAACAGTAGCTAAATTTCTTCTATAAATAGTGAGCCATTTCTTCCTTTTGGGTTGCCACTCCCACACATACTTTCTCCAAGTATTGTAACCTTCTAACCACAGATCCTAAGGATCTTTCTATGTAGTTTGTCTTTTGTTTTCGTGTGATTCTCTAGGTTCTTCTTAAAGGCGAGATCACCACCTCTTTAAGTCGAGCAAGCTCAAGTCCATGAGTTGCCATGCTTCGTCATCATCAATACTACTGATGTTCTCTTCTTGATACTTCTTTCTTCCTCTATAGAGATGTTGTGTCAAAGGCATTAGTGAAGGATGCCGAAAGAGTCAAGACGAAAGCATTAGTGAAAGGTGCTTAACGTCCGTGTCTAAAGCATTAGTGAAGAATGCTAAAGGAGTCAAGACGAAGGCATTAGTGAAATGTGCCAAACGTCCGAGTCAAAGGCATTAGTGAAAGATGCCTAAAAGTCATGTCATGTGGCATTAGTGAAGGATGCCAAGGTTGTATACTCGATGAGGTGCATCGATATACAAATAGAGATAGGTTGTATACAAGGATATTGATATCCTTGATGGTGTTGTAATAAGGAGTTGGTATACTTTGGGGTTAGGTGTCGTGTAGTGTTTGGTAGTAGTTCCTTCATCGTAATGGAACTCGGTACTTAGCCTAGTACCGGATAAAGGGTAGGCGACGTTGTGATAGGTGTGGTTCTATCTTGTGGAAGAACCCGGTGGTTAGCCTAGTACCGTAAAAAGAGTAGGCGACGTTGTGAAGGCTTCTCCGCCATAAGTAGTTGGTGTCGTGTAGTGTTTACGAACTCTCGAGTAGGTGACTCGGGGAGTGGAGTATCGGGGAGTGGAGTAGGGCAAGGAAAGTGTCCTTGTAGCCGAACCACTATAAATACTCGTATCATAGTTATGTGCTTCTTACTCTTTATCTTTCTGTTAATACAAATAAGCCGTAAAAACGTTTATTTATATTTTACGATCTCCTACTGTTTTGTCGATAACAAACGTAAAATCATTTTAACGAAACAAATAAAATATGTAAATGGTTTGAACTAATAGTTTCTAACATACTTACGTTTTCACATAAAACATTAAAACAAGTATAAGTGATTTTATGATTTAATATTACATATGTACAACAACTAGTGTTTACATATTTGGGTAAAATATACACATAACTAGTATGTAGTATATTGGGTAATATAAATGCGTAGAAACTTAAGTATCATAACCCATTGACCAAATACATTGAATGTAGTTGGGTTGGGTACAACCCAAAGTCCATGACACATGGAGCTTGACCCATAACCCATTGCATGACATCATGCTTATATCATATATGGATAATATCCATAACCCATGGTATTGACCCATACCCATGTGACTAGGTGCATTGCACTCAAAAGATACATTGTATCTATTTAAAAGATCCATGGATCAACCCATGACCCAAGACCCATAACCAAAATACCCATGGGTAAAGAGGAGCGTCCCACGGATCCCTAGCTTTACGCTAGCCGGATCCCTTGTGGGAGGGATCTGTGGGATCCGGGGAACAGTGAACATTTTCCTCTATAAATAGTGATCCATTTCTTTATTATTTCTCACCCCTTTCTAACATACTTTCTCCCTGAGCTTAAAACTCTCTAACCCCAGATCCAAGTGATCTATTTTTGTAGTTTTGTTTTTGTGTGATTCTCTAGGTTCCTCTTAAAGGCGAGATCACCACCTTTGAATTCAAGCAAGCTCAAGTCCATGAGTTGCCATGCTTCCTCATCATCAAGACTACTGAAGTCCTGTTGTTGATGGTTCCTTTCTTTCTTCTAAGAAGTGTAGTGTTGAAGACATTAGTGAAAGATGTCTCAAGTGTCAAGACGAACACATTAGTGAAAGGTGTCGATCGTCCGTATTACAGGCATTAGTGAAAGGTGCCTAGAAGTCAAGTCACAAGATATTAGTGAAGGGTGTCTTGAAGATCTAGTTAAAGGCATTAGTGAAAGGTGCCTTAGATGTACGTTCGATATGGTGTGTTTCGATGTACAAGATAGATTAGTACTAGATCCAAGGATATTGATATCCTTGATGATGCTGTAATAAGGAGTTGGTCTCCTTTAGGATTAGTCGTTGGTGTAGTGTTGGGTAGTAGTTCCTCCATTGCAATGGAACTCGGTATCTAGCCTAGTACCGGATAAAGGGTAGGCGACGTTGTGTTAGGTGTGGTTCACCTTGGTGTGAAAGAACTCGGTGGTTAGCCTAGTACCGGAAAAAGAGTAGGCAACGTTGTGAAGGTTTCTCCACCATAAGGAGTTGGTGTCGTGTAGTGATTACGAACTCTAGAGTAGGTGACTCGGGGAGTGGAGTAGGGCAAGGAAGGTGTCCTTGTAGCCGAACCACTATAAATACTCGCGTTGTGGTTTTGTGCTTCTTACTCTTATCTTTTCATTACATACTTTTATATGTTTGTTTATCAACATCCAACACACATCCAATTAGATTGACATAAGTCGATCTAAATAGTTTAAAAGGAAGTTTTAATTGGTAAAACTATTCAACCCCCCCTTCTAGTTTTCCACAATTGGCATCAGAGCTTCGTTACCAAGTTTCTTGAAGTATATTGTACTTTAAAAACTTGATACGATCCATGGTTAATTGAAAACTACAAAGAAGGTTTTTCACAAAAACAAACACCATGTCTTTTAAAACTCTTTGTTTGGATGTTGATTAGATGACAACATTTTTTTTTATTATTTTCTATTTAAATGCACTAATATTTCTTGTCATGTTGATTAGTCAAAGCTCATACCCACCAAGCTATAGGAATCGCTTGGTAACAAGAATACCTTTCCTAATAAGGTATCTTAAACACAAAAGAGCCGGAATTGTCTAGTGACATTTGTTGTGTCATTTGTAAAGATATTCCTAAGTGCGTTAGAGGTAAGATGTGACAACTCGTAATTTCAGGTCATTTCTCAAATTTACTATTCATCTCGGGAATTTACTATTCACCGGTTACTATTCATCATTTTACTATTCATCGTTTTTGAAGTCGATTTGATATTTTGAAAGGTTATTTCAAAATTTTACTATTCACGAAACACTATTCATTCCCGGAGAAAATCACTATTCATGATTCACTATTCATCATTTTTCGTAAACTAGGTTTACGAGTATCAAATTCGTGTAACCGTAATGGTTTAGCTGCGTATTCATGAAAAATCATTGAGGACATTTCATATAGACTAGATTTAGTCTACATATCATTGGTAACATCATCATCATATTAAATCATGCATGGGTTTGCATATTTCATTAACGTTTATTTTCCTATTAAATAAACGCTTTCGCATAATCATTTATTTTGAATATTTGATCCGACACTTCCAAAAATTATCCTAATATATTTTTATACTCATTTTAAGATTATAAAAATTATATTATTAGTTTACCCGATGTTTTAAATTTATTTTGTATATAAATTGTTATGTATATATATTTACGACGGTTTTCATAAATTCAACTCGATAATTATTTATTCACTCAATTCTTGCGAGAAATGTATTTTTATAATTTTTACGACTTCGATATATTTTATTTTGTTCCGTTAAAATCTATTTCTAGTTAACGCTACATTAAATGCCTATTTATACTTACAAACTACACATTATACTTAACAAATAATACATTTATACATCAAAACTACCCAAACCCTCCCCAATTATACCCATGGCCGGCCACCCTTAGTCACACCTTTAGTCACTATGTAAAAATAATATCTTTACTTACTAGCTTAACACATATACATTATAGACTAAGATATTTGTTATACCAATTATTATCCTAACTACATACACATACAAACACATAATACAAGGTGAAAGAAAACTAAAATCCTCTCCATTTCCATCTCTAGAATTCGGCCAAGAAGAAAAACAAGGAAGAAAGCAAAAGTTTTTCAAGAACAAGTAATTTTATAAATACTAGTATACTTCTTTTAAGGTTTTGCAATAAAAACCTAGGAGTATTTAGGAAACGTAGTTACTTAAACCTCATCAATCAACTAGTAAGCATTTCATGATCTTTACTAATCTTTCATAATCATTCTTGAGTTATTTTTATCATTCTAGTAAAAATCATGCAAGTATCATATGTATTTTATACCACTTTTAATTGTTTTTAGTACTTATTTTGAGTTATAATCATCCTATAATTAATCCCTTGAAACATATCATTGTTGATGATGTTTAGGAACCCATGACACCCTAAGAAGGTGTATGGTAGGTTTAGAATAGATTTGGTGTTGATTTGAAGTGATTGAAACAAGTATTACACAAGAAAAACCATTTTCGACAACTTTAGATTGTGGTCTGATCGTTTTTGGAAAATCTGGAAAATTCAGTAGGTCATGAAATATTTTGGGTTATATTCCCAGAAATTATACTTTAAAACGAAACCGTGGTCGCTTGAACGGGTTAAAACGGATTTATAACGAAGGAGATACGCTATTTTCAAGTTTAGCGGCAAAAACTATATTTTCTGAAAAATGGTAAGCTGTTAAGAGTTATTTTAAGGGCAAAAATGAGTTTTAAACATTGTCTAAATGAGTCGATTTGTCAAAAATATATTAGTATGCATTAACACGAAACTAAGGATATATAAAACGTAGAAAACGTAATTATAACGACTAAGTTATACACATTTTAAATAAGGATATCGTAACTATTTTTCACAAGTATAACACTTACATATTTTTACTAGACCAAAGTGGTCATCGCTAGTGACCATGTTTGGAGCCATTTTTCATATCGATAGAATATGTTTGAGTAAACGATGTCTTCTAGTAAAAGTAAGTTCGCCTATTCTATTTTTCGAAATGTTTAACTGTTTGTCAAACGAAGGTATAATGAATAATTCACGATCACTCAAAATTGGTCATTTTCATGAATTGTCCAAGTGTATTATTTTTCGACGAAAAACAATAATTTCTTAATAAAACACTAAATGACTATCGTAGGATATTATTTCAACGTAAGTACTTACAAAGTAATTTATAGCTTGTCAAGACGTTATAAACTTATTTTTGATGATAAACTTTATTTTCAAAAATGCACAAGTGGTATGGATATCATATGAGTTGCATGCATAACATTACATCATGACTTATGTTAGAATCATATCATTCATAATAGGTCGCGGTTAGAGATTGTGCCACATTTCAGTGTACCTACTTTTTCCATCGCATCATTGTACCAAGTGAGTTTTCATAGCCCCGATTTATTCAAGTTTATACTTTATTTCAAACCTAAGGGGGAGAATACATTGCACATCATTTTATTACGAGCCCAAGTATATCGAATTCATTTACATTGCTTAAGTTACCTCATTGCCAATTGAATGTCCCCATTTCATAATCATGAATCGTTAATTCCGGAAGAAGCGAGGGTGAGTGAATAGATCTATTAAGGGTGACTCCTCCATCCAGGTTGGTGGTCCGAACTGGTCAAACGGATGCATTTCATTTAATATCATTAATTGAGTTGTTTGGTAAAACACTCTGTTGGGGCGAACATCATAATCAGTCTAGCTTCGGTGTCATGTGCTTATAGCAATTGTATCATTTTTATGTGACATATTTGTCATACAGGACTTATACTTGTGGTGGTCGTATAAAACATTTACATAATCTCTATGAACTCACTCAACCTTTGTTTTGACACTTTTAGCAATGTATTTTCAGGTATCTAAGGCATTTACATCAAGGCACGCATAAGGACCCATCATAGAGTCGCGGTAACGGCGCGTCTCACTTGTAAATTATGGCACTTTTAAAACATCGTTTGGCTTGTAATAAACTTATTTCCGCAAACTTGGACTACCTTTTGGGGACCTATCTTTGTAACTCTAAATGCTTTAAATAAATATCAAAGGATGTATTTTTAAACGACACTTTAGGTCGTTCAATTCTTTGGATTTTTAACCTACAACAACTCTAGGTGATTATAAACTAATGTTCACAAAGATTACTCAAGCATTAAAAACACAACGATGACCTATTGCAATCCTAGGCCAATTACAATTAAGATAAGAGACAACCAATCAATATTCAATACCTAGGTTTCATAGATCTAAGCAAACACACATGTAAATTAGCCGGACATGGTGAACATGCAAGCATACACACATACAATTGAAGATATAATTGAATCAATGAAGTAAATTACTTATCTTGCTGTAAAATAAGGTATGAGAAGCTTAAGATACTGCCCAAGACAGCCAAAAATCGTTATTAGGTTTTACTCCACAAAACTACCTCTCTAAAAGTCTGAAAATTCGAATTCTATATATAGAGTTACAACTGCGACGGTGTCACTCTTTAATTGTGACGCCGTCGGATCGCCCCCCATTAGGGTTTCGCCTTGGCCAAGTTAACTTTGTGACAGCGTCACGTTGGAGTTGTGACACCGTCGCCTTCATCTTCTGACGCCGTCGGAATCTGAATCTAGGCCGTCTGAGTTGTGACGCCCTACTCTTTAAAGCCTGACGTCGTCAGGTACAAAATAGCAATTTCACTCCTGAGTCGTCGCAATTAGAGCGACGGCGTCGCCTTTTATTTGTGACGCCGTCGGGTGCGTTTCCAGCAGCTTGAGTGTCTTGATCTTGACTTTAGCCATTTTCTTCACATATTCACGCCATTTCGTCTAAATAAGTGTCATTCCAGCAATTTGCCTTCAAGAGACCTAAAAAGTGAAAAGGAATGAAATTAAGCAGTAACGGATATAAAAGTGGTCGATTAAGGGCTTAAATGACTCCTCAAAAGTGTACCTTTTAAATCCTTATCATTACGCCGTAACATCTTCACAATAGGCATACTATCATAAATCTCTTAAGAAAATCTCCAAATCCGCGTCTCTTTAGCTCCAATGCTCGTTATTTACTTGAAAGTGAAATATAAAGGAAAACAAGTGTAAATCCATATAAATGATATAAAATACGAGCATTGTCGGGGGAAATTGACACTTAATATTCAGGACTATTTGATGTTATCACCTTTTGCGACTAGTCTTGCCTTGTTTCTTTGAACAAAACCATCTGCATTGTACTTGACCTTTTACACCCATTTGACACCAATAACGTCTTTGTCTAATGGTCTGTTTGTGAGCTCCCACATGTTGTTCTTTTCAATAACTTGAATTTCGTCCTCCATCGCTTTCTTCCATGACTCCTCTCTAATCGCTTCTTCAAAACTTTCTGGTTCTACATGACAAAAATTAGCATTGCATATTTTTTTCAACGAACAAAATTTTCTTGGTGGTGGACTTTGAGATTCTTCATCAGGTTCTTCGGTATGTACTTCATCATGTGATGATTGATTTTCATCACTTTCCACATGTGCTTCATCCTGCATTTTGTTAGTGGGAAAACTTGGTTCTTCTTTTTTTTTTCTTCTTCCCAATTCCAAGAAGAATTTTCATCAAAAATTACTTCTCGACTAACTATTACATTTTTTGTTTTCAGGCTATACAATCTATAAGCTTTTGACTTGCTACTATAGCCTACAAAAATGCATTTTTCACTTGTCTCGTCTGATTTATATCTTTTTTGCTTTGGTATTTGAGAATAACAAACACACCCAAAAACTTTAAGATGTCTTACCGAAGGTTTTCTTCCATTCCACGCTTCAAGTGGAGTCTTGTTATCGAGGGCTTTTATTGGACTTCTATTCAACAAATATACTTATGTGTAAACTGCTTCCGCCCAAAAACGTTTTGGTAAACCTTTTTCGTGCATCATTGACTTCGCAATTTCTACAACGGTCTAATTCTTTCTTTCGACTACACCATTTTGTTGAGGTGTGTATCGAGTTATGAGCTGTTTGTGCATGCCTTCATCCTCACAAAACTTGTCAAACTCTTTTGAGTTGTATTCTTTTCCTTGATCACTTCTCAAAATTTTGATAAAACTCCCCGTTTGTTTTTCGACAAAATTTTTAAACTTTTTGAAAATTCCAAAAACTTGAGATATTTCTTTCATGAAATAAACCCATGTTATTCTACTAAAATCATCAATAAATAGAATGAAATAGAGATTATTACCATGAGATGGATTCCTCATTAGACCACAAAGATCGTGTGTACTAGCTCGAGAATTTCCTTGGCTGTCCAAGCGACTCGCTTCGGAAATGGTTTCCGGTGATGCTTTCTGAGCGCACACCCTTCACAAACTCTTTCAATCTCGTGAATCTGTGGCAAACCTCCAACCATATTTTTCTGGTGGAGTAAATTTAGACTTTGTAAATTTAGATGTCCAAGCCTCCTGTGCCGTAACAAAGCTTCATTTGTTGTTGTGGCCTTCAACGCAGAATGTTCTTCGTAACTGAATGTCATTGGAAAACTTCTGTTCCGACCCATTGTTTTACTCTGCATCAACTCTCTGTTTCTACCTTTGTTATAAATACTACATCATTTTCCTTCAAAAACAACAATGTATCCATGCTCTACAAGTTGTCCGACACTAAGCAAATTTTGTGTAAGGTCGGGAACAAGTAAAACATCATTAATATACTTGATATCTGTTTTTGTCTTGACCGGAATCTTGCCTTTTCCCTTCACATGTACTACTGCTCCATTTCCCATTTTTACTTGAGAATTTCCCGCAGTGTCAATATCGACCAAAATACTTTCATCACCGGTCATATGGTTACTACAACCGCTCTCAAGAAACCATGTGTCACTTCTTTCAGTGTTAGCTGAGTGACAAAAAAAAAACATTTCCATCTTCTGGTTTTTCTTTTAAAAAAAATTCTTGTTGTTGGTTTTACTTTCGACAAAATTTTTCTAGATGACCAAATTGATCACAGTGAGTACATTAGTACTTTTCTTTATACCAACAGTCTTTCTCCTCAGGATTTTCTTTCTTGCAAATGGAACACTTGTGAGAGTTTCCATCGCCAAATGATCTTTTGTCAAAGATGCCTTGACCTCTAAAACTTCCGTAGCTTTATCCACGTCCACGGCCTCTAAAATTTCTGCCTCCTCGACCACCTCGGGATGAACTCCCTCTTCCATAATTTTGTGGTGACTTCTTGTCGGCTTGCAACCTGGATTAGAATGCACTTTCGATCGCCTTGCCAGAGTGGCGAGTCATACGTTGCTCATATGACTGGAGAGAACTTAGCAATTCTTGAATACCCAAAGTTTTGAGATCTTTGGTGTTTTCAATAACTGCTATAATTGGATCAAATTTTTTGGGAATACTGATGAGAATTTTCTCAACAATACATTCGTCTTCAATTTCATCACCATAACTTTTCATCTGGTTAATCAAATCGGTTAATCTAGATGAATAGTCATTTAGTGACTCATTTTCCTTCATCTTCGTGTTCTCGTAATCTCGTCTGAGAGTTTGTAGCTTTGTAGCTCTCACTTTGACGTCTCCTTGAAATTCTTGCTTAAGCACCTCCCAATTAAGCTTCTTTTGCTTTTTTTAGACGCATGATTTTCGGGAAGATTGACGGTGTGACTCCCCACTGAATCATACTTAGAACGGCTGCATTTCGGCTTCTCTTTTGCTTCAATTCTTTCATTTGCTCATCGGTTAATTTTTCCGTATCAACGGGTTCTTCAAATGTGTTTTTGACATCGTCAAACACATCTAAAAAATCAAATAATGTCTCCATTTTGACACACCAATAATCGTAGTTTTCACCATAAAAAATTGGGACGACAACATGACTTAAATCAAAACCTTGTCGTCTTTCCATGACCGCTCTATAAAAAAAATGGTATGAACTCGTTTAACCCAAATGGTTCGAACAAGCTCTTATACCAATTTATGTTGGATATATGAGATGTTACTCTTACAAAAATATTGCTCACAAAATTATTTCGACAAAATATTAAATCACTCAAAAATTCTTTATTGGAAAAACTTGATAACTCTTTTTTTTTTTTTTTTTTGTACGAGCTGGTGGTACATTTTTACTACTACTTTCTTCATGCCTTTATATGCTTCATGTAGTGTAACTATTACAATGTGAAATGAAAAGGTTGGTCAAAGGATCATCTCATCCCTTTCATGTTTACAACGTGGTTATTGACTAGATGGGTGGAAAGCAAATTTTCCTTTCTCCTAATGAATCAAAGAAACAGCTAATTAGCAAATGAAAAGAACACTCTTTTGACTATCTTTGTAAAAAGTACTCCGTACAAAATAAAAACTATAAAAAAAGACTTGATAGTAGTTAAGAATTGACTTCAAGTCTTCTACTAGTATCATTATTCATGCATTTTCATTGAATATGCTTTACCATTGTTGTTTTAGTTAAATAGGAATCGTACGTTGCTTTTGCACATTCCACCTTACATTAGCGAATTGAATATAACATGTCTGTCAAGTTTCATGTTTTTGTCGTCACCATAACAATAGTATCCCAAATACCAACTTATTGTTATGGGTTAAGTAGAGGGTCATCTCTCAACGTTGAAAACAAAAATGACTTTCTGATTTCGCCAAACGGGCTTTTCACAGCCGGTTTTCATCGAGTTGGAGAGAATGCTTATGGTTTTGCAGTATGGTTTTCGGAGCAAGTAGCACCAACTGGGAGTCGAACCGTGGTTTGGATGGCTAACCGAGATGAACCCGTAAATGGAAAGCATTCAAAACTGTCCTTACAGGAAGATGGAAATCTTGTTATGGTAGATGCGGGTAGAAGAGTTATTTGGTCAACTGATACAAAGTCAACCTCTCCTTTAGTGCAATTACAACTCAATAACACAGGTAATATGACACTCTCTTCTTTATATACACAGCGGAATTCATAATATTAAAACATGTCGCAGCGAATTTTGATCTGTAAAATATAGGTTTCAACTTATAACAAGGAAAAATGTAGACTAGCTTATGCATAAATGGTCAGTAGACCCCATCGTGTATAGTAGTACCGATAAGTCTCAGATCGAACACACGGAAGTAAAGGAAATTATCAAGTTTAGTTTTAGAATTATTTATGAGTTGAAATGAGAATTTGTAACATAAATTATAGAGTAAACTCTAAAATACATCCCTGTGGTTTACCCTGTTTAGCACCATACATCCCTCTCGCAAAAGTTTCAACAGATACATCACTCCGTTAGTAAAAGTTAACCTATATACGTCAATCAGTTAAAATAAGGACTAACGGTGCAAATTATTTCTCCGTTATCTCCTAACGAGATATAAAATATTTACACCGTTAGTCCTCTGGCTTAACGGTATTTGCACCGTTAGTCCTTTTTAATGTTTTCGTCCGTTTTTATCCGTTTTTTTTACGTTTTCGTCCGTTTATTTACATTTTTGCCCTTTTACGCTTTCCGTCCGCTTTTTATGTTTTCGTATGTTTTTTTTACTTTTCGTCCGTTTTTTTAAGTTTTCTTCTGTTTTTTTTACGTTTTCGCTCATTTTTCTACATTTTCGTCTACTTTTTTACGTCCTTGTCCATTTTTTACGTTTTCATCTGTTTTATTCGTCCGTTTTTTTTACGTTTTTGTCAGTTTATTTACGTTTTTATCTATTTTTTTACGTTTGGTCCGCTTTTACGTTTTCATTCGTTCTTTTACGTTTTCGTCCATTTTTTACGTTGCCGGTTTTTTACGTTTTTTACGTTTTCGTCTATCTTTTACGTTTTTCGTCTTTTTTTATGCTTTCGTATGTTTTTTTACGTTTTCGTCTGTTTTTTCACCTTTTTATCTGTTTTCATACACTTTTATTCGTTTTCCTCAATTATTTCGCGTTTTCATCTATTTTTCTTACGTTTTTATCTGTTTTTATCCATTTCATACATATAATATGTATGAAAACGGATAAAAATGTATGAAATTAGATAAAAACGTATGAAAATGGATAAACACGTTTCTTTATTGATTTTAAATCACGATTTCTGTTTGAAAATGGGTCAAAATCGTGATTTAAAATCGATAAAGAAACATTTTTTTTCATTTTCATACCTTTTGATCCATTTTCATACATTTTTATCCGTTTTCATATATATTATATGTATGAAATGGATAAAAACGGGTAAAAACATAAGAATAATCGACGAAAACGAATAAAAGTGTATGAAAACAGATAAAAAAGTGAAAAAATAAACGAAAACATAAAAAAAACAAATGAAAACGCAAAAAAAATGACAAAAACGTATAAAAGTTGACGAAAATGTAAAAAAAACGAACGAAAAAATAAAAAAACGGGCGAAAACGTAAAAAACAGAAGAAAACGTACAAAAACGGACGAAAACATAAAATAAGGGGCAAAAACGTAAATAAACGGACGAAAACGTAAAAAAAACGAACAAAAATGTAAAAAACGGAAGAAAACGTAAAAAAAGGGACAAAAACAGAAGAAAACGTAAAAAAACTGACGAAAACGTAAAAAATCGGAGGAAAACGTAAAAAAAACGGACAAAAACGTAAAAAAACGAACGAAAACATTAAAAAGGACTAACGGTGCAAATACTATAGAGAGAAATACGAGGTTTATTTTGGTGTAAAATTATATGTTCATTCCTAGATGGTACATGAATATATAATAACTTTTACAACAGAATTACGTAAATTATTCCTACATTCTAGGACTCCATAATGATCACAATCCTTTCCTACTTATCAACAATAATTTCTATGTTTATCTATGCTCGCCAACACTCCTCAAGGTGGGGAATGTATATCCATCATTCCCAAATTGTCAAGAGAGCATTCAATACTCTCCGCAGACCGCCTTTAGTCAACATATCGCTAGTTGTTCTTCGAGCTCACATGTGGCAATTCGATTGTTTTCCGCTCCAAATGATCCTTTATGAAATGCCCGTCGATTTCTACATGTTTAGTCCGGTCATGTTGTAATCGGGTTGTTCGCTATTTTATCAGACTCGTATCGCAATGTAGTTTAATCGGACTAACTACAAATATCCCAATATCTCGTAAAATTCGTTTTATCCATAACAATTCACAGACACCATGCACCATTCCTCGATATTCAGCCCAGTCTGCATCGGTGTATCCTTGCACACTATTGTCTTGTCTCTTTCCAAAGAATAAGCCTTTCCCTGGTGTGGCCTTTAGATATCTCAAAATTCTGTATACAGCGCTCATATGTTCTTCACTTGGTGCATGCATAAATCTACTAACAACACTTACTGCATAGGCGATGTTTGGTCGAGTATGTGATAGATAAATGAGCTTTCCAACGAAGTTTTGGTACCTCTTTCGATTAGTTGGTACTTGATCAGGAAGAATTTCCAACTGATGGTTCATTTCAATTGGTGTGTCGATGGGTTTGCAATCCAACATCCCAGTCTCAGCTAACAAATCAAGTATATACTTTCGTTGACACATAGTAATTCCGCTCCTTGACCTTGACACTTCAATACCCAAAAAATACTTCAATGGACCTAAGTCCTTTAACTCGAATTATGTGGCAAGACGGGATTGAAGATCCTTGAGTTCGTAATCGTCATTTCCAGTTACCACCATATCATCCACATATACAATGAGAGCCGTAATCTTTTTGTTTGCATTTTTAACAAACAAGGTATGGTCAGCATCACTTTGTTTGTATCCAATCTTCTTCATAAATGCTGAGAATCTACCAAACCATGCCCGAGGCGACTGTTTTAAACCATACAACGCCTTTTTAAGTTTACATACTTTTCCGCTACAGCTTTATACCGTGAGGAGGCTCTAAGTATACTTCTTCTTCCAAGTATCCGCTCAAGAACGCTTTTCACGTCGAATTGTTTCATAGGCCGCTTTCATTTGCCTATGGAGATTAGAATTCTGATCGTGTTCATTTTTGCTACCGGAGCAAAAGTATCTCCATAATCGATGCCATATTTCTGCGTATATCCCTTAGCCACGAGTCTCGCCTTATACCGATCAATATTTCCATTAGAGTCCAATTTTACGGTAAAAATCCATCTGCAACCCACTACTTTCTTTCCTTGAGGCAATGTCACGAGATCCCAGGTTTGATTTTTTATCAGTGCTTCAATTTCTTCCATTATTGCTTTTTTCCATCTTTTGTCTTTCATGGCTTCTTGCACGTCTCGTGGGATTACTACACTGGATAATCTTTTGATGGCAGCTACATGTGATTTTGCTAGACGATGGTATGAAACGTAATTTCCGATCGGGTATTTTGCCTTGGTGTTTAACTCAGCTCGGTATTGGGGCTTAGGAATCCCTCGTGTACTCCTAACAGGAAGCTGATATCCCTGATCAGTGAGTGGAACGAAATTCTGGGAATCTTGGGCCTCAGGCTCAACATTTTCGGCACTCGCTCCAAGATCTTGGGCCTGGGCTTCTTCGTTATCCAGCATAACATCAAAAAATTCGTGATTTGTTAGTTCAGGCCCATCAAAGTCGGATTCAATTTCGGGTTCAATTTCTCGACCAGATGGAGTTCCGTCGTGTGAATGATCATGTTGATCATTTCCTTGCTGTTCGAAATTTTCCTCCATAACAAACTCGGTTATATCTTGGGAATTTACTTCTTCGTTCATCTCCCCCTGAAGTGAATTCTCACCTCCATGGTATTTTGTAGTTTCGTGAAACGATACATCACGAGACACATACACTTTCTTATCGAGTGGATTATAACATCTATAGCCCTTTTTCTGAGTTGCATATCCTATGAACATGCACTTTATTGCCCTTGGTTCGAGTTTACCCGTGTTTTGATGAACATATGCTGTGCAACCAAATATTCGCGGTTCGAGTCCTAGGTTGATGGGTTGTTTCACTAGTTCCTGTAACTTTTGTAAAGGTGTAGCAAAATCTAGTACTCGAGATGGCGTCCTATTCATGAGATATGCAGCCGACCTAACGGCTTCTCCCCATAAATCTCGGGGTACATTCATGTCAAACAATGAAGCGCTGCATAATTTCCAAGAATCGTCCTATTTCGCCTTTTCTCGCACAAAGCCGTTTTGCTGGGGAGTTCGAGCACAAGAGGTTTGTTGTCGGATAGAGTTTTCTTGGCAAAAACGAGCCATCTCATGATTTATGTATTCACCACCATTATCCGATTGCAAAATCTGGATGTCTACTCTATATTCAGTCTTGATATGGTGGTAAAGTTCTTTAAAAGCAATCAGCACATCACTTTTATTTTTTAACAAAGCAACCCAAACCATTCTAGTACACTCATCAATAAACGTAACGAAATAACGAGCATCACTCGGTGTGGGAATTGGGGCAGGTCCCCATACATCTGAATGTATTTTGATAAGTGGGACAGAAACTTTATTATCACTAGAAACATACGAAATCCTTGTGTTCTTAGCTAACTCACAAATACCACATTTAAATTCACTTTCAACTAAATTCAAAAACAACTTTGGTTTTAATTTTTTGAGATAACTAAATGATAAATGTCCTAAGCGACGGTGCCACAACATCGCCATAGACTTATTTGCTTCTTTTATTCCCGTATGAAACGCTTGACTCCTAGAATCATCCTCCAAGTAGTATAATCTTCCCTTCCTAGTACCACAACCAAGCGTCTTGTGTGTTGCTATGTCCTGAAACACACAGTAATTTGGCCAGAAAATCACATAACAATTAAGGGCTTCTGTAATTTGACTGACGGATAACAGGTTAGATGATAAAGATGGGACTACAAGAACTGAATCAAGGTTCATAGAATTTGATATACGAACACTTCCTTCACATATAACTTTTTCGGTTTCCCCACTTGCAGTTTGAATCACACTTTGCTTAGGGGTACATGATGAGGTTAAGAGTTGTTTATCATTTATCATGTGATCAGTGGCACCCGTGTCTATGATCCAATTATTATCAATTTTCGTTTGGGTGTTACAAGACATACCTGAGTCCGACATGGCGTAGGTGGTGTGGGCCGCCACTGGAACATCCCGAGCTGCTGTTACAACAGTTGCTTGACCGACTTTTTTCCTTGGTTTTTTTGTGAAATCCCACCATTCCGGGTAGCCTATAATTTCATAACATCGTTGTTTCGAGTGACCCTCTTCTCCGCAATGAGTACAAGTAAACGAGTTCTTTTTTCCGGCTATGTTCTTTCCTTTTTGTGGACCATTACGCGAGACCATGTGTACGAGGCTGTCGGGTTCAACTTTGGGCTCCTCCATGGTTTGTCGTTGACTGTAGTCCTTTCTTACGTAAGCATAACCAGATTCCAGGCTTAACGGAGGGTCTTTTCTAAGGATTTCGCTTCTGGCTTGACTGAATTCCGCATCCAGTCCCGCTAAGAATATGTGTACACGGAGACGAGTGATTGTCTTGTTTACTGAAACAGTTTCATTTACCGTTTGTTCCTGTGTAGTGATTCGAGTATCGATTTCTTGAAAGATACTCACCAATTCATTGTAGTACGTTGGCAGTGCACGTCCACCCTGTCGGGTGTTGAATGAACGCCGGTTAAGTTCGAATAGTTGAGTTTCATCGGTTCCGTCAAAGAAGGTTTTTCCGACTGCCTCCCAGATTTCAGCCGCCGTCTGTAGCCTGATAAACCGACGGATCAGGGAAGGAGACATCGAATCAATCAGCCAGCTTTTGACTCGATTGTTGTCTATCAGCCAAGCTTCAAGAGCTTTTTCATCTCCGTTCGTGGGCTTCGGTGTTTTTCCGGTGATAAAGCCGGATTTATTTCGTGCCCCGATGCGCATCTCCATTAATTGAGACCACAGTGGGTAGTTCGTGTCATCAAGGGTGATACCAGTCAGAAACGGGGCGTCCTGGACATTCTGGACGATCACCGGGTTTTGGGTTGACGCATCTCCCTTGTCACCAGCCATTCGGTACGTGGTTTGCAGGTTCAAAGAATTTTTTTTGTAGGCTCTGATACCATATAGAGAGAAATACGAGGTTTATTTTGGTGTAAAATTATATGTTCATTCCTAGATGGTACATGAATATATAATAACTTTTACAACAGAATTACGTAAATTACTCCTACATTCTAGGACTCCATAATGATCACAATCCTTTCCTACTTATCAACAATAATTTCTATGTTTATCTATGCTCTCGTCAACAAATACCGTTAACCCAGAGGACTAACAGTGTAAATATATTATATCTCGCTAGGAGATAACGGAGAAATAATTTGCACTGTTAGTCCTTATTTTAACTGAGGGATGTATATAGGTTAACTTTTACTAACAGAGTGATGTATCTGTTGAAACTTTTGCGAGAGGGATGTATGGTGCGAAGTAGGGTAAACCACAGGGATGTATTTTGGAGTTTACTCTAAATTATAGTTTGCATAAGCAGGTGATCGACAAAGAACTATAAAACTCACTTTGCTAGTGGCAGAAAGTATATGACTTCTCATTTTTTTTTATTTTTTTATTTTTTATTTTTTTTGGGGTTACCTTGAGTTTCCGACTCGACATTGCAAGCCGACTAATAAATCTATGATAAAAAAAAGTAAAGTAAAGTAACTCCCAATGCCGTCTTCTACGGGTTATGGGTACCCAATACCGTTTTCGTGTTTGGGGGAGGTTAAGATGTAGACAGCCTTACCCCTACCTAATGTAGAGAGGCTGCTTCCAGTTCTACCAAAGGTAGAAAGGACCTCCTGCCTTTTGTAGGTCCTTTCTACCTTTGGTAGAACTGGAAGCAGCCTCTCTACATTAGGTAGGGGTAACGCTGTCTATGATCAATACTAATAAATCTATGATCAATACTAATAAATCTATGATCACGAATCGACGTTACAGGTAACCTTGTGCTCCATGAATTAGGACAGCCTATTTGGTAAAGCTTTGATCATCCAACAGATATACTTCTTCCAAATCAACCCTTCACTAAAAACACACAACTTGTTTCTTCAAGAAGTCCTTCTAATTACTCTTCTGGTTTCTATAGACTCTTTTTCGATTATGATAGTATTCTTCGACTACTTTTTGACGCTCGAGAAACAAGTTCGTTATACTGGCCTGATCCCAAGTTACTACCATACCAAGTTGGAAGATATCAATATACTGATGGACAAATGGCAATCCTTGATTCTAATGGTCTGTTCAACTCGTCAGACGGTTTCAAATTAGTATCGGCTGATTATGGGACAGTTCGCCAAAGAATATTGAAGATTGACACATACGGTAATCTAAGACTATACAGTCTGGTTCAGCATGAAAATGGAATGAAATGGGAAATTCAATGGCAAGCGGTGTCTCATTCTTGCAGGATCCATGGTACTTGTGGACCAAATAGTCTCTGTACTTATTCTCCAAAAAACTTAAGGAAATGCAGTTGCTTACATGGGTATAAGATGGTAAATTCCGAAGATTGGAGTTATGGGTGCGAGCCCAAATTCCAGCGATGCGCACAAAATGACTGTGAATTCATACAGCTACATAACACAGAATTCTATGGCTACGATATTCGGCTGCTCATAAATAGAACTGCTGATTCTTGCAAGAAAGATTGCTTGCAGGATAGCACTTGCACGGGGTTCCAATACATGTGGAGAGATGATATTTTATTATTTTTTTGCTTCATTAAGAGTTCCTTGCAAAATGGGTATCGAATGGGGGTTAATAATTCAGTGTTTGTAAAAGTACCAAAGAGTTTGGTGCCATCCTATAATGATAAATTCACAGGTCAATCAAGCTTTATCTGTCCACGCCAAGTTGTGATGCCGATAATAGGGTCTTATGATGATAAACATGATCACAAGGAACTTGAACTCGTGCTAGTATTTGGATGCATAATTGGGTTTATTGAGATTATTTGCGTTGTAAGTTTTTGGTACTGTACGAGTAAACGCTCATCTATAACTGAGCAAAATTTTCAACCAGTTGCAACAGGTTTCATAAAGTTCACATATAGTGAGCTGAAAAAGGCATCACATAATTTCAGTGAAGAAATAGGGAGAGGTGGAGCTTGTGTAGTCTATAAAGGCAGGCTATCAGACAACAGGATTGCGGCAATCAAGAGGCTCAAGAACACTAATAACCAAGGGGAAGCTGAATTTCAAGCTGAGGTAAGCATGATTGGGAGGGTGAACCACATGAACCTCATAGAGATGTGGGGCTATTGTGCAGAAGGGAAGCACAGGCTTGTTGTATACGAGTATATGGAGAATGGATCATTGGCTAACAACTTGGGAATTGGTAAACTAGATTGGGCAACAAGGTTTAATATCGCAACGGGTACTGCTAAAGGACTAGCTTATTTACATGAAGAGTGCTTGGAGTGGTTTCTACATTGTGATGTAAAACCCCATAACATATTGTTGGACGCTAATTACATTCCTAAAGTTGCGGACTTCGGTCTTTCCAAACTGCTTGATAGACGTGAAATCGACCAATGGAACTTCTCCATGATGCGAGGGACACGAGGTTACATGGCTCCTGAATGGGTGCTTAACTATCCAATCACTTCAAAAGTTGATGTATTTAGCTATGGGGTGGTAATGTTGGAGATGATAACAGGAAGGAGTCCCTCATGCATGCATCAAGCAGCACCTAAAATTGTAAGACTGAGCATGGACTAGTTAATTGGGTGAGAGATAAGATTCATGAGTTTGATGGAAGCCTAACAGAATCTTGGGTTGATAAGATCGTGGATCCTTCAATAAGCAGTGAATATGATCGAAGCACAATGGAAAATTTGGTTAAAATTGCACTACAATGTGCCGAGGAAGATAGGGAGGCAAGACCCTCAATGAGCCAGGTGGTTGATAAGCTTATACATCTATGACTGATGACAAAGCCTACTGAGTTATGTTACTTTTGTAATGTGTGAAACTTTGCTGGTTATATATCTACAGTTTTGTCCATGATGTCTTATGTTGGTAACAAAACATAAAACATTGATCTTGTAATTCGTGGATCGAGTTATTTATGTTTAGTGTTGTATGATGAGGATAAACTATATGTAACTATTGTCTTATAGTTTAAACTAGTCGTTGAGCCCGCGCATTGCCGTGGGAGCGTTGCGCTGAGGAACGGAACAATTTTGTTAACGTTTATTTAGATGAAAGTGTAGGTGCAATATATATGGATGAAAAGATGTATATGTAAAAAAACTTTGTATGTCGGTATGGTGTTAGTATGTGTGAACATTTATGTTTGTATTTGGGGTTATTTGAGACCGTATTTTGTTAATGTTGAGTTTGTAAAATATTCATGTAGCAATAGCATTTCGTTCTGCTTTCTGGCAAATTATGAAGCAAAGAACTTACATTTTGTAATTATATGATATCAATCTGTATATCCTTTCTTGACTCTTACTTATTATTCATCATAATCATATAAATATGTTTTTCTTTATGTACATGTTTACTGTTGGTGTGTATGTCCCAGAACAAGGTTAAGACAATCAATGACAGTAGCAATACCACTAGGTGGTTACCGGATATCACTTGGAATCGTGTGATCACTTTCCAAAGTAAACTATTCGACCCTAATGCCTGGGTATCACGAATATCTACTTGGGATAAGACCAAATGCAGTTAGAGAATTAGGCACAATTCTATAACCCTTTCGCTAATGAGTGTTTACGTTTTCTGTGTGTTTATCATGCATAATTAGATATCCTATTTATAGGATAATACTCTTAGCTAGTCCAATGGAATTATGAGTATTAATCGGCCCATTAATAGCCTCATAATTATCCCCATTATAGCCGTTAGTGGTTACATGACCAATTAAACGTGGTCATTAAGCGGTTGAAACTGCCACTTGAATAGGTCAAAGCCATTACAAGCTTCAGTACTTTCATCAGTACTTTCATAGTGCTATCGGTGGTTACACCGCTTCGCTGGAAACACCACCGCTTCCGGTGTAAACACTACTTCAAGAAACACCACCGGTGGAAACACCACTTCGGTGGAAACACGATCCAGTGGAAGTACGCTTCAGTGGAAACACTGATAATCAGTGGTAACCACAACAATACTTTCACCAAGAACTACCAATACAAACCACTACAAGAGTCAGGGTGTTCATGGACCTTATGGGTGTACACTCCGTACCTCCTATCCCATTACAAGGTGTGAACTAATCCCACAAGTGCACTAAATTTTCCAACAATCCTCCCCAAATTTAGTTCACTTCCTTTGCATGAAAATAAACATCAAGCAAAACATGTGCATAAATGAAAATGTCCCGAGGATTGAATTTCCATCTTAGTAAATTACACGTTTCAAATATTCGTGAATCGTGGTGTTCTAAGAATTGATCCCTTCAACCCATTTGAATACCTGAAGATAAAATACACACAAGTTTTCAAACACTTAACAGCTCCTGACACTATACAAGCCATGTGTCCATATCCAAATTCATAAATGTTGTAAAAGCTAAAAGTCCAAAGCTTCCCCGGCGGCAAAACTTCAATATTTACATAGGTGGTTCCTCTTTAGTCATGCTCCTGCCAAGCACTTTTTCAAATAAAATTAACCATTAAGAAGTAAAGACTTCATCCTCCTTTCAGCAGGTTCGAAGCACAACCTTGGGATGTAAATAAAACATGTGCTCCAGTCCATCTGAATGTTCACTTTCCACATTGAAATTAGCTCCTAAGTTTCCTCAGGAGGGAGTTGGGTGTCCTAGCATTCAGTGACTAAGATGGACTTAAACCCATCCCTTTAGCAGACTTTATAACCAAGTCTCTAGCCGGACCCTTCGTCAAGTGATCAGCTAAGTTCTGTTGAGATCTCACAAACTCTATAGATACCACCCCATTCATGATAAGCTCACGAATCATGCTATGTCCGACACCTAAGTGTCTAGACTTACCATTGTACATCCGGCTATAAGCCTTAGCCAATGTAGCTGCACTATCACACCGGATAGAAATAGGTGCTATAGGTTTAGGCCACAATGGAATCTCAAGAAGCAAGTTTTTCAACCATTCAGCTTCTTTACCAGCATCTGCTAAAGCCACAAATTCAGATTCCATTGTTGAGCTGGTGATGCAAGTTTGCTTCTTGGATGCCCAAGAAATTGCACCTCCACCAAGTAGGAATACCCAACCACTGGGTAGACGAATTGTCTTCGTGTTATCTGATCCAACTTGCATCAGTGTATCCTTCCAACACTGATGGGTAACCAGTATATGAGATACTATAATCCATAGTTCTCTTCAAATACTTCAGTACCCTTTGAACTGCTTGCCGGTGATGAGCACTAGGATTACTAGTATACCTGCTCAATTTTCCCACTGCAAAACCAATATCGGGTCTTGTACAAGTCATGGCATACATCAAGCAACCAATTACCCTAGAATACTCAAGTTGAGATACAGCCTTGCCATGATTAGGCATCGGCTTCTCACAAGTATCCATAGGTGTACTCATTGGAGTACAATCAAAGTAATTGAATTTCCTCAGTACCTTCTCAATATAATGAGACCGAGAGATAGAAATTCTATTACTTTCATGTTTAATCCTTATACCAAGGATAACATCAGCCTCCCCATGTCTTTCATGGAGAACCTTGATGACAAAAATTCCTTTGTCAAGTCAACCTGATTTTGGTCAGTGCCAAAGATCAACATGTCATCAACATATAGACAAATGATGACTCCTTTACCGGATTCATCAAATTTTCTATATACACATTTGTCAGCTTGGTTAAGAACATAACCACTAGACAAAACCACTTCATCAAACTTTTGATGCCATTGCTTAGGTGCCTGCTTAAGTCCATAAAGAGACTTAATCAGTTTACACACCTTGTTTTCATTACCAGGCATGATGAAGCCCTGAGGTTGGTTCATATAAACCTCCTCTTCTAATTCACCATTCAAGAAAGCTGTTTTCACATCCATTTGATGAATAACCAAATTGTGAATAGATGCCATAGCAATCAGCAGTCTTATGGTACTGATACGAGCCACAGGGGCATAAGTATCAAAATAGTCTATTCCTGACTTTTGTTTAAAGCCCTGAATGACTAGTCTAGCCTTGAACTTTTCAATAGTTCCATCTACCTTCATTTTCATTTTGAAAATCCATTTGCAACCCAAAGGTTTGCAACTTGGTGGTAGATCAACCAACACCCAAGTGTTGTTGCCCATGATGGAATCTATCTCATCATTAATTGCTTCTTTTCAGAAAGCAATATCCTGGGACTTCATTGCTTCTTCAAATGTCTTGGGATCATCCTCAACAATGAAGCAATAGGAGTATTGGTCTGAGACCTCATCCCGGTGCCTTCAACTAAGTATAGTTGAAACTCAGGTCCAAATGACTTTCGAGTCCCGACCCTTTTGCTCTTCCCGAGCACAGGTTCAGTTGTTGAACCACAACCTCATCGGGACCACCGATGGTTCATCATCAAGGACATCTGATACACCAGTGTCATGAGTTCCATTAGGAATCCTCTGACTTGATCTAGGAACTGATGAGAATCTATTCTCATCAAAGTCTGCATCCCTTGATTCAATAATGGAGTTAATTGAAACATATTCATTAGGTTCAATAACATAGAATCTAAAAGCCTTGGAATGCTCAGCATATCCAACAAAGATGCATTCAATGCCTCTTTCACCCAAAGTCTTTTGCTTTGGATCAGGGAGTCTTACAACAGCCCTACAACCCCAAACCTTGAGATAGTTCAGATTGGGTTTCCTTTTAGTCCAGAGTTCATAAGGGGTAACTTTGTTCCTTTTGTTAGGAACCCTATTTAGCAAATAGCAAGGTGTTAACATAGCTTCACCCCGTAACCCTTGACTCATCTGAATAGGACAACATGGAATTAACCATCTCCTTCAAGACTGTTTTTCCTTTCGAAATACCATTTTGCTGAGGAGTATAAGGGGCCGTCGTTTCATGGATTATTCCAACAGACTGAAAGTACTGAGTATCCATGTACTCACCTCCCCTATCAGTCCTTAATCTTTTGATCAAAGACCCAAGTTGTAATTCAACTTCAGTTTTAAACACTTTGAATTTATCTAATGCTTCATCCTTGGTATGTAATAGATAGACATAACAAAACCTAGAAGCATCATCAATAAATGTCACAAAGTACTTCTTATTCCCCAAAGAAGGAGTGGCATGCAAATCACACAGTTCACTGTGAATAAGCTCCAAGATCTTAGTCTCACGACTAACACCTTGAAAGGGTTTCTTGGTTATCTTGGTCAACATGCAAGTTTTACACTTTTCGGTGTCCATGTCAAAAGCAGAGATTAAACCATCCCTAGACATATCTTGCATCCTTTTATAGTGAACATGACCAAGTCTAGCATGCCAAAGGTTAGAATTACTCTGATCATATGTGGTCACAAAAGTGAAATAACACCGTGGTAATATTAAGCCTGAACATTTGATTACATAAATAACCAAAACCAATAAAAACACCACATTTAGAAAGAACAAATTTATCAGATTCAATAACTTGTTTATATCCATGATTATTCAAAACACTACTTGAAACCAAGTTTTTCCTTATATCGGGAACATGAATAACATTAAACAAAGTTACAATCTTTCTAGAACTAAACCTAAGATCTACACAACCACGACCATGCACCAAGGTCGTTGACTCATTTCCCATGTGAAGAATAGAACCATCATTCAGTGACTCATAAGTCTTGAACCAGCTTCTATCTTTACACACATGAACTGTTGCACCAGAGTCAACCCACCACGCAACATCATCATCCCGCACATAAAAAGATTCAGATACATATGTAACATAATAAATCTGAAAAGACTTATTAAACATATTCGGACCTTTCAGTGAGTTGGCTGAACCACCACTCCCTGAACCATTAGTGCCGGATCCATTGGCTTTACCACCAACTTTAACACCCTTGCAGTCCCTTTTAATGTGACCAGGCTTGCCACATTTCCAACAAGTAGGTGTTGCCTTCTTGTTAGGATCTGCCCTTGTGTTGTTATGATACTTGCGTTTTCCTTTGTTGTCATTGTACCTGGTGGAGTTGTTATGCTCCACCATATTGACAACAGATGGTCCAAAGAAGATTGCCACTCTTTGGCTTGTCATTATCCTGCACCTTGAGAGATTCCTCAATGTGCAGATGACTGCCCAACTCAACAAGAGTTAACTCCTCCTTCATATGCTTCAAGGTATGCTTGAAATCTTTCCATGAAGGAGGGAGTTTGTCAATGACACACGAGACTTTGATAGCCTCATCCATGTTCATTTGGTGTTGTGTAAACCTTCCAAGTATTCCAAGAAGTTCATTGTATTGTTCCATAACTGGTCTTGAATCAGTCATTTTGTATCTTGTGAAATTACTAACAAGGAACTTCTTACTTGATGCATCCTCAGCCATATATTTGGCATCCAAGGAATCCCACAGTTCTTTGGAAGATTCAAAGTTCTCATAAATATCAAACAAAGAATCAGACATACCATTCAGAATAAGACCTCTGTATATGTAGTCATCATTCTCCCATTTGCTCCTCCTCCGACCGCTCCACAGTAGCATCAGCACCATCATCAGGAATAGGTGTGGTTAGCACATACACCACACTCATGCTTGACAGCAAGAAGTGCATCTTCTTCGGCCACCTCCTAAAGTCCACCCCTTCAAACTTGTCAAGCTTGGCAAAGTTTGAAGCCGTGTGTTTCATTGCAGCAGTAGCCATTGATTATCACAAATAGTTTACTTTGATTGTTGGTGTGTATCTCCCAGAACAGGGTTAATACAATCAATGACAGTAGCTATACCACTAGGTGGTTACCGGATATCACTTGGAATCGTGTGATCACTTTCCAAAGTAAACTATTCGACCCTAATGCCCGGGTATCACGAATATCTACTTGGGATAAGACCAAATGCAGTTAGAGAATTAGGCACAATTCTATAACCCTTTCGCTAATGAGTGTTTACGTTTTCTGTGTGTTTATCATGCATAATCAGATATCCTATTTATAGGATAATACTCTTAGCTAGTCCAATGGAATTATGAGTATTAATCGCCCATTAATAGCCTCATAATTATCCCCATTATAGCCGTTAGTAGTTACATGACCAATTAAACGTGGTCATTAAGCAGTTGAAACCGCCACTTGAATAGGTCAAAGCCGTTACAAGCTTCAAGATCTTTCATCAGTACTTTCATAGTGCTATCAGTGGTTACACCGCTTGGAAACACCACGCTTCGCTGTAAACACTACTTCAGTAAACACCACTTCGTGGAAACACCACTTCGCTGGAAACACGATCCAGTGGAAGTACGCCGTGGAAACACCGATAATCGGTGGTAACCACAAATACTTTCACCAAGCATTACCAATACAAACCACTACAAGAGTCAGGGTGTTCATGGACCTTATGGGTGTACACTCCGTACCTCCTATCCCATTACAAGGTGTGAACTATTCCCACAAGTGCACTAAATTTTCCAACATTTACTACAAATTTTTTTCTGAATCAAAATCGGCTTTAGCAATAATAATTTCACTATTGCCACAGTCAAAAAGATCATTTAATTTGTGCAATATGTATGGGTTACAAAAATTGTGCAAACCAAGGTTATAAAAGGCGTGAGGCGTGGCGTCGCGGCATGGCCGCGCCTCAAGTTTTACGCGCCATGGCGGAGTCTTTGCATTTTTTAAGGCGTCACTAAAGTGGCAAAAAAATATTTATAGATTTATGTATTTATAATTATAGATCATATTACTCTTACTATATTAGACATTTAGACTACTACTTACTATATAATTACCATAGCCATATACCAAATAGCCCAAATTCCAAATACTTGTTCAAAATAGGAAAAAAAATAAAAAAAAATAAAAAAATGGTTCATAAAGTGGCGTCACGCCTTACCAAAAGGCGAGCCTTTTCTCGCCTTATTTCACCCCTTTTTGCGCCACGCCTAGATCAGCTGCCAAGGTCCATTTCGTGGCGGCGAGGCCACGCCTCGTGCCTTGGCGACGCCTTTGCGGCGCCTTGACGTGCCTTTTAGAACACTGGTGCTAACTAATAATCCAAAAAATTAAAATACAAAGTCACCAAAAGCTTGCTAGCTAAAAAGTATAATACATAAGTACGCTTGCAACAAAACGACTTATGCCTAGTGAAAAGCATCACCTTATTTGTTGCGACTGTGTTTAATAGGACACCAACTGCAAGCATCATAAAGAGTATTGAACCGGTAGACATAAGAGCTGGTACGTTTTGTGAATCCTAGATCTGTTTTGCCATCGCATCACCACCCACAACCAACGCTGCCTTAAATAGCAAACCATTTCCTTACACCTAAGCCTGTAACATACAATTTCATTATCATTCCAATTTATTTGCCCTCCAATTTTATCATATACATTCATTCATCACACATAAATACATACACATTCACCCACTTATAATTATAGCTATGCCTCATAATTACTACAAAGAAAATCAAAATGCGAGTACACTTACAAAGGTGACTTACCACATGTAGTTTTGTAGCCAACTTCGTTGGCTCGTCCGTTGATTCCTGTAACAAAGTTCCATTAGTAGTTTATCATATGTAGGTTGTAAGAAGGAGCCAATTGGGTCAGTAGAAACAATATATAATAAGGAAAATAAACGTAATTCGTTGCCAAAAAAAATCTCATTTTTGACCCATTAACCTATAGATTTTGTACGCGCCATTTTCGTAGCAGGGGAAGGTGTTGAAAATTTGGTAATCATAGGTTCAGGCCGTGTTGGTTACACAACAGCAATCCATGCAGGTCTTGCTAATTTAAACACTTCGATTAAACTAACTGTGGGTCTACATGGGATAGGTATTTGTTTAATCAACAATACAATCCGTTAGTAACTTAGATACTGAATCTATGTCAATTCCAAGCATTTTGTTGCATCTAAACTTTTTTGCTGCAAAAAAAGTAATCATATTCAGATAAATTTGTGCAAAGCCTTTTTCTTTATAAGAGATTGACGAATAAGCAGATTCCATAAGCAATCTCAAACACCCCTGATGATAAGCTATCAAATTAATATTTCAAATTGTTGTTGTAATTTTGTGAATGAAATAAACTGTTTCAAATAAATCTATCTCAAAAAGGATAGTATGTACACAAATAATCACATAAATAGTTTTAGTAAGCAATCACCATGAAAAAGGCTATGGCGGGTGTTTGGATTAACTTATTTTCGACTTATGGGGTTATTTCAATTGGGAAATCTTATAAGCCTACTTTTGTGGCTTATGAGCGTATCAAGTTGAGATAATGGATGTAAATAAGCCATAAGCTTTTTCCAATTTTCGTATAAGCTCAAAGGCCCGGATAATAAGCTAAGGCAAACATAGCCTACATTTAAATAGATCTAACAACAATTAAAATTGAGCTTGTGCATTCAAATAAGCCGTAAGTTTTCAAATCTTCAAATAAGCCCATATAATAAGGTGCTATATTTTTATAGATCTAACAGCAATTAAACAGAAAACCTATTCCACAAAGTCATATATTGATTAGAGATTACTTTTAAAATGTAAAGATTCTCACCTAAGCATGAATCGCAGATGATTGGGAAATCATAACGTTCCTTACCATCGGCTTTAACATCCCCTGATATTTTATGTGCCATGAGTTCTGCAATGCAAGGAAATTGTCTAGCTAGTTAAAAACATAACAATAAACGGATATGCATAATGAAGTAAAAAATATCCATTGGTACAAAGCTTAGATACTTGGAAGTATAAGCACGAAAAAATATAAACTTCCATAATCATAGCCATGTCAAATAGATTTTTTAATTTTCTGACGAATAACAAAACTAATAACCACCCAAATCATGACCCCTCGAGTTGTGAACATCTAAATGTTGGTTTCTTAGCAGCTTCCCAGTAGGGTGAAGATAATCAATGGTACTGGATATCACTTGAAATCGTGTAATCACTTTCCAATAGAAGCGACCCTAATGCGTGGGTTACACGAATATCTCTATGGGATAAGACCAAGTGTTCGTTCTTGTTTTAGGCACAAAAGAAAGAACATGTTCACTTTCAAGTGTTTATATTTTTCTGTGTACCTTCATGCAGATATTATGATCTCTATTTATAGTAGAGATTACTCAAACCTAGTCAATGAAATTATGAGTAATTAACGGCCCATTAATCACCACATAATTAGTCTCCATAATAGTAGGGATTAGTGGTTACACGACCAATTAAATGTGGTCATTAATGCAGTTATAACTGCCACTTGAATAAGTCAAAGTCGTTACAAGTTAGTTATGATTCAGTTTCAGCTTGTTGTTACACTCGCTGATGAGCTTGTCCCTGAGAAGGTTGCTCCCTAAGTGTTCTCAATGAGAGGTTCACTCTCTGAAGAGATGAAACCTCTGATCAGACAACTCCCTAATGAGATTCATCAGCTTACTACTCAGAAAGTACAAAGTTGAACTTATCAACCTAATGAATACCATTTAGTTCAGAGTGTTGCTCTCTAAAGAGTGAACTCACTAAACTTCATTAGAGATTAAATAACAGCTAACCACTATTAGATTCAGGGTGTTTAGGGACCTGATGGGTGTACACTCCGTACCACCATGTTCATTACTAGGTGTGAACTGATTATTCAAGGGCACTAAATTTTCCAACAATCCTCCGCAAATTTAGTTCACTTCCTTTACATGAAAATTAAACGTAAAACAAAACCGGTGCATAAACGAAAATATCTTGAAGATTGAATTTCCATCTTAGTGGATTACACGTTCAAATACTTGAGAATCAGGGTGTTCTAAGAATTGAACTCTTCAACCCATTTAAATATCTGAAGATAACGTACACACAAAGTTTTCAAACACTTAAACGCTCCTAACACAATACAAGTTATGTGTCCATATCCAATTTATAAATGTTGTAATAGCCAAAAGTCCAAAGCTCCATGAAGCGGTAAAATCTCAACATTCACATAGATGGTTCCTCTTTATTCATGCTCTTGCCACACACTTTTTCAAAAAAATCAACAATTAAGAAGTAAAGACTTCATCCACTTTTTCAGCACGTTCTGAGCACAACCTTAGGAGTAAAACAAACCATGTGAGCCAGCCTCAGAGATAAGTGGATATCTGAATGCTCAGCGACTATGGTGGACTTTAAACCCATCCCTTTAGCAAACTTTAAAACTAAGTCTCTAGCCAAACCCTTCATCAAGTGATCAGCTAAATTTTTTGAGACCTTACAAACTATATAAATACCACCCCATCCATGATAAGCTCACGAATCATGCTATGCCTGACACCTAAGTGTCTAGACTTCCCATTGTACATCTGGCTATAGGCCTTTGCCAATGTAGTTGCACTATTACAGCAGATAAAAATATGTGTTATAGGTTTAGGCCACAATGTAATCTCAAGAAACAAGTTTTTCAACCATTTAATATTTTTACCAGCAACTACTAAAGCCACAAACTCTGATTTCATTGTTGACCTTGTGATGCACGTTTGCTTCGTGGAAGCCAAAAAGATGGCACCTCCTCCAAGAAGGAATACCCAACCACTTGTAGACAAATTATCTTCAGTGTTACTGATCCAACTTGCATAAGTGTATCCTTCTAACAATGAAGGATAACCAATATTTGAGAGACTATAATCCATAGTTCTCTTCAGATACTTTAGTAACATCTAAATTGCTTGCCAGTGATGAACACTAGGATTACTAGTGTACCTACTCAGTTTACCCACTACAAAAGCAATATCAGGTATGGTACAAGTCATGGCATACATCAGGCAGTCAATTACCCTAGAATTTCAAGTTGAGATACAGCCTGACCATTATTAGGCTTCAACCTCTCATTTGTATCCATAGGAGTACTCACTAGAGTACAATCAAAGTAATTGAATTTCCTCAGTACTCTCTCAATATAATGAGACTGAGAGATTGAAATTCTCTTACTTTTATATTTAATCCTTATACCAAGAATAACATCAGCCTCCTCCATGTCCTTCATGGAAAACCTTGATGACAAAAATTCATTTGTCAAGATAACTTGATCTTGGTTAGTGTCAAAGATCAGCATGTCATCAACATATAGACAAATTTTCACAATCCCTACTTTTAGGTTAGTATTTAACCTATTACTTTTACTTGCTATTTTAATTACACGGAAATTCAAAACACATCATTCGTGTTGAATATGAATGGGATCCTCCTCGATGTAGTAAATGTTTGGTATATGGTCATCTTCTTGAATAATGTCCCAAAGCTCCTCCTAAACGTGTTTCTAACTCTTCGGGAGCCAATAAGGGGGAGTCGAATGAAATGTTCACTACTGTCAAGCGTAAGGCCTTCCAGTATAAGCGGGTGTTTGGAGTTGCAAAGAATATGGAATTTTGGTTGGTTGCTTCTAAGAATACAAATAACTCACCTTCTATTACTAAGGAGGCATCTAAACAACCAAGTAAGGTTGTTGAAGTGATTACCATGTCTAATGATTTTGATGCCCTCGGTGATTTGAATGAGGATCATGTTGTAAATACACAGGAAAGTGCTACCATTGATGCACTTGATAGTCCAAGTAAAACACCTCTTGTTGAAAAGATTAATAAGCTTGAGAGTAAAATTATTGAGGGGAAGCTTGTGCTTCTGGGTGATGATGAGAAGCCACTTCCTGTGCAAAAGGAGGCTAATTGTAAACCTATTATGGTTAATGACGGAAAAATGTAGATAATTCATTTTCTAAGGTTGGTAATGTGGTTTTTTCGGATAGTGATAGTGATAGTGATGATGAAGTTGAAGATGCTTATGATGAGACTTCCCATTTTATGACGAGTGGAGGTTCGTATAATGCTAGTTTACATGAGAATGCAGATTTTGATCTATATGAAATTTATGACCTTCAAGGTTTAAATCCAGAAAAGCTCGCGTTTTGTGACTCAATGGATATAAATCTTCATGGTCAGAGCAAATGTTAGTTTTATTCTTATGTCTTTATAGTTTTTGATCATAAGATTGGTTTGTCTTTCTTATGCTAGTTGAGGTCTTAAGCACAATAAGTGTGTTTGGTTTGCCTTTTTGGACTGAGGTGTGGGAATCACCCACATCCATTATTCTATAATTGTTTTTTAGTAATTATATTTTAGAGTAAATTACATGGATGGTCCCTGTGGTATGTCAAAAGTAACAACTTTCATCCCTCGAAGTTTGAAGTTGCACTGGTAGTCCCTAAATTGGTAAACAAATAACACCACTGGTCCATTACTTAACAATTGTTAAGTGATTTCGTTATAATTTACACTTTAGCCCTTATGGGTTAAAGAGCGTTGCATCGTCTATCCTCTATAATAACGGATGTTTATAACTTAAAGTTTTTCTACTTTAGGTAGATTTTTATACGTTTTCTTACTTTTTTAATCGATTTCGTCCGTTTTTTTACTTTTTCGTCCATTTTCATACGTTTTTATCCGTTTTTTAACGTTTTCGTTCGTTTTTATAAGTTTTCATCTGGTTTTATACGTTTTCTTACGTTTTTATCTATTTTGGTCCATTTTATACGTTTTCGTTCGTTTTTCTTACGTTTTTGTCCGTTCTCACACGTTTTTTACGTTTTCGTCTGTTTTTTTACGTTTTCGTCCGTTTTATACGTTTTAATCCGTTGTCATACGTTTTTATCCGTTTTCATCCGGTTTCATTTGCTTTTATACATTTTCTTATGTTTTTATACGTTTTCGTCCATTTTTATGCGTTTTCGTTCGTTTTTCTTACGTTTTCATCCGTTTTTATTCGTTTTTATCGGTTTTCGTCTGTTTTTATACGTTTTCTCTCGTTTTTCTTGCGTATTAAAATGTATGAAAACTTAAAAAAAGGACGAAAACGTAAAAAACGTATGAAAACTTAAAAAAAAAGACGAAAACGTATAAAAATGTAAGAAAACGGGTGAAAACATATAAAACGGATAAAAACGTATGAAAACGTATAAGAACGTAAGAAACACAGACGAAAACGTATAATAATGGACGGAAACGTATAAAAACGGTTGAAAACGTAATAAAACGGATGAAAACATAAGAAAAATGGACGAAAACGGATAAAAACGTATAAAACAAACGAAAACGTAAAAAACGGACAAAAACGTAAAAAAATGAATGAGAGCGTGTGAAAACGGACAAAAACGTAAGAAAAACGGACGAAACGTATAAAAATGGACCAAAATGGATAAAAACATAAGAAAACATATAAAAACGGATGAAAACTTTTAAAAACGGACGAAAACTGATAATAACGTATGAAAATGTAAGAAAACGGATAAAAACGTATGAAAACGGACGAAAATGTAAAAAACGGACGAAATTAGATAAAAACG
The DNA here is from genome assembly GCA_910596185.1 of Chrysanthemum makinoi. Classification (NCBI taxonomy): domain Eukaryota; kingdom Viridiplantae; phylum Streptophyta; class Magnoliopsida; order Asterales; family Asteraceae; genus Chrysanthemum; species Chrysanthemum makinoi. The sequence goes on from OU343225.1 coordinate 336,353,454, forward strand.
TAAGAAAACATATAAAAACGTACCTAAAGTAGAAAAACTTTAATTTATAAACATCTGTTATTATATAGGATAGACGATGCAACAGTATTTAGCCCAAAAGGGCTAAAGTGTAAATTATAACGGAACTTACTTAACACTAGTTAAGTTATGGACCGGTGGTGTTATTTGTTTACCAATTTAGGGACTACCAGTGCAACTTCAAACTTCGAGGGACGAAGGTTGTTACTTTGGACATACCACAGGGACCATCCATGTAATTTACTCTATATTTTATCGAGGGTAATCCTTTTACCCAAAAAAAATCGCGGAAATTTACCTTTACGAGTAATTGGTTTTGTTCACTCGCGTACGACGTTAAACGTACATTTACTTGAACCGACCCTAGACTATGTCCAGTCTACATGTTATACATTCATTTCATGCATATTTTATAAGTCACATTATTATTTTTCCATTATTATGTAAACTTTGCACTTTTTGCGTTTTACGCGTTTTCGGTCTACGTTTTTTATTTTTAATTTCGTTTTAACACTTCGACAAGCCCAAGTCTCCCATGAAATATTAAAATTAGTCATTTTAACACTTCACAACAATTTTACAATACTTTTATAGCAACTTTCAAAAAATCGTATTTTTAGGTTACCCGGTACTGCGTAATTCACGTTTTTAAGTCTATACGCTTGATTTAAACTTGATAGACACATAAATACTTATAATTTTGATTAAATAATATAAAAAGTAACTATGTATCTCCTTTTTAATCACTTTAGCCGTTCACCACCCTTCACCACCCCATAAACCACTTAAAACTCACAAAAACTCATCATTACCTTACAAAACCTTTACCCTAAGCTAACTTAAAAACTGATATTTACTTGTATTGGAACCCCCAAAATCTGTATCCACCTTTCACACCACCCCATGGCCTCTTAAATTGCTTGCAAACTCATCATTTCCTTCATTTAAACACTCCAACTATTCCCCATAAAACCCTAACTCTAGATCTCATTCTCCCTACCACCAAATCTGGGATTTCTCTCCTCTCCTTGTGCTTGTTCCTGCCGAAATCCAACACACACATAACACCATCATAAATTTCCTACTTTCATTTCTTATCTTATTAGCTATTGTACCATAAGTATAAATATGCATACACACTTTTTATTGATTGAATATACCTTGGTTAGGATTAGAAACACTATAAGAACTTTTTGTAATGATTGAAATCTGAATTGAATTGTAACAGCAGCAAAACGTGTTATTTTCGTTTCGACGGGTGATTCGAATCTAAACTCATCCGGATGAATTTATTAAAAATGTTTTAGTAAAACATGTCAAATCTGGAACAACATATTTGAATCGTGTTTATGTCCAAATTTTTTTTACCAAACACTATGTTGTTATTTTATGAGAAGTCAGTATACTCTTTAACTTAAACTTGGCCACTTGAACGAGGTAAAACCGAGTTGTAAAACTCAAGATATCATCTTTTTCGCGAGACTAATAAAATCTAAAAATAACTAGCTTGTATAACCAGAGGTATTTTGGTAATTTTACTTTGGTTATGAAACTCTCAGGTCTGTAGGACCCATATATCAGTAGAATATACTTAATTATCTTTTCGATGACATAAAAGCCAAGGTCTAATGATTTACGGTTTGAAAGTAGCAAGCGTTTAGATTTGGATAAAATTTTAAAAATCTAATAACACTTAAACTAGGGCTTGTAATAGTTTCTAAAAATGACAAATTTGGTCCTTCATCTTTTATAAACTTAAAAAAACCCTAACGAAGATGGTATATTCAGTTTGTAAATATCTCATAACTCATTTTCATTCGTACTTTATCATTTATATGTCCTAAGACGCGACTTGTATTCTAGATTGCCCTTAAGGGTCTTCTCAGCTTCCTCGACACTTATTTTCCACTTTGACTATCACCTTGCTTAAGGTGTGTTCACGACCCCTCTTTACTACTTAACTGTTCTACAAACTTCTTTGGGGAGATACATGCAACTTATCTTTTTAACTATAGACACAAGTATGTTTGAAATTATATGCTTACCTGAAAGTGTTATTGCCTAAGTACCTTTTCTGCAAGTCTCTATTTTCATGAACCATTAATTACTATGTGTAAGCGCGAATTCTAGTGAATATGCTTATTGGGATTGACAAATCTCGTTTGTGTTTTTAGGTGTAAAACAACCAAACGCACTGCATTGAGATTCTAGGTAACGGCAAACTTACCTACATAGGGAATTTGTTTCTATTATATCATTATTGATTCTCATAGTTAACGCTTTAGGTGTCATGAACGTAGAGCAATAATAACTATTTTATCGATTATTGTATTCGTCGCCATTATCACTATAACTCTGAAATCTTGTTGTCCATTACTTTAACTATAAACCTGTGGATTTCACTCAACAAATTTGTTGACTTTTTAGCATTTTATCTCAAGTCCATAAGGCGATAGCCGGGTAGGTGCATGAAGTCTTGGCATGTTTATCTCAAGTCCATAAAGAGATAGCAGGGTATGTAATGTCGTATTTTGGGACCTATCATTTATTATTATTGTTGTAAACTCTGATTTTATCGAATGGATTATTTTCATAACGTCTCATTTAAAGTTGTTTTCTATGATTTATGACTATGTGCTATGAAGTAACACCCCAAGTTGACTTTCACTGCTATCCTGAAAATGGGGGTGTTACACAAATAATGACTCCTTTGCCAGATTCATAAAATTTGCTATACATACATTTGTCAACTTGGTTAAGAATATATCCATTTGACAAAACAACTTCATCAAATTTTTGATGCCATGGCTTAGGTGCCTGATTCAGTCCATGCATAGACTTAATCAGTTTACACACCTTGTTTTCATTTCCAGGCATAATGAAGCCCTAAGGTTCCTTCATATAAACCTGCTCATCTAGTTCACCATTCAAGAAAGTTGTTTTCACATCCATTAGATAAATAATCAGACTGTGAATTGATGTTAAAACAATCGGCAGTCTTATGGTACTGATACAAGCTACTATATCATAAATATCAAAATAGTATATCCCTTACTTTTGTTTAAGGCCCTGAATAACTAGTCTAGCCTTGAAATTTTCAATAGTTCCATCTACCTTCATTTTCCTTTAGAAAATCCATTTGCAACCCATAGGTTTGCATCCAGGTGGTAGATCAGCCAACACCCAAGTGTTTTTGCCCATGATGGAATTCATCTCATCATTTATTGCTTCTTTTCAGAAAGCAACATCTTGAGACTTCAATTGCTTCAACCAATGTCTTGGGGTCATCCTCAACAATACATCAATAAGAGTATTGGTTAGAGATCTCATTCCTTGTACCTTCAATTAAGTATATATGAAAGGCAGGTACAAATGACTTTTGAGTCTTAGCCCTTTTGCTTTTTCTAAGCTCAGGTTCAGGTTGCTGAAACACAACCTCATCAGGGACCTCTGAAACACCAACGTCATCAGTTCCATTTAGAATCCTTTGACTTGGTCTAGGGATATATGAGAATCTATTCTCATCAAAAATTGAATCCATTGATTCAATTATTGAATTAAATGAGACAAATTCATTAGGTTCAATAACATAGAACCTATATGCCTTGGAATGCTCAGCATATCCAACAAAGATGCATTCAATGCCTCTTTCACCTAAGTTTTTATCTTTGGATCGAGGAGCCTTACAACTGCCCAACAACCCTAGACCCTGGATAGTTCAAGTTGGGTTTCTTTTTAATCTAGAGTTCATAAAGGGTAACCTTGTTCCTTTTTTTGGAAACCCTATTTAATAAATAGCAAGTTGTCAATATAGCTTCACCCTAGAACCCTTGACTCAGCCCTGAATAGGAAAACATGGAATTAACCATTTTGTTGCAGAGTATAGGGAGCAGTCTCATGGATTATACCAACAGACTGAAAATACAGAGCATCCATGTACTCACCACCCCTATCAGTACTGAATCTTTTGATCAGAGACCCTTGTTGCAATTCAACTTCAATTTTAAACACTTTAAATTTATCTAATGCTTCCTCCTTAGTATTTAACAAATAAACATAATAAAACCTAGAAGTATCATCAATAAATGTCACAAAGTATTTCTTATTCCTCGATGAGGGACTAATCTGTAAATCACATAGGTCACTGTGTATCAACTCCAAAACTTCAGTTTCCCGTTTTACACTTTGATATGGTTTCCTAGTTATTTTGGTCAGCATGCAAGTTTTACACTTCTCAGTGTCCATATCAAAGGCTGGAATTAACTCATCCTTAGACATATTTCGCATTCTTTTTAGAGGTGGACATAAAGGCTGAATTAACAATATCATTAATACTATTAAGCCTGAACATTTGATTACACAAATAGCCAAAACTAATAAATATACCATATTTAGACAATACAACTTATCAAATTCAATAACTTGTTTATAACCACAATTATTAAAAACATTACTAGAAACCAAATTCTTTCTAATATTTGGAACATGTAAAACATTAAACAAATGAATTTTTTTTCCAGAACTAAATCTTAAATCCACACATCCTCTTCCATGCACCAAGGCTGTTAGAACCATCATTCAACGATTCATAAGTCTTGAACCAGCTTCTATCTTTACACACATGGGTTGTTGCACCAGAGTCAACCCACCACGCAGCATCATCATTTTGCACAAAGTATGCCTCAGATATATATGTAACATAATAAATCTGATAATACTTATTAAACACTATATGACCTTTCAGATGGTTGGTATTACCACAACCTAAACCACTTGTGCCTGATCCATTGGCTTTGTTTCCAACTTTAACAACCTCACAATCCTTCCTAAAGTGTCCAGGTTTCCCACACTTCCAACAAGTTGCTTTTTGCTTTTTATTAAGATCAGCTTTGGTGTTATCCTGATGTTTACATTTGCCTCTGTTGTCATTGTACATGGTGGAATTGTTATGCTCCACCATATTGACAACTGATGAACCAATAGCATTGCTACTCTTCGGCTTGTCATTGTCCTGCGCTCTGAGTGATTACTCAATGCGCAAATGACTGCCTAACTTAATAAGAGTTAATTCCTCCATCTTATATTTCAACATATGCTTGAAATCTTGCCAATAGGGATGGATTTTATCAATGACACAAGAGACTGAAATAGCCTCATCCATATTCATCTTGTGTTGTATGAACCAATCAAGTATACTTAAAAGTTCATTGTATTGTTACACGACAGGTCAAGAATCGACCATTTTGTAATTAGTATAATTAATCACAAGGAACTTCTTGCTAGAGGCATCCTTAGCCATACACTTAGCCTACAAAGAATCCCATAGTTCTTTAGCAGATTCAACATTTTGGTAAATATAAAATAAGGGATTAGACACACCATTTAGGATTAAACCTCTGCAAATGTAATCATCATTCTCCCATTTGATCTTTTTTCCTTATATCATCCACAGTAACATCATCCCCATCATCTAGAATAGGAGTGCTCAGGACATACACCACACTCATGCTTGTCAATAGGAAATGCATCTTCTTTTGCCACCTTCTAAAATCAACTCCTTAAAACTTATCATATTTGGAGAAGTTAGAAGTTGTGTGCTGATTGCAGCAACAACCATTGATTATCACAAAATAGTTTCTATTGATTTTTGATTTTGTAGCAGCTTCCCAGTAGGGTGAAGATAATCAATGGTACTGGATATCACTTGAAATCGTGCAATCACTTTCTAATATAAACTGTTCGACCCTAATGCCTAGGTTACACTAATATATATATGGGATAAGACCAAGTGTTCATTCTTGCTTTAGGCATAAAAGCAAGAACCTGTTCGCTTTCAAGTGTTTATGTTTTTCTATGTACCTTCATGCAGATATTAAAATCTCTATTTATAGTAGAGATTACTCAAACCTAGTAAATGAAATTATGAGTAATTAACGGCCCATTAATCACCACATAATTAGTCTCCATAATAGTAGGGATTAGTGGTTACACGACCAATTAAATGTGGTCATTAATGCAGTTATAACTGCCACTTGAATAGGTCAAAGCCATTACAAGTTAGTTGTGATTCGGTCCTAACTTTTTGTTACACTCGCTGATGAGCTTGTCCTTGAGAAGGTTGCTCCCTAAGTGTTCTTAGTGAGAGGTTCACTCTTTAAAGATATGGAAACCTCTGGTTATACAACTCCCTAATGAGATTCATCAGCTTACTACTCAGAGAGTACAAATTTGAACTCATCAACGTGATGAATACCATTCAGCTCAGAGTGTTGCTCTTTAAATAGTGAACTCACTGAACTTCATTAGAGACTAAATAACACATAACCACTATCAGAGTCAGGGTGTTCAGGGACCTGATGGGTGTACACTCCGTACCTCCATGCCCATTACCAGGTGTGAACTGATTCCTCAAGTGCACTAAATTTTCCAACACTAAATACTATCAAGAGTGGTATCATATATTAGGTTTGAATTCGCTTGTAAAGATCGTTATAGTAAGACTGCATCATTGAGGGATGATTAAATTATGCAACCATCTTTATGATTTAATGATATATCTTTAAATACCCCTCGACTTTTCTATGATTAAGCAAGCTCTCAAAGTTTGTTCATTGGGTCATACATTTATAAAGGAAGGTGGACCTAATGAATTTATCAAAAAAATAAAACGTGGAGCAAAGAACTTTTACCACAAAAGAGAAATGTTTTACTTGAGGAAAGTGACTGTCATAGGGTCATAAAACATACCTCGAAACAAACATATCACCATTTATTCGGTTCAAATGGTTCCACTGGCATAAGAAGCATCTTCCTTGACGGATCTTTGGAGACAATAAATCATTCTACATAAAAACAAAAATAAACTATATCAAAAGGAAAGGATCAGTATAAGTAACAACATTTTTACCGAAACCATGTTTCACTTGATTTGAATGTAAGCAAGTTTGGACACCTGCAATTCTTTCTATCATTCTGCAGCATCGTTGTTGCCTCAACGACAGTCAACCCTGCAGCAACTTGATCTATCAAAGTTTTTAATATCATGTTTGCGCTAAAAAGGAAGCCAAAATAATTTATATGACTACTATAGTTGCACATGTGGATTTTATTTTGAAATTATGTCCCATAGAGATTTAAACTAAAAGAACTCAACAATTGCTTAAGAGGAAAAGAACACACGACCTATTATCTTACGGTTTAATGACAAAGCTTCTAGTGAAAGAGAGTTTGGAACTTTCAGTAACATGCCAATGGGTTTTTATTTGATCCAACCAGAAACTAACAACTTTACCCTTTTTTTCCAATAAGTTCCTGCACAGCCTTTAAAGTGAAAGGGCGTATAAAATGATCAATCCGAAGAAGCACCAGAAAATTGAGAACAAACAATCTTTTGGTATCTTCTTTTTATATATCCTTCTTTTTTTCAAGCACATTGCTTGGTCAAAATAACGGGCTAGTATGGCATTTAAAATAAGCTAATCCAAACATCCTTTCTACCTTAAAAAGGATATGTTAGTGCAAATATTTCGATATTTAATCTATAAAGTCTCATTTGTTTTGATTGATGACAAACATGTAACTTGTAATACATAATGTAAAATGTACAAGTTACTCGTAATCATATTTTTTCTGACATACATTCAACACCTCTCAACGTCTCAAGTCCTTATATGCTACAACACACGTTCGTACATGTTTGTTATGTTGCATTATGATCAAAACCCTTAACAAACCATTTAGAATATTTAAAATACCTTTAGAGTCTTTAAGTATTTTATAGGTTTATTATCTATTTCGAACCCCACTTTACATTTTGCATTTTAAAGTATTTTATACAAATACATCTTTTGTAAAAATGTCTACTAACAAATATATATATTTATTTGCACAAGTAAACTAATTATAATTTTCATACAAGTACTAAAGTTTACTTACACTTGACAAAATACATTTTATTTTGACAAGCACCCAACTAGATATTTTATTTTTCAAAAAGTTACATTTTTCCATATACAAGTAACTTTCCTTTTTAAGTAAGTATATACATTTGTTTAAATGTATTTTCATAAAACAGAAAACATTTTTTTATTACCTCATGCATAGGGTCACCAAATCTCTCAAATCCATGCAAATATCATAAAGAATATTTTGGAAAGATCTTGTGTTGATTTGAAAAGATTGTGTGAAAAATTCAATATTTTGTGTTAGGCCCCAAGGACATGGCTTCAAACTTTGCCAATCTGGACAAGTTTGAAGGGGTGGACTTTAGGAGGTGGCAGAAGAAGATGCACTTCTTGCTGTCAAGCATGAGTGTGGTGTATGTGCTAACCACACCCACTCCTGATGATGGTGATGATGCTAATGCGGAGCAGATCAGGAGAAGGAGCAAATGGGAGAATGATGACTACATTTGCAGAGGTCTAATTCTCAATGGTATGTCTGATTCTCTATTTGACATTTATCAGAACTTTGAATCTTCCAAAGAACTATGGGATTCCTTGGATGCCAAATATATGGCTGAGGATGCATCAAGTAAGAAGTTCCTTGTGAGTAATTTCACAAATTACAAAATGACTGATTCAAGACCAGTTATGGAATAATACAATGAACTTCTTGGAATACTTGGAAGGTTTACACAACACAATATCCACATGGATGAGGCTATTTTAGTCTCTTGTGTTATTGATAAACTTCCTCCTTCTTGGAAAGATTTCAAGCATACCTTGAAACATAAGAAAGAGGAATTAACTCTGGTTGAGTTGGGCAGTCATCTGCGCATTGAGGAATCTCTCAAGGTGTAGGATAATGACAAGCCAAAGAGTAGCAATGCTGCAGGTGCATCTGTTGTCAATATGGTGGAGCATAACAACTCCACCAGGTACAATGACAACAAAGGCAAACGTAAACATCATGACAACACAAGGGCAGATCCTAACAAGAAGGCAACACCTACTTGTTGGAAGTGTGGCAAATCAGGTCACATTAAAAGTGATTGCGAAGGTGTTAAAGTTGGTGGTAAAGCCAATGGATCAGGCAATAATGGTTCAGGGAGTGGTGGTTCTTCCAACTCACTAAAAGGTCAGAATATGGTTAATAAGTCTTTTCAGATTTATTATGTTACATATGTATCTGAATCTTATTATGTGCAGGATGATGATGTTGCGTGGTGGGTTGACTCTGGTGCAACAGTTCATGTGTGTAAAGATAGAAGTTGGTTCAAGACTTATGATTCACTGAATGATGGTTCTATTCTTCACATGGGAAATGAGTCAACAGCCTTGGTGCATGGTCGTGGTTGAGTAGATCTTAAATTTAGTTCTGGAAAGATTGTATCTTTGTTTAATGTTATTCATGTTCCTGATATAAGGAAAAACTTGGTTTCAAGTAGTGTTTTGAATAATCATGGATATAAACAAGTTATTGAGTCTGATAAATTTGTCTTGTCTAAGAGTGGTGTTTTTATTGGTTTTAGTTATTTATGTAATCAAATGTTCAGGCTTAATATTGTCACTCATAGTGATAATTCATCCTTTGTGACCACCTCTGACCTGACTGACTCTACCCTATGGCATGCAAGACTTGGCCATGTACACTATAAAAAGATACAAGATATGTCTAAGGATGGGTTAATCCCAGCATTTGACATGGACACTGAAAAGTGTAAAACTTGCATGTTGACCAAGATAACCAAGAAACCTTTTCAGGGTGTTAGTCATGAGACTAAGGTCTTGGAGCTAATTCACAGTGACCTGTGTGATTTGCATGCCACTCCTTCTTTGGTGAATAAGAAGTACTTTGTGATATTTATTGATGATTCTTCTAGGTTTTGTTATGTATAATTGTTACATTCCAAGGATGAAGCATTAGATAAATTCAAAGTGTTTAAAACTGAAGTTGAATTACAACTTGGGTCTTTGATCAAAAGATTAAGGACTGATAGGGGAGGTGAGTACATGGATACTCTGTATTTTCAGTCTGTTGGTATAATCCATGAAACGACTGCCCCTTATACTGCAAAATGGAATTTCTGAAAGAAAAAATAGGGTGCGGAAGGAGATGGTTAATTCCATGTTGTCCTATTCAGGACTGAGTCAAGGGTTCTGGGGTGAAGCTATATTAACAGCTTGTTATTTATTAAATAGAATTCCCAACAAAAGGAACAAGGTTACCCCATATGAACTCTGGACTAAAAGGAAACCCAACCTGAACTATCTTAGGGTCTGGGGTTGTAGGGCTGTTGTAAGACTCCCTGATCCAAAGTTGAAAACTTTGGGTGAAAGAGGCATTGATTGCATCTTTGTTGGATATGCTGGGCATTCCAAGGCTTTTAGGTTCTATGTTATTGAACCTAATGAGTATGTTTCAATTAACTCCATAATTGAATCAAGGGATGCAAACTTTGATGAGAATAGATTCTCATCAGTCCCTAGACCAAGTCAGAGGATTCCTAATGGAACTCATGATACTGGTGTTTCAGAGGTCCCTAATGAAGTACCATCAGAGGTCCCTGATGAGGTTGTGGTTCAACAACCTGAACCTGTGCTCAGAAAGAGCAAAAGGGTCAGGACTCCAAAGTTATTTGGACCTGAGTTTTAATTATACTTAATTGAAGGAACAAGGGATGAGGTCTCTGACCAATACTCCTATTGCTTCATTGTTGAGGATGATCCCAAGACACTTGAAGAAGCAATGAAGTCCCGGGATATTGCTGATGAGATGGATTCCATCATGGGCAACAACACTTAGGTGTTGGTTGATCTACCACCTGGTTGCAAACCTCTGGGTTGCAAATGGATTTTCAAAAAGGAAATGAAGGTAGATGGAACTATTGAAAAGTTCAAGGCAAGACTAGTTATTCAAGGCTTTAAACAAAAGTCAGGAATAGACTATTTTGATACTTATGCCCATGTGGCTCGTATCAGTACTATAAGACTGCTGATTGCTTTGGCATTAATTCACAAACTGATTATTCATCAGATGGATGTGAAGACAACTTTCTTGAATGGTGAATTGGATGAGGAGGTTTATATGAACCAACCTCAGGGCTTCATCTTGCCTGGCAATGAAAACAAGGTGTGTAAACTGATTAAGTCTCTTTATGGACTAAAGCAGGAACCTAAGCAATGGCATCAAAAATTTGATGAAGTGGGTTTGTCTAGTGGTTATGTTCTTAACCAAGCTGACAAATGTGTATATAGCAAATTTGATGAATCTGGTAAAAGAGTCATCATTTGTCTATATGTTGATGACATGTTGATCTTTGGCACTGACAAAAATCAGGTTGACCTAACAAAGGAATTTTTGTCATCAAGGTTCTCCATGAAGGACATGGGGGAGGATGATGTTATCCTTGGTATAAGGATTAAACATGAAAGTAAAAGAATTTCTATCTCTCAGTCTCATTATATTGAGAAGGTATTGAGGAAATTCAATTACTTTGATTGTACTCCGGTGAGTACACCTATGGATACTTGTGAGAAGCTGATGCCTAATAATTGCAAAGCTGTATCTCAACTTGAGTATTCTAGGGTAATTGGCTGCTTGATGCATGCCATGACTTGTACAAGACCTGATTTTGGTTTTGCAGTGGGAAAATTGAGCAGGTATACTAGTAATCCTAGTGCTCATCACGACAAGCGATTCAGAGGGTACTGAAGTATTTGAAGAGAACTATGGATTATAGTCTCTCATATCTGGTTATCCTTCATGTTGGAAGGATACACCGATGCAAGTTGGATCAGTAACGAAGACAATTCGTCTACCGGTGGTGGGTATTCCTACTTAGTGGAGGTGCAATTTCTTGGGCATGTAAGAAGCAAACTTGCATCACCAGTTCAAGAATGGAATCTGAATTTGTGGCCTTAGCAGCTGCTGGTAAAGAAGCTGAATGGTTGAAAAACTTGCTTCTTGAGATTCCATTGTGGCCTAAACCTATAGCACCTATTTATATCCGTTGTGATAGTGCAGCTACATTGGCTAAGGCTTATAGCCAGATGTACAATGGTAAGTCTAGACACTTTGGTGTCAGACATAGCATGATTCGTGAGCTCATCATGAATGGGGTGGTATCTATAGAGTTTGTTAGATCCCAACAAAATTTAGCTAATCACTTGACGAAGGGTTTGGCTAGAGACTTGGTTATAAAGTCTGCTAAAGGGATGGGTTTAAGTCCAACTTAGTCACTGAATGCTAAGACACCCAACTTCCTCCTAAGGAAACTTGGGAGCTGAGTTCAATGTGGAAAGCTAAACATTCAGTGGACTGGAGCACATGTTTTATTTACATCCCAAGTTTGTGCTCAGAACCTGCTGATAGGAGGATGAAGTCTTTACTTCCTAATGGTTAATTTTCTTTGAAAAAGTGCTTGGCAGGAGCATGAATAAAGAGGAACCACCTATGTAAATGTTGAAGTTTTGCCGCTTCGGGGAGCTATGGACTTTTGGCTCTTACAACATTTATGAATTTGGATATGGACACATGGCTTGTATAGTGTCAGGAGCTGTTAAGTGTTTGAAAACTTGTGTGTATTTTATCTTCAGGTATTCAAATAGGTTGAAGGGTTCAATTCTTAGAACACCCTGATTCTCGAATATTTGAACGTGTAATTTACTAAGATGGAAATTCAATCCTCAGGATAATTTCGTTTATGCACATGTTTTGTTTGATGTTTGTTTTTTCTTGGAAAGGAAGTGAACTAAATTTGGGGAGGATTGTTGGAAAATTTAGTGCACTTGTGGGATTAGTTCACACCTGGTTTTGGGTTAGGAGGTATGGAGTGTACACCCATGAGGTTCCTGAACACCCTGACTCAATAGTGGTTTGTACTGGTAGTACTAAGTTAGTACTGATAGTACTAAGTTAGTACTGATAGCCAATGTTAGTAAATCGATAGTGCTAAGTTTGTACTGACAGTGGATTGGTTCCTACTAGCAGTGGATTGGTTCCTACTGGCAGTGGATTGGTTTCCACTGGTAGTGTATTGGTTCCCACTGCTAGTGTAAAGGTTCCCACTGGTAGTGTTGCAGTGAATATTTGTAACAGCTTTGACTCATTCAATTGGCTGTTATGACTGCTTTATGACCACGTTTATTTGGTCATGTAACCACTATTTTTTTGATTATGGAGGTTTATTATGGGCGATTAATTGGCCGTTAATCACACATAATGTCCATTGATTAGTGTTGAGTGTTCTCTACTATAAATAGAGATTGTCATCTTCAGCTTGAAGACACACTGAAACATACAATACCATGAGAAACATACAGAAAACGATTAACACTTCTAAGCAAAAGGGTTATTGATTTGTGCCTAACTCAATAACAAACATTTGGTCTTATCCCAAGTAGATATTTGTGTAACCCAGGCATTAGGGTCGAATAGTTTACTTAGGAAAGTGATCACACGATTCCAAGTGATATCCGGTAACCACTTAGTGGTATTTGCAGTTGCTACTGATTGTCTTAACCCTGTTCTGGGAACAATACCATCCAACATATTAGACATGCCTCAAGTCTCGCCAAGTAGGAAAGCATCACTATCACAAAATATAGATGAACATAATTAATTAATTATGCACTCTTAATGTACTTGCTAAATTGTAGGGGGAGCATCAATCAATCAACCATTTACTTTGTTGAAAACTTTGTTCAAAAGGGATTCTAAAGATAGAATCTTACTCTATTTAGAGTAAATTGCAAACACCGGTCTTTGTAGTTTGGTCAAATTGCATGTTTCATTTTTATGGTTTCAACAATTGCAGGCGACCTCCCTACAAGGAAACCTTGGGTTCATTTTTGTCCATGTCAAAACTGAAATAACTAATATACCTTCTTCATCTATATTTCTCCAAAGTTGTGGTTTGGTCAAGTTTACTCTTATATGAATTTAGTACAGTGTGGTAAACTTCGCCAAGTTATGGGTTAAATATTAAAAGAAGTTTAGATTGGCTATTAAAACCTCACGATTGTTTTCGACACTTTTGTGACTACCACGAAACCCTTTGTAGGAGATCATACGTATAACCACTGAGGCCAGCTTGATAATGATCTCACCGAGCTTTATTAGTGTACGTGGGTGGTATATGGAATGTTACCATGCTTATACGAGGTATTTGTATTCTTTTCATCTCAAAAGTTCTATTTGAAACAACACGTGTCTTTGCGGATGGCCTTTTCTAGTTGTCGTAAGGTATATCCAGGTCTTAATTCTAGATATGAACGACTATATTTACATTCACAATTTACAGCAAAATCTTATTCCAACACGTAACAAACATCTTGGAAAGAATAAGATGCATGTTGCATGCTCTGTCTTTCTCATACCAATTACATTTTCTTACTCAAATGGGAATCTAACAAATATGACAAAAAAAAATATGAAAGAAAAAGTCAAAAGATCACAACTTTCGTATAAAGAAAAGAAACCCTAAAACAAGTGGTTATATTCAATGCCATTAAGAATAGCAAACAATCATCAACTTTTTTTGGTATATTCTTGTGTCATGCGTCAATTAAAGGAGTAATTAACTTGTAGGTATTCTTATACATCAATGTATGTCATACTATTAAGAGATCAACTTTATATACATAACATAAACTGTTGTGTTTTGAAATGTCCATTGTTACTATCAAAATATTGTCAACAAACACTATAATTATGAGACTTCAATATTTTGACTATGTTTGGTAGGGCTAAGAATCAGTCCGGAACTGACCCGACCCGACCCGAGAACCGATTACACAAAAAATTGAATCGACCCGACCCGAAAACCGATAACCGGTAATACATAGAACTGAAATAGAACCGAAAATGGTCGGTTCAGTTCGGTTCGCTCTGGTTCGGCTCGGTTTTCCGTTTCGGCTTAGTTCGGTCGGTTTTGTGCTCAGCCCTATGTTTGGTCATCTTTTTTTTTTTCTTTTTTTTTTCAATTGTAGATGTCAGTTATGCAAATTTTTTTCTTTTGTTTTGTAAAGATAATTGAGATAAGTTGGGTGGCTTAGTTTTAAGCCACCAGTCTCCAGTAAGAGACAAAAGACGAGATTATCAAAGTGGGGTTATTTTTTCGTTCTCTAAATAGTGTTTTGGGCCTGTAATTTCTTCTAAGAATTTAAAAGAAGCTGGACTATTCAAATAAACTAACCTTTAACATAAACTTTGTTTAGCAGCATAGCTTTTAAATTTCATAAGCCTTGTTAATACAAATAAGCCGTAAAAACGTTTATTTATATTTTACGATCTTCTAATGTTTTGTCGATAACAAACGTAAAATCATTTTAACGAAACAAATAAAATACGTAAATAGTTTGAGCCAATAGTTTACTAACACACTTACGCTTTCACATAAAATACTAAAACAAGTATAAGTGATTTTATGATTTAGTAATACATATGTACAACAACTAGTGTTTACATATTGGGTAAATATATACATAACTAGTATGTATTATATTGGGTAATGTAAATGGGTAGAAACTTAAGTATCTTGACCCATTGACCAAATACATTGAATGTAGTTGGGTATAACCCAAAGTCCATGACCCATACCCATGGAGCATGACCCATAACCCATTGCATGACATCATGCTTAAGTCATATATGGATATTATCCATGACCCGTGGTTTTAACCCATGGACTAGATGCATTGCATCTTGTAGATACATTGTATCTACTTGGATACCTTTGATCCATAACCCATGACCCAAAACCCATGGGCAAAAGGGAGCGTCCCATGGATCCCCAGTATTACACTGGACGGATCCCTCAAGTGAGGGATCCGTGGGATCCGTGGAACAGTAGCTAAATTTCTTCTATAAATAGTGAACCATTTCTTCCTTTTGGGTTGCCACTCCCACACATACTTTCCCGAAGTATTGTAACCTTTTAACCACAGATCCTAAGGATCTTTCTATGTAGTTTGTCTTTTATTTTTTTGTGATTCTCTAGGTTCCTCTTAAAGGCGAGATCACCACCTCTTGAAGTCGAGCAAGCTCAAGTCCATGAGTTGCCATGCTTCGTCATCATCAAGACTACTGAGGTTCTCTTGTTGATACTTCTTTCTTCCTCCATTGAGATGTTGTGTCTAAGGCATTACTGAAGGATGCCGAAAGAGTCAAGACGAAAGCATTAGTGAAAGGTTCTTAACGTCCGTGTCTAAAGCATTAGTGAAGAATGCTAAAGGAGTCAAGACGAAGGCATTAGTGAAAGGTGCCAAACGTCCGAGTCAAAGGCATTAGTGAAAGATGCCTAGAAGTCATGTCATGTGGCATTAGTGATGGATGCCAAGGTTGTATACTCGATGAGGTGCATCGATATACAAATAGAGATAGGTTGTATCCAAGGATATTGATATCCTTGATGGTTTTGTAATAAGGAGTTGGTCTCCTTTGGGGTTAGGTGTCGTGTAGTGTTGGGTAGTAGTTCCTCCATCGTAATGGAACTCGGTACTTAGCCTAGTACCGGATAAAGGGTAGGCGACGTTGTGATATGTGTGGTTCTACCTTCTGGAAGAACCCGGTGGTTAGCCTAGTATCGGAAAAAGAGTAGGCGACGTTGTGAAGGCTTCTCCGCCATAAGGAGTTGGTGTCGTGTAGTGTTTACGAACTCTCGAGTAGGTGACTCGGGGAGTGGAGTAGGGCAAGGAAGGTGTCCTTGTAGCCAAACCACTATAAATACTCGTGTCGTTGTTATGTGCTTCTTACTCTTTATCTTTCATTACATATTTATATATCTATCTATCAATGTCCAACATACACATCCAAATAGATTGACATAAGTCGATCTAAATATTTTAAAACGAAGTTTTAATCGATAAAACTATTCAACCCCCCCTTCTAGTTTTCTACAATTGGCATCAGAGCTTCGTTACCAAGTTTCTTAAAGTAGGTTGTACTTTAAAAACTTGATACGATCCGTGTATGTTTGAAAACTACAAAGAATGATTTTTTTTAAGGTCATGTTTTAAAAATCATCATAGTGTTTAATGTTGAATAATGATAGAATGTTCTAATATTTACCCTGTTAAGATTTCTCCATACTTAGATCTGGGCATACCAAGAAGATCATGAAGAAATTCTCTAAATACTTCTTTTCGTATAAAGAATATTTAGCAAAGTATTCCCCTTACATGGATTTGGGCATCCTAAGAAGATCACAAAGAATTTCTCTAAATACTTCTTTCCTTAAGAAGAATATTTAGCAAAGGTATGATCTTTAATAAATTACAAACATTTTTTATAATTAAAGTCTTAGTAGTATGTTTACAATTTCTTAGTAGTCACTAAAGTTGTTATCTATATTGAACTTATCAAGAAGAATAGTATTCTTTGTTGATTTGTATAGACAACACTACAAACTTATAATAATGATATATCGGCTATTCGAGAGCCTTGATCATTACTCCTCACAAAAGGACTATTGACATTTCATCTATGTTAATGAGTATCCATGTGAAATTTCTTATATTATGATTTATTGGGATTTTATCATAATTTTTGAAAAACTTTCCAAAGAATTATGATTCATTCATAAAAAGGGAACCTCGTCAAATAAGATCAGTATAAACCGTCAAAACCCCAAACCATAAAGTTATAGAGCTTAAACATCAACCCTAGGCAATTTAGAACTCCCAAACCAAAATTATCAAGGAATACTTAAGCTGAATTTTTGCTGTTATGCCGGATCCCTGCTTTTGAACTAACCGGATCCCTCATGCAAGGGATCCGTGCAACAAAAGACATCATAAGTTAGAAATGATCACTGTGGAAGTTCACTATCACTTTCCTATCAAAGACTCACGAACAAAAACCTAGTTACTGTTCACAGGAGCAAATTGATCATTTCCTTCAAGCAAAACATATCACATAATCTTCCTCATCAAAACCATGATTCCTTTTGTCTCAAAAACTTTTCTCTTGGAGGCTTGTGACAGCCATTCGAATTAGTACAAGCACATCAAAACAAGGATACCAAGACATAAGCACACATCACTATCATCTCTCCTAGAATCAAGGCCCAAGACCTCCTAGGTTGCAGGAGCTTTAGCTTATTTTGGCTTCACACCAAGACTCAAAGAAGAGAAAGAAAAGTCAAGACATCCCAAAAACACATCTCTAAATAATGGTGAAGGTAGGAGACGCCCAAATCAGTTTCCATCACCACTCTTACAAAAATTAGGGTTTGTAGAAGTTAAAATTAACTTGGGGGTTTTGTAATTCGAGGTTGACATCCACCAGTTCTAGCATCAATTTGGAAAAATCAAGAAGGATTCGAGGTTAATCGTTGTCTTCTAGTTTGGCTTTGTAGTCGTCCTACCTCCGAAATTTGTAAGGGTAATATTCTTGTTTGTGTCTCTAAACTATTCTTGTTGTGAATTGAATTAGTGGTCGTGTATGACCCGTATTGATCTTCATTTTTTTTCCGAATAAAGAATTAATGATGACATGAAGTTTGTGCTTGTTGAATCCTTATTGAACATATGCATTCTTCTTTGATAATGTTTGAGAAAAGTCTTGTTTGGTAATCAACATATAGGAAGCTGTAACGTTCGGTTATGGTTTTAAAAATTATCCCCGAATGGTAAAAACAAATAGGTCTTAACACTAGAAATATAAGTCTTGAATATTGGTAAGATTGTCATTTTTTCTTTCTTGCTCATCGTCATGCGACCCTAGTACTCGTAGGCTGGAAAAAGGGACCCCGACGAGGGTAATCCTCGTCGTTAACCACGAGAACCTTACCTTCGACCAAGATTCATTTGTGTAAGAGGGTATCAAAGCCTAACAAATCCGAGTAGTACTCGAATGAGGCACCAAAAGTTTGGTCCCTTAGCTCGACATCTAAGTCCTTAGTGTGCATCGCATTGTAATTGCAACGCCCTCCATGTCTCGAGTCATCATACTAGCCAAAATGCTTAATGATTTTATCATAAGGTTTAACACTACTTGTCAGATTAAACATGTCATTACACCTTGTAACCATGTCGAGAGACCAAGAAAAGCCCATACTCAAGTGTTGTTGTAACGGGAAAACTCGAGTCAAGCTATCAAAGGGTGCCAAGCCTTACGTATGACCACTCTTGTGATCATGATTTCTTTATGGTAATATGCATTACCTTAGGCTATGTCGTGTATTTTTACGTGAGTTTGTTGGGTAGTCAAGAGGTCACGGCCGAAGGCATGACAGTGCCGAGTTAGATCACGAGTTGGGACACTTGGATTATTGTTCCTGCGTCAAAATGTCCAAATGTTAGCAATACAAATTTCCCTCCTGACATCATAGCAGCAAAGCTGCAAATATGTGTCAATGGGCCGCAACCCATGCCCTTGTATAAGGGGTATCCATTTGGCTTATGGGCCTAAGCCCAATTTCGTACTCACATCACCGGGCCACAGCCCACTCGAGCTATGAGAGTATTCGTTTAGATGTTAGATGGGTCGACAAATAAAACTCGAAGTGTATAATTGGATGCCAAATAAAACCGAACTCATTTCCTGCATATTCATAACCTTTCAATTTAATATATGCTGTCGTGAAAAACTAGTGTAAAAATCCTAGAAAAGGCTAACCTAAATAAGGAACAAGTATTTAGAAGCATAATTTACTTAATAAGTTTCACATCAAAGTTTAAACATCAATGTGTTCGGTTAGTCATATTTATGATAAGTAAGATTTTTAGTTGTTAATTTTAATGTTAAAAAAACCAACTTTTGACAAATAAAAACTATATACTAATCAAACCGGTTTTGACAAAAAATATATTTTGACACAATGAAGACAAACTTATCATTTTTTTCCCAAACACAAGTATATATACACGCATATATATTTCTACTAATAAAACCTTAAAAAACATTTTAAAACAAATTTTGGCCTTAACGCCAATACACAAGTAATATTAAATTAACCAATTTAAACCTTTGAAAGTAAGTATACCTTATTAATACCTAACTAGAATAATGATCTAAAGTTTGCCTTACTTACTTAGGTCGCGTGTCGGTGCAGTTCCACAACACTCATTGAATCCCACCTTTGGGCAGCTTTTGCTAAGCTGAGTTTATAGCCCCACTTTTACTTGATAAATTGTTTTATACATTTTGGGGTGAGAAAATATGCAAATCTTTTTATGGACCTAAACTATTGCATGATTACTATTACGTGGTTTATCCTAAGCCCTTAAGTCCCTAGAAATGCCCCATTCAAGAACCGTCAGTTCCCACTGGGAAGCGAGAATGTTATAAATAGAACTATTGAGGGTGACTCCTCTGTTCAATTGGCCATACTTAGGCCAAGGAGAAACGTATACCATGTCGGAATCGAGTGTAGAGGGACAAACACTTTCATTGGGCCCCATGAATAGTATGACTTCATTTTGCATACAGAAACTTTCATAGCTTCGGTTGCATGAACTTAGTGCTAGCGTAATAGACTTTCATTCATATGTCATTATATTCATTGTAATGATTATATGCCTTTGCTTATGGTCCATACTTACTGTTTTAATTATAAACCTATGAACTCGCCATCTTTTTGTTGACGTTTTTAGCATATTTTCTTAGGTGTTTGATTTGATATCTTGGTTCAAGGCAAGGAGTGGCAGTGGTCGTAGTTTTCTTAAAAGAAGTGTTTTAATACATATCGATGTTTTATTGGGACCACAAAACTTATGGGTTGTGCCCTTTTATTTGAACAATGATTGTAAAACAATGTTTTAAATCAATTTTATGAAATTAAATAGAGTATGTATTCCGTTCTTTATTACTTGTGTTATGATCTCCGATTTAGTAGCACCCCATGACCCGTATGCTTCCGCTAAACCAGATTTGGGGGTGTTACAGATTAGCATCAGAGCCTAAGTTATAGAGAACTAGGTACATATAAACCCTAAACTATAACTACTTTTACAAAAACATCACTCTATGACCGCCAGTTGCCCGCTTGCCTTACTTACTGTTTTACTTATGATTCATTTAAATATGACTGCATGTTATATTTCCTATTTACTTACTCATTACCCCATAATTATTATAAGTATTTTTCCATATACTTACACATATGCACCGTCTTGTCACAGACCATGCCTTCACCTGCCATTCACAGTGATGTCCAAGAAGACATCTTACTTGCTGCTCACTCACCTGCTATTTACCAGACTCCACTCATGACTACAGATCCGTACATCCAAGCTGTACGATCAGTTCAGCCAGACACTACACCTATTTCATCCATGCCCACTCTCACCATTGCTCCATCCGCCTTACTGACCCGCAGGCGTAAAGCCCGCATGATTGTTAGAGTACCAGGATACCGTGAGAGGTATTCATCCTTGCCTTCCGTACTACCAAAAAGGACCCCGCACTGCTTACATGGGTCCCTCTACCACCCCATTATCCCTATCATCATCATCCACCCAGTCACCATCTCATCAGAGGCTCAGGAGAGCCAGTGTCTCCTATTCAGAGGAAGACCTAGAGGATGAGTCGACAGAGCCTATGCCAGTTGAGGGCAGGGGCGGAGCTAAGTGTTAGCCACCCATGGCACGTGCCACACATGGTTATATCCGACGAAGTGTAATATTTTCATGAAAATTTCTTCCACTTTGAAAGTGCTATACATATTTTGCAGCTAAAGATGCACAAAATGAGCAAAATATTCATGAATAAGAATAAGTTTGTTATGTTTTGAAGAAGAATGAGAAAAAAACGAGGAAGAAGATGATGAAATAGTAAGAATATTGTTTTTTTGTGTCATATTTTATTATTGTTTGACTGCTGCTACAGTAGTGACACGGCTAGATGTAAGATGTAGGGTAGTCTTGGAGTATTGCATGAATTTGTCTGATCATTTTAAAACAAGAATTTTTTATTTAAAACACTTATAAGTAACAAAAGATTTATTGTACTATGTAATTTAGAGTATATTACCAAACAATCAAAGTTAAATTCACACTATTTCGTTATAAGTAATTTAGATTATTTGATAATTTAAATTATCCAACAGTGAGGTGTATATGAAAATTAAATCAATCATGAATAACCGAATTGGGGAACAAAAATCGCAAAGAGAAATTAATTTACCCAAACTACGCCTATAGCTAAGAATTATTCGTGACACAATGTGAGAAAAAAACTGTGCCACACATGATTCAAAATCCTGGATCTGCCACTGGTTGAGGGTATTACTGGGCATGCAGGTACAGATGTAGACATGGATACACAGATTGAGCAGAGGGATAGTGTAGAGATTGTTCAGAGTATCCATGAGTTGGGACAGATCTCTAGGGTTGCTCAGATGGTAAGTGAAGATATGGATATTGATGTGCCGACGGGGCTAGGGCAGAGAGCTACTTTGCTTCGCAGTCAGGATGAGGGTAATGAGGTTGCATGGAGAGATATTGATTGTTTGATCAGTACCATACCACACGTTGCGAGTCCAGATTACACTCCATCGTGTCCATCATTTATACCATCTGCTTTGGACATGGAGCGTCTTGCTCACTCTACTGGTCAGGTTGAGACTTTTGTGACAGCAGCACTGGGTGATGCACAGCCCGTGCCAGATCCACTAGTGTCCTCAGATGGTGAGGAATTGACTCTCACTAAAAGGGTACTCATCCAGCTAGACTCCTATGAGAACTTACTTGGAGTTCATATAGATGAGCTGGAAAGGATTGAGTCAGCACGCCTAAAGGCTTATGAGCAGCATGTTGAGACTCTTGATCGCACTATAGATGTTTTATTTGAGAGCATGGATCTGGAGAGGCAGGAGTGGATTCGGTTAGGTTTCAGGTTTGAGACTCAGATTGAGGATGTCAGAGAGCTGGACAGCAGATCGCGAGCATTGGGCAGAGGACAGGCCAGATTGCATGGCAGACTAGAGGAGTTAGAGAGGATCCAGTGGATTGCCCGGGACACCGGTAGAGCTAAGTGGCAGAGGACCTCAGCTTTAGAGTCTATGTTAGTTGCCCAGATGAGGCGTATTGTGAGCTTGGAAGCTACCCAGCGGGAGCTTGTTGCTAGTATTGAGCGTTTGCGCGTAGAGCGCGATCATCCTTAGATCTTTGTTGTATGTTGTAGTACACTAAACTGGATTATGACAGTTAGTGTTTGATTTGACTCTTGTATTTCAGCTTGTATTTTGTGAACCTTGTAACTGAAATTTCTATCTATGACAAGCTTGATTTCCTATCCAATTGTCCTTTCTTTCATAATTTGTTCATGTGTTCTATCTATGATGTTTACGCTACCACCTGGTACTTACCTTGTTTAAAATGTTTTATATCTCATCACCTTTCTTAATGCAGAAAATGCCAGCAAAAAGAAGATCAAACAGGACCAACCGTGGTGGATCTGCTAATGCTCCTATCCCAGCTAGAGTCACTCGCAATCAAACTTCAAAAACTGCTACCCCAGCAAGGGTCACACATGATCAAACCGCTGATGCCCCAACACCAGCTAGGGCTACACCCAATCAACCTACCATGAATCAAGCAATGATAGACCAATTGGTCAATGAGTGAGTGAATGCAGCTCTGGCTGCGGCAAATCACTCATCCACTGAAGCTAGAACCTCAAGGCTAGCCACACATAGCCGCAGTTGTACTTACCAGGATTTCCGCAAAACCATGACTCGAGGTTTTAGTGGAACCGAATGAGCTGTTTTTTTGACCAGGTGGATTGAGAAACTTGAGACCGTGTTTTGAATCTGTAACTATGAAGAAGAAGCCAAGGTTAAGTATGCATCGTTCACTTTCACGGATTTTGCTCACACTGGTGGAACAACTACTTGAAGTCTGTAAGCATTGATGTTGCTTACGCCATGCCATGGGAAAACTTCAAAGAAATGGTTCTTCGAAAGTATTGCCCTCGCAACGAGATAAAGAAGTTAGAACATGAGTTTTGGAACCTCAAAGTTCATGGCACTAACATGGCTGCCTACAATCAACATTTTCAAGAGTTGGCTTTACTGTGTCCCGAGATGGTTCTGACCGAAACTCGGTTGCTGGAAAGGTACATCGGGGGACTGCCCCCATCCATCAAAGGAAATGTCACCACTTCTAAGGCTGCTGATCTCCATGAGACTATTGAAGTGGCCAACAAACTTATGGATCAAGTGATCGATGATGCCTTGGAAAAAGTGGTCGAAAACAAAAGAAAATGGGATGATCACTCCCGCAGCTACAACAACAATGGGAATCACAGCAACAACAGTGGAAACCACAACAACAACTAGAACAAAAGGCAAAATGTTGCTAGAGCTTATGCCGCTGGAACTGGAGAAAGGAAACCGTATGCAGGGACTGTGCCACTGTGCAATCGATGCACACTGCACCACAAGGGACAGTGTACGGTCAAATGCCACAATTGATAGAAGATCGGACACTTAACCAGGAACTGCAGGTCCAAATATTTGGCAACGGTTCAAGCAGCACCAGCTCAGAACCCGAAGGATGCTATAACTTGCTTAGGATGTGGTGAAAAGGGGCATTATAAGAATGAATGCCGAAAACCCATAAACCAAGGCAACAGAGGAAATCAAAGTAACCAAGGTAACCAAGGAAGCCAGGGAAATGGTAGGATTCAGGGGAATGTTGGACAGCAAGATATTCAAGGAAATGGTGGAGGAGCCCTTGGAAGGGTCTATGCAGTAACCAAAGTGGAGGCTCAGGAGGACCCGAATGTCGTAACGGGTACGTTCCTTATAAATAACCGTTATGCATCCATAT
Organism: Chrysanthemum makinoi; assembly: GCA_910596185.1. Lineage (NCBI taxonomy): Eukaryota > Viridiplantae > Streptophyta > Magnoliopsida > Asterales > Asteraceae > Chrysanthemum > Chrysanthemum makinoi. The sequence continues at coordinate 336,378,191 of OU343225.1, forward strand.
TGTTTGATACGGGAGCAGATAGGATTTTTGTTTCTAATGCATTCAGTCCACTACTCGATATTGCCCTAACTACTTTAGACAACGCATACAATGTGGAACTAGCTAACGGTAACATAGAAAGGGTAGATACCATCATCAGAGGTTACACGCTTAATCTATTAAACCACCCTTTCAACATCGATCTTATGCCAGTAGAACTGGGTAGTTTCGATGTTATCATCGGGATGGATTGGTTGTCAAAATACCATGCCGCCATCATTTGTGACGAGAAGCTCGTCCGACTACCCTATGGAAATGAAGTCCTAACTGTGCAAGGAGACAAAAGTGATAGAAGAAGCGCGTCAAGGCTACACATCATTTCCTGCACTCAGGTGTTGAAGTGTATCGAAGAAGGATTTCACCTCTTCCTATCCCAAGTCACCGGGAAGGAAGAAAAGAAAAAGGAAGAAAAATGTCTGGAGGACGTGCCAATAAGGAGAGAATTTCCAAAAGTCTTTCCTGAAGACTTGCCAGGACTTCCACCAGCCCGACAGGTCGAATTTTAAATCGATTTAGTGCCTGGTGCCGCACCTGTGGCAAGAGCACCTTATCGACTAGCTTCAACTGAACTACAAGAGCTATCAAACTAGTTGTCGAAACTTGCGGAAAAAGGATTCATCAGACCGAGTTCTTCACCATGGGGAGCACCGGTCCTGTTCGTCAAGAAGAAGGATGGAACTTTCAGAATGTGCATCGACTACCGCGAGTTGAATAAACTGACCATTAAGAACTGTTAGGTCACAAGGTTTACCACACAAGCTTATATGAGAGATAGAGAGGCGATTGAACAAGTTATACACACACACACACACGTATGAGTAAAGACGGTTTAGGCGTAGAGTGTAGTGAAAGAAAAACTTGAACAACCAACCTTCAAATGAAGGTTATTACAAAGTATTTATAGGCAAGGAGATAGGGCAACACTCTTACTCCTTCCCTTTCTCCTATGGGCTTGGGCCTAAGCTCATGGGCCTTCTACATAAGCTTAAGGCTAATAACAAACATAAAGGCCATAATAAGCTAACTATTATATATGAGTAACTAACACTTGAATAAGGTTTAGGAGTGATTCCAACAATCTCCCCCTCAAGTGTTATTACATATGAGTAACAAACACTCAAGTGTTGGTGATGAAAAATGGTGAAGGCGTTGATATAATAGTAGCTTTGACGTCTTCTGACATTCTTCTTTCTTGTGAGAAGAATTGCCTTGATTTGAACAATCTCCCCGTGTAGAGATAGTTTACTTTAAACGGTTATGCTTTGACGTCATCTTTAACTTTGTTCTTTGATCATTGTTCTTTGTGATGAAAGTGATAGTATGTTGTTGTCGCATCATGTCCGCCTCAGTGCGCTTTGTTGCTACAGTGTCTCCACGTCATTCTTCAACATGCTCACACGCTCTTTTGACGTTGGAATTCAAGATCTGATGAAGTTCTTTAAGTCTTTAACTTTGTAGATTCTCTGATCGACGAAGAATCATTCCATTTGTTGTGTTGCTTTTGAAATAGAACTTCCATTAGTGATGATGTTGGCGTGAGCATGAGAAGAATCGGCACGATCATTCCGCTCCAGAGCTTCCATAAGAAGAAAACATTTAAACGGTTAGTAATAAGCGGATTCCGGCACTTACAAGTTTGAACTTCGAGAGTGTTAACATCATAGTGTGAAAACACAACTCTAATTCTAACAAAGGCCGCTTCTGAATCGAGTCCCACAAGTGAGATAACACGATGTACAGAAGTACACCTACGATTCAGATGAGTCACTGAGGTACACCGAAGCATCACCTCACGCATCAGACCGTTTGAGACCACTAAGCGCAATATACGGGGAGTTGACGACTTCTGCCGTGGTCGTTTGATGTTGACCCTGGCTGGAGTTTCCATTCAATCACTGAGGATCACAAATGTGAACCTCTCATAAATGTTCTCGACAGTTGCTAAGATCGTGAAGGAATCGATAATGTACCATTGAAATTCTTATTGTTGAATATCAAGTGATGAAATGTCAAGTGTACCTAAGAGATCTTTTGATGAATCTCATGGCTCTAGACTCAATAGTGCGTTTTGGTTTTCCTGGGCGGAGACTAGGGAGAGGGTCTCCTTCTTCAATACCAGCAATCTCTAAGAGAAAGCCGATAGTTTACTTAGGGTTCCTGTGAGAATGAAACAAGCTTCTGTTGAGAGAAACTTGAGTGGATAAGAAGGTTTAGTGCATGCGTCCCTGGGTCCATGACGACTTTTAATCTTCAATACCGGCGTCACTAAGTGACAACCAGAGCATATGAATTGAAATCGGTGTCTGCCCTAAGTTGAATAATCTGGAGGGCTATTTCTTTTCACCCTTTTCTTTGCATTTCTTTTTAATTCTTCAACTCCTTCTTTCTCCGATTCTCATTTTCTCCTTTTTACAATCATACCTAAGGACTTCTAAATGCTAACTATTTGTGGTGTCCTTGGGTAGATCCATCCGGCTCTGGCGGATCATAGGACGGTTATTCCTAACCTTAGTCACCTTATAACTCCATGACTAACCTATGTTGCCATAAAAACCACTGATGTGAAAAATCTCTCACAGTGTTTATGAATGAAAAACATTTTAGTACCACTGTTGAGATAAGATTTTGCATAAATACTCCCCCTCCACATGTGCTTAAGAGTTTTAATGGTTAAAATGCACAGTGAGGAAAGAGCGCACATTTTGAATTGATTCACTCAAGATAGACATTCCCCCGAGAGACACGGTTACGTGGCATAGTTAAAGAGTTGCATTGTCAGCTTTTAGGTGACAACTAGCTCTAATAACTACCTTGAAGGTGTAGACAATCCTCGAAAGGTTGTCAAACCCGTCAGAGTTCATGTCTACCAAGAGTTTCTCGAATGGTACATTCTACTCAGACAAGTCCTTTGCGAGACACGTTTACATTACTAGCGAACTAGTTTGAAATTATTACCCGTCCCGAACAAGTCTTTTCGAGTTACTAACAGTTAAGATATCGTCAATTCATGGGTTAAGTCTATAGCACAAAGATTCATTTGTATTGACACAACATATTTCTTATCACGTATTTTCTCCCCTCAAAAATGGCATATGTGATGTTATTTTTGAAAAGTTGAGAATAAATATGACCATTTCGAAAGTGTTGGGGAAGAATGACCACTGTGAACAATTTTGAACAAAGTTTTAATTCAAGTACTCCCCTCAACGAGTGATATAAACGGTTGAGGTTTTGAAAATCATAAGGGAAAGTACTTGTTCTTTTGAGCAAAACCTTGAAAAGTGAAAGGTTTGATAGGTTTTACTCAAAAGTAAGAAGCTTTCGCTCCTTTTATAAGGATTGTGGCACCGTACCACAGGGTCCTTTATTTACAAGTACGGGTTGTACACTGTTATGTGTGCACAAGCCATTATAATCAATCAAACATCCAAAATTATATGAAGGAAGCAATTCAAGGGGTACCGGAAGTGCGTGATGTTCCCGTGAGTGTGCAGGCGTTGAAAGCCGGATATGTTAATCCTGGGTCGACCACCGACATAACTCTCCAATCGTCTGAACCGATCCCTTCGAAACAACCGTTCATCAATCATTGTGATGATCCGTCTCACATCCCTCCTATCATGAGAATTCCAGCGCTTAGGAGACCCAATTTTTTGGCGTATATCCTTCAACCTGTATGCCATTCCATCCATAACCAGCTTCAAAGTATGATCCCTGAACTTGTGGAGTTCGCTACACGCCATTAAACAGTTTCTTTGAAGTTCACTACGGTAAACAACGCCGAAAGGTTTGCTGATGAGTGTATATTGAGATAGCGGGTTGATATCGGGAAGATCAAGCTTTGGAGGAGTGAAGTTGACACGCATCTGATAAGATTCAACAGCCATCTGGAGATCTTCTACACGTTCCTTGATGACAATGCGTCTTATGAAGATGAGAAGTGACTTGATAAATTCGCGTTGTATTGCAGTTGAGAATTGTCTCATGCGACCCTGTACCTTGGCAAGGTACATGTCTTCGATGTCATTGAGAGACATATTCTCAAAGTCAGCTTCAGAGAAAGCATAGTCCCGTTCATCTTGTCGTTTGACTACGATCTTCTTTAGGAATGTGTAGTCCCACTTAGACGAAAGGTCAACGTGTATGATGGCAACGATATCCTTAGAACTAGACACATGTTGAGACTTCGAACCGACCTTCGTAGTAGATTCGTCGGCGCTTACGGCGATGATGAATCCCATACTATGCATCTCGGTCGTATGCTTCCACTGTGTTGGAGAACAAGTGATTGGCATGTTCCTCAATGGCTATGCAGTTTGAGTAGACAACTGCTGGGAATGGAAGTGTCAACGATGTAGCGTATTTTCTTGAATCATCGCCACCGTGTAGAAGAAAATCCAAGTCTTTGTTGAAGAAATATCTGAAAGGAATCCTTGGTTCATCTGGTTGGCCAATTGTTGGTAGAGGTTTGGTCCAATCGGTGTAGTATGGAGGGTTGTCCCTATGTGTGAAGTCAATGTTTGCTTCCGGGTTGAGCCAATCCATGTTGTTAGACATAGCTCGAGCAATGTTTTCAAGGTGATATTCGACCTCGAGGGCACTTTCGAGTGTCTTTTAGAAGTTGAAATGCATCATTCTTGATTCGCTTCAACTCAGATTTCGTCATTTTCTTCACATGGAACTTTTCTTGCAGAATTTTAGCATGCTCCAATGTAGAACCGTCTACCAAGTTTTGACCTTCTTCAGGGTAGGGAGTGTTGTTAACAAGAGTAGCAAACCATTCAAATTCCTCTGTTTTATCGTCATCTAGCCATGATACGACGTCAGTCTGAGGCGTCTTCTTCTTCTTCTTTTTCGAAGGCCTAGATGATGATTCTGGTTTCTGAACTTGTTTGGGAGAGGTGGGTTGTTGTAGGGGCTCAAGGACCTCTTCATCGTCACCACCCGTATACTCAAAGTTATCATCGGTTTTCTGAGTCGGGGTGGTAACTCGAATCGTCCCCGAGGTTTTTCATAGAAGAACGAGGAGATTTTTGTTGAACAGGAGGCCGTTGTAGAGGAGGTTGCATCAAAGAAGATTCACCGATTGCTTCGGCGTTTAGGTGCGAGTCTTTATCCTTATCCTTGTCTTCATCGTCTCTAGGACGTTTAGACTTTCAGCTTGAATCTACAAGCTTCTTGAAGTTGGTAGTCAAGCAATGCTTGAAACAATTTTGCTTCTTCAGAATTGAACATTGCTGATCGTAACGACATTTGTGTTACAAGCTTGGCCACCAATTCATTATTAGAGAAAACTACCGGATCGGTCGGATTGATTGTGACGGTTAAGGGCGTTGATCGAATAGTTTGCTTGGCGATCTGCATAAGATTTGGATAAAGTTGTTTGGTGAACAGCTCCTTTGTGACTTTAGGAACGTACTCCAGAAGGTACTTTTTCGTGTATCCTTCGATCATATCGTTCAGTTTCTCTTAACGGTGATTTTTCATGAATTCACTACAAAAAAATAGCTATCTAGTGGCACATATTTTTTGTGACAAAATATATATGTGCCAATATATCATATTTTTACTGGCAGATTTTATGTGTCATTAAAGATAACGAGGTTTTAGTGGCACTTTACTTTTTTGCCACGAATGTACATGATTACTTGTGACGAAACTTTTATGTGCTATAATAGAAAACTTGAATTTAGGGGTGTTCATGGTTTGGGTAATACCCAAATAAACCGAAAACCAAAATCGAACAGAACCGAAAGTAACCGAACCGAATTTGTAACTGAAACGAATTTGCCAAAACCGAACTGAACTAAATATTTGGTTCTCGGTTCGGTTATGGTTATAACAATCTAAACCAGAAAACCGATCAGAAAACCGAATTCAAATAAATATATATATATTTTTTAATACATTTAATTTTAGAAAAAGACTTCATACTATAAACATAACATTTTATAAGCTTGAATTTTTCTTTGCTAAAAATCTATATAAAAAATGAATAAATACTTAAAATTATGTGATTCAAGTTATTCGGTTCGGTTTTCGGTTATTCGGTTTGGTTTAATCAATTTTAATTCGGTTTGGTTCTCGGTTATACAAAAAAAAATTAACTGAACTAACCGAAGTGAATAAACCGAATAACCCGATAACTCAACCGATGAACACCCCTACTTGAGTTAGTGTCAGTTAGTATGTGTTTTATGCCATTAAATATCATTTTAATATCTTTTGGATTTTGTAATTGTTCGCTATTGCAAATAAAAAGCTCTCCAATTTCAAAAGTTAAAGGCGGGCCTATGTTGAAAATTAAACTACGTGGGTGGGCTTTTTTTTAGTCTTATTCTTCTTTCATTAATAGGATAATTTAGATTTCAAAAACCCTAGCATCCATAGCCGCATCAAGTTGGAATGTTTCTCATTGTCATCACTCATTTTCATGCCAAGTAATTTCTCTAAGATGTGATTTCTATTATTTCAACCCGCATATTTATTTTGTGTTATATTTCTGATAATTATGTATGTGAACTATATTATAGGTGAAGGAAATCAGAAGTTGAATGGTCATATACATGAACCAGGTATCATAATGTTTTCAACGAAAATTGTCGAGATCCCGTAAGTTAGTGTTGGTTATGCCTTTTATGCCCATTAAAATGTTGTCTTGCCTGCATAATATTGTCTCTAAGCCTTTGATTATCAATGTTTCCAACCATGTTGCAGCAAGGAATTGAAAAAAGTTCATATGTCGAAGTTGAAACTTTGGATCATCACTCTGATAGCATATAACTATAAAAGTGTTGGATATGGCTTAAATAAAATGGGATCAACACCAGGTTGTATCATTAAGAAAAGTTATATTGTTTCTAATTATAATGATAAGTTTATTTCAGAATGTTAATTGAAATCAACGAATTCAATTTATTGAACTTTTTTTGCTTTTAGACATGTGTTTACAATTGACCTTATTCATCCACTGGAAATTGACAATTTGACATAACCTAGTAAACATGCTGAACTTTGTACTTGTAAGTACCATATCCATTCTTCTTATACTTGTACATTTATTTATAATTCAACCTTCTACTAGTGTGAAGTGTGCATCTGCTAAAAAGCAACAAAAAAATCGATTTGTGGTTGGGCTTGGAAGGAAAACAAGGATCTACAATGCAAACCAAATATGTGTACTCAATTGTAAAGGTATCTTTAGTTATTTACTCAAAAACAATAGCTAACGTACTATATTAATGTGCCTAAGGCGTATAATTTATTCACATCTTAGTTTAACATGTGTAACTTTAATCTTTAAGATTTTTTTTATTTGTCTACAGATAACGGGCTTCTAAGAGCAATCCGGATTCGTTTACAAGGATGAAGTTGTAGTCATTTTGATACTTTTAGGCATCTTATGTAGTAATGTATGTAGTTGGAAATTTAGACTTATTCTTTTTTGTTGGATATTTGTATCTTGTATATTATTGGAGAACTTTGTCATTTAATGAAAATTTCAATTGTATGTAAACTATTAAATTGTTTGTTTCATCTGCCTTGGTTAAATGAATTTAGGTTTCAAATAGGTGTAAACACATTATATTGTTATAGTGACATGAAATCTTAATCGATATATATATTTTGGTAGCAAATTATATAGGCAATTGAAGCCATTTGAGTATCGCATCATCACATATATTTAGTGACATAGCGTATGTGGCACAAAATCATTTTAGTATGTCCCGACGGATTATTAAGTGACACTAAATCCATAAAAGTCTGCAGCAACACTACAAAAAGTGTCACTAAAACCCTATAGTGGCAGCGTCGTTAGTGACACTTTTTTTTTCTGCCACCAAATGTCTAGCAAGCCTTTAGTGGCATTTATTTGACCTATTGTGGCACTTTTTGTGTGTCACTAAATGAAATATTTTTTGTAGTGATTCCTGAACAAACTTCCTTTCTCCTTGCATCTTTTCATTCTCGTCATACAGATGCTGTATGTGATCAGCAAAGAAATTCAACTTCTTGTTGAGCACGTCTTTCTTTCTGACTTGTTTGACAGCTTTCACAATTCTTTTATGAGTCCGAGAAATCCAAGATCGAGGTGGCTTCTTCACTGATCTGGATGATGATTTTGTTGATCTTTTTGATGGTGGTGGTGAAGAGTGAGAAGACGAATCTGATGATGAAGAGATATGAGGAGACTCTGGATCCTTCGGAGGTTCAGAGGTTTCTTCCTTTGATCGTGCAGGACTATCAAGAAGAAACGTATCATACTCAACATCTTCTTCATTGCCAGTTTTAGCTTGTTCATCAGCTTTAACCTTCTCCAGCTTCTCAGATTCTGGTTCTTCAAAATCAAACTCAATAGTGTCTTCAACACGTGTCTTCAACACGTGTCTTCAACACGTGTCTGTTGTTGTAACAAAGTGGTGGCACCAGATCCCTTATCGGGTTGATTAACCGCATCAGGATCTGGTGAAGGTTGAGCTGCACCACTTGACCCTCCGGGGCCACCCATTTGTTCTTGAGCAAATTGTTGTGCAACGTGTTGAAGTCGAACGAATTTGAACTTCTTCCTGTAGGATTTCTCCAGTTGCTCTTCATCACTTTCTGAGCTATCATCATATGGCACAAGTACAGGAGTCTTTCCTTTGCCATGTTCAGCTATTGGACTAGGAGGTTTTGGTACGGATGGAGAGTCATCCTTTGCGCTTTGAGTAGTGGACCTCCTCGTCTGATTGTGTTTCTTCGAGCTCTCGTCCCAATAGCTTTCTTTGCGGTTCAGGTGTGGGAATAGGTTCAGCTTCCTTTACGGGAACGATCCTTTTACGAGGAGGATTCCTTTTGGGAAGCTTCCTATAAATATCTGTACTTGTGACACTTCCAAGATCGCCTCTTACGGTCCTCCGAGTAGGTGTACCATAAGATTTTTCATCAAGATGACCAACTTTGCCTTCTTTTACGGCTAACCGATACCTTTTGTATGTTTCAAGCTTTTTGATTTCGGTAGTCGAAGGTGATCGTGTAATACCGTACCCTGTTTCTTTGTTGACGATTCTTTGATTCTGACATAGTATGGGTTCATTCAATATATCGTGATTATCTGGGTCATTGAGCCTCATGGGGATGTCAAGATGAAGTCCAAGTGCTCTCTGGATCAACAGTTTGGTGTATCTGACATAGGGAATCTTGGAGCCAAGCTTCTTGTGAAATAGCATCATGTCCTCCCATATCGATTCGATTTCAATGTCATTCTTGTTGATCAACGACCAGAAAATTTGCAGTTCCATGAGCTTGGGATGCTCATAGCCACTGTCACGACCGGAGACCGATTTGGTGATGATCATGTAGAGTGTTCTCCATGGTTGAGGAATATTCTTCACTCCACGTGAGAGTGCTTAGTAATGATTACTGAAGCTTCATCATAACCAATATCTATCAAGAATTTCAGGACTGTCTCTTCAAGAGGGGTAGCAAAGAATTCGGTTGGAGCGATGTCAAGAATGATGAGAACAGCCCGTAAGTCAGCAGGAGTGATAGTGACTTGTTTGTGATTAAGTGTCACATTCACTGCACTTTGACCGGTGATCCTCTGCATAGAATCCCAGAATTGTTGAATGTAGACCTCTGGAACTGTGGCAGAGTGTGAGAGCATGTTCGGGTAGGGATGATTCCTGAGAATATCCACTGCAATGAGATAAGAAGATTCTGAGCATGTGAGGGTGTCAAAGTCAATCCTAAGGTTGTTCTTTCCAATCTTTCTCGGATAACCCTTTGGAAAGATATCAGCAATTGTAAGAACTTCTGATGCATCCACATTCATTTGTTCAGCCATGTCGTGATCTGAAATAACATTAGCCAAAAGAACCAACATATCGAAAGACATAGTGTTAGTCAATAGAAGGTCTTATTGTCTAGTTATTGAATGTATAGTGTCAATGATTGTTACGAGTCCTAAGTCACTTGTTTGTTCAATAGTCCAATGACGTCGTGAAATGTTTCGTGAGTTAGTTAACTTTAAGTTTTAAAGTTTATGTTATCACTTATTGTTCACAACATATCAAACGTTTAAGTTTATTAGTGACATTATTGGATTCGTGACGTTATGATAAGTTTATTAACAAGTTTGTACACGTAACAATTCATAATGAAGGTCAATCAAGGCATAGGCGTAGAATTGGAAAAGTTAAGCGTAAACAGTAATGACATACGCGTAGACGAAAGCTTATGCGTAGGTTCTTAACTTACGCGTAAGAAATGTTACGCGTAGGAAAAAGGGACCTTATGCGTAGGCGTATTAAGACCTTGCGCGTAAGGCTTACTCGTAAGAGTAGACCTTATGCGTAGAGGTCACTGTTTACGCATATCCTTCACAGGATACGCGTAGTCCCATTGTAGAACCTTACGCGTAATAGTTATGCGTAGGATTATTCTTACGCATAACTGACTACGCGTAGGGTAATCCTTATGCGTAGAGTAACAATCGACCTTGATTCTGAATTTTACGAGTAGCAAGCCTGAAATAAAACCATCATATCATCAATCTTAACATGTATAGTCATATTAAACACACATCATGGCATGAAAGCTTGTTAAACATTTATGCGTAGAAACACTTACGCGTAGGTCAAAACCCTAAGGGTTATGAATTACGCATAAGAGTTTTAACCATAGGATTAGCACCAATTCAGTTCTGGTAGGTCATGGATGTTATGAGAGTCTAATAACAGAGTTATAACATCTAAATCGTGGTGAATCAAAAATACCCAAACTTTAGAACTTTAAACCCTAATTACTAATTCTGAGTTAATTAGTGTTTCTGGGTTGTTATAGAACCTGGATATCATCAATTCATCAACATATGAACATAACACAACAATCTTTATAACCAAAACCCTTCACATTTGAAAACACCCAAATCGACTCATAAACCCTAATTATCAAAATCCATTAATTCGTGTTTCTGGGTGTATTTTGAGCATTGAAAAGATATCATTGATGTTGTAAAAGCATTTTGACACAATCTTTTTAACCAAAAACACACAACAAATAATTATATGTTCTAACCCTTATGCGTAAGACACAAACTTTGTTGAATCTCAAGTTTTAACCGTTGGATTCTAATGAAATTCAAAACCATTGTTTAAAATTATGTTAAGAACACAAAACCACTTACAGATTGATGATCAGAAACACAGATTTCTTGAATGAATATTAGGCGTAGGATCTTTTAGGTTAGAAGTAATAAATGTGAGGGTAATGTTAGGTGGAGGATGTTTTTATTAAAATAACTTTAACATTTTGACAGTTTTGGTCCCTCCACATTTTCCTTTTTTCAAACAACGCCATTTAACTTCCATTTTCGTTACCAAACAAAGATTTTAAGAAAGAAACTTTGACGACACTCCCCCTCGACTTAATAAATGATGAAAGGTTATAATTTTTAGTCCGAGGAGTGTCAGTGAACCAGAAACATTTACCACCATGATAAAAGAAACAACCGGGATATGACCACATGCAAGTACACGGATGATTTGAAATGGTTAAGTATTAATCTTCTCTCCCTCAACACTTGATCGAAAAAATACTGAATTTTGAAAGATTAGAGTGTTGACGAAAGAAACGTACTTGCCATGTTGAAAGAAAATTAGATTAGAAGAATATTTTTGTTGTTTTTATCAGGTTTTATATTTTTGTATTTTGTTTTTGAAAAATTATTTACAAAAGAGATTTTGGTGTTTGACAGGTTTTTAAGACTGTTTTAGGAGTTCAATTCCTCTTGAGTCAAACACCTCATACCAACCCGGTGGACCAACTCATTAAACCTAGCGGGAGGCAAGGCTTTGGTGAGAAGATCCGCCAATTGGTATTCTGTACCCACAAAATATAATTCAACAGGTACTGTCCACGTGATCCTTGATGAAATGATATCGAAGATCGATGTGCTTTGATTTCGAAAGTTGAACTGAGTTGCACGAGATCGCAATGGCACTCCGATTGTCGCAGCGACATCGGGATTCGTCAAATACGTAACTAGAGTCTTTGAGTTGTGTTCTCATCCAGATGACTTGAGCACAACACGCGGACATGGCTACATATTCTCGCTTTGGTTGATGACGGCGATGTACAATCCTGTTTCTTTGATTGCCATGACACCAGTTTATCACCAAGAAATTGTAAAGCTCCTAAGTACTTTTCCGTGAGTCTAAGCATCCTGCGTGGTCATGAAAAGCGATTAGTTCAAAACCGTAATCCTTCGGATACCATATCCCCAAGTTAATGGTTCCCTTTATGTATCGGAGGATTCTTTTAGCCTCAGAGAGGTGGGTTTCAGCTTGGTCGCGACGATAACGAGAGCAAAGATATACGGCAAAGACAATATCAGTCCGCTAGTTGTTAGATACTTGAGAGACCCAATAATACTACGGTATTTTGTAGGGTCCACCAATTTCCCATGTAAATCACCGTCTAGCTTCTTGGTATGAGCCATTGGTGTGGCATAGGTGTCACAGGTTTTCATTCCAAATTTGTTTAACAATTCAAGGGCATATTTGGACTGACTCAAGAAAATACCACGGGGTGATTGATGAACTTGCAGTCCGAGAAAGAACGTGAGTTCACCCATCATGGACATTTCAAAATTTTTCTTCATTAGTTTTGCAAAAGCGATTGAAAAATTTTTATGTGTAGACCCAAAAATGATGTCATCCACGTAAATTTGAACAATTAAGATATGTGCCCCGTGATATTGTATAAAAAGAGTTGGGTCAACCGAACCTTTGGTGAAATTATTAGCAATGAGGAAGGATGATAGCTTATCGTACCATGCCCGAGGAGCTTGTTTGAGACCATACTGAGCTTTGTTCAGTTTGTAGACGTGATTCGAAACTCGGGATCAACGAATCCATTTGTTTGGCTGACATAAACCGTTTCTTTAAGTTGTCCATTGAGAAACGCAGCTTTGACATCCATCTGATAGACCGTCATATTCATATGAGCCGCGAACGCTAGAAATATCCGAACGGCCTCAAGACGAGCAACCGGAGCAAAAGATTCTTCAAAGTCAATACCCTCTTCCCGACGATAACCCTTAGCCACCGACGCGTGACTTATTTCGGCTAACATTTCCTTCAGCATCCAATTTGTTTTTCCAAATCCATTTGAGACCAATGACGTAGACCCTGTTGGTCTTTCAACCAGTTCCCATACTTCAAGACGTTTGAATTGGTTGAGTTCTTCTTGCATGGATTCAATCCAGTTGTCTTTTGTCATTGCGTCTTTGATGTTTTTAGGTTGATTGGCGCGTGAGAGCATAAATGCAATGTTCACCATCTGAGTGAAGACGTTGTCTTGTAATGACCGGTTGATTCGGGTTGCCAATAATATTTTCTGGAGGATGGTCTTTCGTCCATCTATGTGTGGAGGGTTGATGTTGGTATACATTGTGCGATTTTGAGGATTCAAATGGCTTGTTGAAGATTCTGCGACATCCGTGCAGCAGATCTCATTAGCAAACGGGTTAAAGAATGCATTTGGATCAAAATCTGCGAGGTGGGGTATTTCATTGAGAACATCATCACCGATTCATCATTGTTGGAAGCGGTGTGTTCAACTGTTGTGTTGGAGTCAGCTGGTGGTGCTTCTTCAACAGTAGTTGTTGTAGCATGTGTATCGGGTATAATAGTATTATCGGGTTGAGCAAGCGGAAACGGATACACCGGAGCACGTTCATCAATATCGTCACTAAACATCAGAGCAAATAACCTTTCCATTTGTTGACGAGTAAGTGAGGGCTTTGTTGGTGATGATGGGGTTTGGGGAAGTTTAAGCGGTTGTGTCCGGGTTCCAAGCTGGTATACTCGAAGCCATTAGTAAGTTCATCGAAATGAGCATGAATCGTTTCCATCACCTGTTTTGTACGGCGATTCCAGATTCGGAAACCTTTTGAATTATCACAGTATCCAATAAAGACTCCAATGTCAACTTTGGCTTTGAGCTTTCCAAAGTCATCACGATCATTATTCGGATAGCAAAGAGATCCAAATACATGAAAGTGTTTTAGATTCGGTTTTCTGTTATGGACGAAGCTCGAAAGGTGTTTTATTGTGACGTTTTGTGATCATAGAACGGTTTTGAGTATAGCATGCAGATGATACGACTTACGCCCATAAGTAATCTTGAAGTTTAGCATTGATTAACATTGTTCTTGCAGCTTCCACTAACGTTCGGTTTCGATTTTCGACAACTCCGTTTTGTTCGGTATGCGTGCAATAGATGTCGATCTGAATTCCCACTTTCTCATAGAATTCACGAAGAGTTTGATTAACAAATTGTGCCTCTATCTTTCGATTAGTCGAAGGTGTTTCGTAGTGAACTTGTATTTTTGTGAGAAAGGTGACGATCATCTGTGGAGCTTGGTCTTTGCTTGAAGAAAGTAGACCCAAGTCCAGCGTGAATAGTCATCAACAATTACTAAGATGTAGCGTTTGCCATTGATCGTTTGCACGCATCGGGCCACACAAATCCATGTGAAGAAGATGAAGCACATCCGAGAGTCGTGTTCCACCTTTGAAGGAAAATGAGCACGAGTGCTTTTGCCTTGTTCACAAGCTGAGCAAAGGTGATCTTTAGAATACGAAACCGTGGGAGTCCTTCAACTAGTTTGTGTCGAGCAAGGTTGGTGATGGTTTGAAAGTTTAGATGTGAGAGACGACGGTGCCATAGCCGGGATTTTGTTGATGTTGCCTTTGAAAGTAAGCAAATGGGAGATGAAGCAACCATGTCTTTCATAGAGATAGTGTAGAGACTAGAATTACGCGATCCGGACATAAGGTCATTTCCTTGTAGATCACGAATGAAACAAGTTTTCTCCCGGAAAGCAACCTCCAAATCTCCATCACAAAGCCGACCTCAAAGCAGATTATGACCGAGGCCTTCCACATAGTAAAACCTGCTGATTTCGATGTTCCCATTGACATAGTCTCCGTAGCCCATGATAGCTGCGAAGTGATCATTCCCGAACCTGGCGGTGCCAATGAAATTTGCAATAAAGTTTGATAACAGTTTAAGATTGACTGTCATGTGTCGGGAACATCCGCTATCAAAAATCTAGAGAATGATCTATTACACACAGACGACACAGATGGAATAGAAGTAGATGTGGAACCCGAAATGTTAGAGGGTTCCGTAGCAGGGATAGTAGATATACACACATCAATAGCTTTAGGTATCCACTTAAATCCTAGTGTGTTATATATCCATTTCTGCCATCTCCAACTAGTGTTTGCTTTAGTCTTAGTGAATGCACTAGGTGGTACTACATTCCTAGGAGGTGAAACTGGAGCTACAGGGACAGCAATGCGTTTCTTAGAATCTAAAGAGGCGGTCTACCAAGCACAGACTTAGAAAGATTAGTGGGCCTAGAGGTATTCCGTTTCTTAGGATTCCTTAAACGAGAGATGATAGCTTTAGCAACACATTTATCATGACAATCGGAATTCATACTTTTACGACAAATAACACAAGGTGCATCGGACTGAATATCAAAAGTACTTAACGGTTTAGCATTCGTTACATCACTATTTCTATTACATTTGCCGAACGCAATATCTATAGTGGAGGCAACGTGAGTCTTATTCATAGTCCTAGGGTGTTCTTCTACTTTAGCATTCTTGATTGATCTTTTCTTAGGTCGCAGCTTCCTATTCTTCAATGTAATGCTCCTAGGCTGTAAAGTGCGTACATTTGGAAAAGATGCAACTATTCTTGTTTCAGTAGAAGGAGGCACGTTAGCAACTTGTGATTTGGCAGTAGGGATTCTAGGTTCATGAGTACTAAGTGTTCCTGGGGCTA
Source organism: Chrysanthemum makinoi (assembly GCA_910596185.1). Classification (NCBI taxonomy): domain Eukaryota; kingdom Viridiplantae; phylum Streptophyta; class Magnoliopsida; order Asterales; family Asteraceae; genus Chrysanthemum; species Chrysanthemum makinoi. Next base: position 336,394,073 of record OU343225.1, read on the forward strand.
ATCTCTTAATGATGGTTGGCGGAAGTTGTTCATACTTTCCTAACATTTCTCTTAACTTGAGGATAGTGTGAATCGATCTTGATTTTCGGACCGAACATTTCCAAAGAAAATGCATAACTTCTTTAATGTGTGCAAGATAATGATCAAGTTCATTTGATGCTTCATCACGAGTCTTTTTGAGTAAATCAAATATGACACCATATTCCTTTTTAACTTTTACAAGTTCTTGTTCATATTTTGAGATTTGACACTTAAAAGACACGTTTTGATCATCCAGTTGCTCAATTTTAGGATCGAAGATTTTGACGCAATCTGGGCGATTTTGTGTTGAAAAGTAAGTTGTTGATCGTGAATATCTTTTTGACACCAATTAAGGCGACGAATTGCATTTGAAAGTTCGTTTGACAATCGTTTGTTTTCAACTTTTAAGGACTCGATCTGAAGCACATTATCGGTGTTCTCAACATTTACCACGAATTAACAAGATATCAGAGATATAATCAACTGCATATGACAAAGAATTCTCTAGCACAACATTATGGATATCAGCACAGATGACATCTTCCAAGAGTCGATCAACATCTTTTCTCAACAGTTTCTTTTTACGTTTAGTGTTAGAAATAGATGTTTACGTTTTCAAAACGACCTTCATTATCCAAGTTCCTTATGAAAGTCCCTTTCCCAAGACAATGCACAACTTTTCAAATTTTTAACATTTGGTAAAAGATTTTTCGGAAAAATGTCTCTTTGTTCTCGCGCTAGAGGCGATTGAAAGTGTTGAACTTTGATTTGAGAATGATATTCTATCTCATGTTGTAAAGTTTTGAGGTCAGCCATGAAAAGGTCAAAATATCAAAGAATTTTGCGATTTTCAGGTTTTGAGTTTACTTCACAGATGGAAGGTAAAGGACCATAAGTTTGTGCATAATCTGGTTGGGGATTAACATTAGAAGACTCGGTGTTTTATGATTACCCTTTGTGTGTTAGAAGAATCCGTTGGTGTGACGAAAGTGACCGCTTTTGAATAGTTAAAAGGTTTGTTGTAAACAACTTTTACTAATTTTGATCGACTCTCGTCTTCTGCATCTAATTCCTCTTGACGATGATATTCAACAACACTCATAACAGAATTATCAACTTTATATTCGCACCGGAAACTTCAGGATTTGGTTTGAATGCTTTGGTTGAAAGCTTAGGTTTGTAATCGGCAAGATTCGGTCCATATCCATTTGGATTGGGTTTTAAAGTAAACTTTTCAATGGTGTGACCGACTCGCCATGTTTGTAAACAACAGTTTTAAACTCTTTAAGTTTGTTTTGCAAGCCGATGATTTCTTCAAGATGATCATCTATTCGTTTCGTTGAATGCTTTTTGTATGCAGAGAACTGTTTTTGACAAGTTAACAACTCAGCCTTAGCTTTTTGATTTTCCAAGGTGAGAGCGTTAATTTGCTTTTTATGTTCATGTTTGATTGTTCTATTTCGACAACAAAGCATTCTTGAAGCGGCTAGATCACGCATATGTCTTTCTAAATATTTTTTGTTTTGAGAAGATTTGGCAAAGGCTGCTTCAAAACCGTTTTCACGTTTTTCTTGAGTTTTGAAAAAGTTGAGTTGCTTTTGTAGGTATTCAAAATCCTTGGTTAACAGTGCATTTTTGCATTTCAAGTCCTGATTAATGGCATGACATTTTTCCACTATGGTCTGTTGGTCTTGTATTAACCGAGCAAAATCGGGATGAGGCAAAAGTTCGGTGTGTTCAGCGTGAGTCTCAACATAATCATTATTGAGATCCTCAAGTATAACCACGGAGTCAATTTGATTATCAAGGGAAACCGGTTGGTCATCTTGATCATCAAATATAACTACGGGGTCTAGTTGAAAATCGTCGAAATGAGATGTGGATGGCGCATTTTGAACATTCTGAGCCTTGCCGGATTCAGATGTTGGCGAGATATGAGATCGAGAATAAATATGGTTTGTTCGGGTACTGAGACAAGCCATCAGTGTCATACACTGGGCCTGTGTCACTCATGTGTAACTCATGCATATTAGCCATCAACATAACAGCTGCATTGGCTTGCAAGTCCTCCATATCATCATCTGAGTCTGCATTTGCCATAAAACTCGTTCTTTGTCGTAGAGATCCACCGCCTTCATCCTTAAGAGACAAAAGAAGAGCCTCTTTGAAATAAGCACTGCCCCTAGTCCTTGGCTTTGGGCATGCATTAGCCAGTGTCCCTTCTCATTGCCGTTGTAGCATCGAAGACCATTCAACCCATTCTGAGCATTTCCCTGTTCCACCACTGAGCTCGATTGTTATTCCTACCCACAGCATTAAACCCTTGACCACCGCCCATCGGACGACCATAACCACGATTTTGAACTTCAACTCGTCCATTGTTCACAACAGCTTGATTCCTTGTATTAGATGAGGAGCGAATACGGTTGTTGGATTTGTTGGTATAACGGCTAAAGGCATTAGCAATCATAGCAAATCCTTGTTGCAATGCTTGAACGGATCAGATTCCTAATTCGCTTCAGCTTGAGCATTGTGGTTGTTGTATGGAACCAATTGAGTTTGAGATGGAGGTTGTGAAGGATCATGTGGTGTGATTGTAGCAGTTGGTTGAGTTGCTGGTTGAGGAGAATAACTAGCATATAAGGCAAGTTGTTGATTTTCCGGATGTGTCGGTGGAGCAATTTGAGCACGGAGAATCCTTTCCCTATCAACTTCCTTTTCATGAGGCTTCAAGTAATCGTACAATAATCCATATGTAGATTGATGCATGTTTTTCGCTTGACGGAGAAAAATGACATACTTCTCCCATTCAGAACCAAGACTACTCAGGAACTTAGTATTCACTGCAATTCTTGGCATGATGATGTTGTGTTTATCCAAATCATTGATGATGTCTGAAAAACGGTGATGATAGGACTCTAGTGTCTCTCCTGGTTCAATCATGAAGTGTTCATAAGCCAAGTAAATTTTGGATTCCAAGTCTTCCTGATTGAGTACAGATCCTTCCATAAGAAGACGAATATGATCCCACATTTTCTTTGCATTCTTTTGAGCATCAACACTACGAAGAATTGGGTTTGGTAATCCTAAGAGGATATATTCCATTGCAAGCTCATCTGCTTCATAGTGTAGAAGTTCTTGAGGATTCAAATCTGCAATAGTAGCAATGTTCGTTTGTTCATCTCTTGGTGGAATGGCATTTGTATCTCCGGGTACAATGACAGTAGGCATCTCAAATGGACCTTCCAAGATAACCTGCTTTAAGAACTTTGCATGTGGCTTCTTTAGATCACAAAACCTAAAGAACCTTATCACCCATTGATCATAGTTTCCTGGAGTGAGCATTGGAGGTCTATCAAGTGATCCAGCCTCATGAATTGATTGTTGGCTGCTTAAAGCTTCAAACATCTTTACAAACCAAGTGGGTTCCTTCATAATCTTGAATGAGAAAGTATTGCTCAATCAGAATCCTCCACATCTCAAACTCGTTGAGTTTGAGCTTTGGAAGCTTAGCAGCAGTGTTGGACTGGTTGTTTTCCATCTCCATTGAATTGAGTGAGTAGGTTAAGCTTATTCCTTGGATCTTCTAAAACAAAATATCAGAACCTGCTCTCTGATACCACTTGATGGATCTAGACACACACCTTGTGTCAATGACATTTTGTATGATATTAATAAGCACGCGGAATTTCCTTAGTAATACTTTAGAAGACGAATTGTATGATGTATTGTAGGTGAACACAGATTAAACACAAAACGTAAGCTCCAATATTATTAATGAATAATATGAGTGATCTTGCTTATCACTAGAGTTACACCTTGAAGCCTTTATGAGTACTACATATGTATGTAATTCTCTCTATATCTAAGACAATGACCTAGGACCTCCTTTTATAGCACAAGGAGTCCTTTACAAGATAAGTATAAAGCTAATAGAATAGAATATACACGAGATATTTTCTATACTTATCTAAACACGTTCCTAACCATTTGACAATAGCAGTGGTAATAATGTTCTAGCAGTGGTAATACATTTCCACTGCTAGTGCAATACTTAGCAGTGTCTTCACAGCTATCCGTGGTTATAGAGTATTCCCAACAGCCTATAATCAAATCTTCTAAACCGTGTTATAATCTTCAATTATGTAAGTAGTTAATGATTCTTGGTGTTATTCTAAACATAGGTTTTGATTTTTATGAAAAACCAACGGTTAGATTTAAGTCTAGGCGTGATTTCATGTTCTACGCATAAGCGTATTAACATGCAATCACGTTTGGGTGTTTGTTGTGTAATAGGTGTGTTAAATCATTGCTAATATCAATTCTAAAACTATTTCCAACATTAAATTCAACCCAGAAACATCAATTAATCATTTTCAAGATTTAGGGTTTATGCGTGGTTTTGGGTATTTCCTATTGTGAGTGTTTCTGGATAATTAGTTGATTGAATGATGATTGTTTGTAGGACCTTGTTTTCTATCAACCTTACGCGTATACCAACCTTCACACAAGATGAACACACTAACCAAACACAAACTATATGCGTAAATAAGATGAAGAAGAAAGGAAAGTGGTGACTTGATGTTATATATTATGCGTATGTTAGAGAGAGAAAGATGAAAAGAAAACTTGAATTACTTGAAAGAAAAACACACACAAAACACACTCAAGCACGCACCTCAAATGACTCATTTGAGGTGTATTTATACTACAAGTACATATGCCCTAATGGGCTTTGGGATGGGCTTGGATTGGACTTGGATTGGATGACAACTTATACAAGGCTAGCTTAACATAGCATTTAGCAATTTAGCTTAGCCCAATCCACGATCCCGTTGACTATTCTAGCACGATATCTAAAACACGTTACAAAGTTCCTAAACGTGAATGACCATCACTTCTAATAAAAAATTTATGGCTAACAATCTCCCCCTAAGGGGTGGTCATTCAAAAGATGCTCCACTTGATTAGGTCTTTACTCTCCTTGAGCTTGAACTTTGTGTGTTGAGATAGAATAGTCTTGATTCTTTGTTCCTTCATGCTTTGTGATCAGTTAATGTGGTATTCTGCCATATGTCAACTTCTTTGGTTAGGTGTCTCCACGTCATTCTCCATCATGCTCACACTTCTATTTGTCTTTTGGTTACCAATGATGTAGTTCTCGAGTCTTTAAACTTTGTAGATTCTTTGACATTGACGAAGAATCATCTTTGACTTTGTGTTGCCTTTGATTTTGATGAGAACTTTTCATGTGTTGTTGGTATGAGCATGTGGAAAATATGCACGATCTCTTCCTTCCGCAAGCATCCATAAGAAGAAAACACAAAAACATGGGTTAGAAGTAATCCATCGCTTACAAGTTTGAACTTCGAGTGTGTTAACAGCATAGTGTGAAAACACGTCTCTAATTCTCACAAAGGCTGTTCCTGAACTGGAGTCCCACAAGTGAGATAACGCGATGTACCGAAGTACACCTACAGTTCAGATGAGTCGCTGAGGTACACCGAAGCATCACCCCATGACTGTAGACCGTTTGAGACACACTAAGCGTAATCCACGGGGAGTTACCGAAGTGACCTGCTGTCAGGTCGCTTGATGTTGACCCCGGCAGAGTTTCCATTCAATCATTGAAGATCACTGATGTGAAACTTCTCATAAATGTTCTGGCAGATTGCTAAGATCTGCGTAGGACTCTAGAATATATCACTTGTGTCCTTATTGATGAACAACAAGAGATGAAATGTCAAGTGTTCCTATGAGATCTTTTAATGAATCTCGTAGCTCTAGACTCGATTAGTGCATTTTGGTTTTCCTAAGCGGAGACTAGGGAGAGGGTCTCCTTCTTCAATACCAACGATCTCTAAGAGAAAGTCGATAGATTATGTAGGGTTTCCAGTGAGAATGAAACAAATCCTTTTAAGAGGAATTGAGTGGCTAGAAGGTTTGGTGCAGTGCGTCACTGGGTCCATGACGTCTTTTTCTTCAATACCGGCGTCATCTAAGTGACAACCAGTAACATATGTATTGAACCCGGTTTCTGCCCTAAGGTTGATTATGGAGGGCTATTTCTTTTCACCCTTTCTTTTACTTTTCTTTTTAATTCTTCAACCCCTTCTTTCTCCTTTCTCACATTCCTCCTTTTTTTCAATCATTCCTAAGGACTTCTAATACTAACTATTTGTGATGTCCTTGGGTAGATCCCTCCGGCTCTGGCGGATCATAGGACGGATTTACCTATTCTTAGTCACCTTATAACTCCATGACTGTCCCATGTTGCCATAAAACCTTTTCTTGAAAATCTCTCAGACTGTTTATGATTGAAAACATGTTTGAAACACTTTAAGAGTTTTGTATTTTCAGAAACACTCCCCCTTCACATGTGCTTGTATTGTTTTATCATAAATCTGCACATAGAGGGTAGAGTTCGCACTTTTGAATTGATCGACTTTAAATTAACTAAACCGATTCGAGACACGTTTACATCACTAGAGAACTAGCTTGAAATTATTACCCGTCTTGGTCAAGTCCATAGAAAGTTTCTCGAGATGGTACAATTCGTGACTTAGATTCCTCGTCAATTCAATGGTTTCAACTGAGTCGAGCTCTTTTGAGATTCAAACAACGATCATTAAACTTTTTGATCACATTTTAATCACGTCTTCGCCCCCTCAAAAATAGCATATTTGTGATATTTTTGATATCAATGGATTAAACAACATTTTTAGAATCTTTTGGGGAGACAAACGGATTTGATTTAAGCATGAATTTGGAACATTTTTTATTTATACTCCCCCTTTAATAAAGCATAATCAATTAAAGGGTTTTAGAGGGAGTTATCTTGAGCACAAAAAATTTGAAAGATTTTGAAAAATCTTTTTGAACAATCTTGAAAAAGATGCTCAAGATGATGGTGATTTCTCACTAGTTTTAAATGTAGTGCACTGAAGCGTACACTAGATTTTTCTTTAAAAGCACGAGTTTTGATTTGAAAAATAATCAAAAGTCATCATTATAGTCCGGGTTTCGTACTGAAGAATACGAAAGCCATTTTTGAAGAAATTTTTGAGAAACGACATGTTTTAGAAAACATTTAAAGAACTCTCGCTCAAGTATCTGTACATGTCCATATCATTGTTGAATGACATTTCTAGAAACGTCTGAGAATATCGATTATACAAGAGACATGTCGTAGAAGAATATTTTTGGATTTTTGATTTTATATTGTTTTTGTATTTTTGAAAATTTTATATTTTTATATTTTGCTTTTGTTGGTTTTTCAAATTTTGTATTTTGTTTTTCAAAAATATTTACAGCGGAGCTTTTTGGAAAATCATTTTCAAGAAGATTCGAGAAGACGTTCTAACTCCTCAGGGGTTAGGCTTCGCATTCCAATTCGTCAAACTAAATCGTTAAACCGTTCTTTTGGAAGGGCTTTAGTAAATAGATCGGCGAGTTGGTAATCTGTCTTCACGAAAAATAATTCAACAGTACCTTCTTCTACGTGTTCTTTTATGAAGTGATAGCGGACACGAATGTGCTTAGTCTTTGAGTGATGAACAGGATTGCATGATATGGCTATGGCACTTTTCGAGTCATAGTACATAGGTATTTTATCGAAAGTAAAGCCATAATCTGTGAGTTGTGTTCTCATCCATAGAACTTGAGCACAACACGCAGATAGAGACACATACTCAGCTTCAGCGGTTGAAAGTGCAGTGCAATCTTGTTTCTTTAAAGACCAGCTGACCAACTTTTCACCCAAAAATTGTGCTCCTCCGGATGTACTTTTTGTCGTAACTTGATCACCGCATGGTCCGCATCCGAAAAGGCGATTAGATCAAATCCGGATTCCTTCGGATACCAAATTCCCATGTGAATGGATGTCTTCAGGTACCGAAAGATCCTTTTAACCTCTTTGAGGTGCAGTTCGTTAGGCTTTGCCTGAAACCATGCTAATAAGCAAACAGTAAAATGAATGTCTGGTCGACTAGCAGTGAGGTACATGAGAGAACCAATCATGCTCCGATATTTCTTTGGATCAATAGGTTTCCCAAACAAATCGGCTCCAATTTTTGGTGAAGTTACCATTGGTGTTCGGACCGAATCACAATTATCCATACCATGATTTTTCAAAATCTCAGTTGTACATTTAGCTTGGTTTATAAAAATTCCACGAGGGGACTGATGTATTTGTAAACCAAGAAAAAAATTTAGTTCCCCCATCATGGACATTTCAAATTTGCTTTTCATGAGATTTTCAAAATGTTTTGAAAGATTCGGATTAGTGGACCCAAAGATGATGTCGTCCACGTAAATCTGAATAATCAAAATGTCGTTTTTGCATTTTTGTGTAAACAAGGTAGGATCGACCGTTCCTTTGGTGAAATTGTTTTGAATCAGGAAAGAGGACAATTCGTCATACCATGCACATGGAGCTTGTTTCAAACCATAGATTGCCTTTTTGAGTTTGTAGACGTAGTCTGGATGTTCAATGTCTATGAAGCCTTTTGGCTGACTCACGTAAACTTCTTCTTTCAAAGTTCTATTCAAGAACGCGGTCTTAATGTCCATCTGATAAACCGTGATGTTTTTGTAAGCGGCATAGGCTAAGAATATCCTGACTGCTTCAAGTCTAGCTACCGGCGCGAATGACTCTTGAAAGTCTATCCCTTCTTCCTGTCTGTATCCTTTGGCCACAAGACGAGCTTTGTTGCGAATTACAGTCATTTCTTTATCCCTTTTGTTCTTCCATAACCATTTGAGATCAATGACTCGAATGTCAATTGGTCTTGGAACCAAATCCCATGAGTCATGTAGACGATATTGGAGAAGTTCCTCCTGCATCGCTTCTATCCAAGCGTTTTCTGCCATTGCCTCCCGAATGTTCTTTGGTTCTTTAGTGCTACTTGAGCAAAGGTAAATGCACAAGTCGCAATCGGTGGCAAGTTGACGTCTCGTCTGAATTGGCCTTGAAGGTTCAAAAATAACTTGTTCAATTGGATGGTCTTTTGTCCACTTCAGAGTAGAAGGATACCGTTAGTTAAACATATGCGAGTTAGATGGTTCTCGTAAGCTTGAAGATGATTCAGCTGATTCTGTAGCAAACGGGTTTTCAAATAAGTCTTCATCTAACGTTGCATTGTTCTGGTTTTGAGTAGGTTCTTCTTGAAATGATATGTTTTGGTTTTGCTCATCAACTGCTGGTAAGACTGTGTCTAGAATTGGAGTTGCTTGAGTAGATGTAGATGATGTTGATGGAGTAGGTGCATTGGTTTCGACCGTTGTAGATGCATCTTCTATTGGTGTTGGTGGATGATTTTGAGCGGGCAGCGGAATGATGTTTTGATGCATTTGTCGAAATTCCACCATAGTATTCATCGAACATTAACACAAATAAATTCTCCCATTCATTTTCATGAGGTTTGTCAGCAAAAGTTGATGGAGCTCTTTGTTGTACGAGTACTGAACTGATGTGTTCAGAAGTCTGCTGGTTTGGTGCGGGTTCTAATCTGTTTTGATTAGAAGCCATCGGATTAAGCGCGGGTTCTAGAGCGAGTCTCTCAGAAGCCATCTGTGAAAGTTCGTCAAAATTCACATTCATCATCTCCATGATCCTCCTAGTTCTCCTGTTATACACCCTGAATGCCCTCGAGTTATCAGAATATCCAATGAAGATTCCAATATCACCTTTAGCTTTCAGTTTTCCTAGATTTTCTCTGTCGTTTGTTGGATAGCACAAAGCGCCAAACTCGTGAAAGTAAGAGATATCAGGTTTTCTGTTGTTCACTATCTCATATGGGGTTTTATTGAATCTTGGATGGATTAGGGATCGGTTCTGAGTGAAACAAGCAATGGCAACAGCATCAGCCCATAGAAATAACGGTGCACTAGAATAGATTAGCATTGTGCGAGCAGCTTCCACAAGAGTACGATTTCTTCTTTCAACTACCCCATTCTGCTGTGGAGTTCTAACAACTGATGTCTGATGAGTAATTCCAACATCTTCAAAATAAGCTCTTAACTCCTGATTTGTGAATTCAGTGTCGTTGTCTGTTCTTACCACCCTTACAGGAGTTTGAAGAAGTACTTGAATACGCTTCAGAAAGGTGGTGACGATGCCTGGTGCTTCGTCTTTTTATCTCAGAAACCTAACCCATGTATATCTTGAATAATCATCGACGATAACAAGAATATACTTTTTCCCATTAATGCTTTCAACTCTCATTGGGCCACATAAGTCCATGTGCAACATATGCAACTTTGCTTCCGAACTTGGTACGGATTTGGGTTTATATGATGCTCTTTTGCTTTTTCCTTGTTCGCATGATGGACATAGGTGATCCTTGGTGTATTTGAACTTTGGAAGTCCGTTGACGATGTTGTCTTTGGCAAGTTTGTTGATGGTGTCGATATTGAGATGGGATAATCGTCTATGCCACAACCAGGACTTTGTTCCAGATGCTCGTGTCATAAGACATATTGGTGATGAAGAGGCCATTTGGTTTATGTCGATAGCATACAAGTTTGTATCACGATTCCCAGTTAAGAGATTAGAATCATCCAAGTTTCTAACGAAGCAAGCATTTTTCCTAAAATCGACCTCTAGATCTGCATCACAGAACTGCCCGACTGAAAACAAATTGTGTCCCAACCCTTCGACATAGTAAACCCGAGTGATCAAATAATTTCCAAAAGGTAGATCTCCATAACCCATGATAGCTGCTACATGATCATTTCCGAAACGTACGGTTCCCATGAATTTCCAGACGAAATTGATCAGCAGCTTCAGATTCCCGATCATGTGCTTGGAGCAACCCGAGTCGACGATCCAAAGACATATTTCGATAATCTGCCAAGAACAGAAGAAGAAGATTTTGGAAACCGTTTTGATTTTGGTTCCTTTGGGTTAGAGGTAAAATCCATATCACACTCATAGAAGTTATTTATTGGGAAAATAGGTTCTTCACTCATTCTACCATTCTGGAGTGTGAAAGTTCTACCCGTTGGTTTCCCAATATCATCCCTATAGTAAAGACTATGCTTCTTATCAGTAGTGTATAACCTAAGTCTTGCAACTAGGCGTCCTATTGGTTTAGCATAAGTTCTTTTAGGAACGTTCTTCTGAACAGGCTTAACAATCTCATTCTTAGAAACACAATCATCATGAACATTAGTTAAAGATTTCTTGCAAGTTAAACAACCAGATTCAACAGATTCATTAAACTTAGCAGAGTTCATAGGTTCATTACATTCAGATGAAATGTCTTTCTTATTACAAAGCGGTAAATTCCTAGGGTGTTCTTCTAATTTCTTCTCTTTATTCAAGCGACTACTCTTAGAGGCATGCGAGACTCTATTGTTCCTTGTATTGCTCTTAGGCTTTAGTCTGCTGCTCCTAGAGGTGCTTCCTAGTCCTGTAGAAGGTAAGGCACACTCATTAGGATTCACATTTTTATCTAGAGAAGTGGTTTCAGCTTTCCTAGTCTCTTTGGAGTGCTTATCTAAACTTATGTCGTTTGTTCCATATGGTTTAGATGTGGAGGCAGACGCATTAGTGGTACTCATCCTAAAAAGGCCAGGTGCTAAAACTTTTGGTTTCTCGATAATCGCTTTTTCATTTGCAACAATCTTTGCATTTTGCTTAGGCAAGGCAGGTGGAGTGACTGGTTTTGACAAATCATTTTTCTCATTGACTTTTGGAGGAGGCAGAGAAACAGACATTTTTGGTTTAAAAACCGGTTTGGGAACATTTGCTTTCTCCTTAGTAATCTTAGAATCCACTACCTTTCCTTTTTGACATTCCAGCTGAGCCCTCAAAAGATCATTTTTCGCTTTCATGTCATTGTAGGCACGCTCATACGACAGTTTGTCATACTTGCATTCCTCAGTTTTTCGATCAAGTTGTTTAAAATATGAGACATTTTCTTTTTCAAGTTTTTCAAGAGCTTTTTCATATTTTGAAACAATTTTGGAGGTCTCAGACTGGAGTCTTTCATGATCTTCAACAGAATATGTTTGTAAAATAATGGACATAATATCAGTAGTCAGAACATCTTTGAGGAGAGAATCATTTAAATTTTCCAAAACTTTGATGTGTTCAACACAGTCATTAGCTTGCTTTACCAGGGATTTATGGTCCTTGACAAAGTCATCAGTTTCTTTCAAAAATGCTTGTTCGAAATGAATTACCCTTGAGTTGATGTTATTCAGCTGAGGGGCAATTTCAGTTTCAAAAAACTTTTTATTTTCATTATCAAAACTAGAAGACCAGATGTTAGTTGTAATATTGGTTTTAGTTTTAACAGTCTCTTGAAGTCCCGCAATTCTAGTTTTCACATTTTCTAAAATACTTCTAGCATCACTTGTGTTAAAAGGATTGTTTGAAGACATTTGTTCAATGTTCGAAAGAGATTTTGAGACAACAACTGGTTTTGAAACTGGTTTTGTAACTGGTGTTGACTCTTTGTTTGAAACACTTGGTGTGATGGAAAACTTTGACTATTCTTTTTGTGTAACAAAAGTAATTCCATTAATTTTGTTCCATTTGTTGTAGTCGATTGGTTTTATTTCTGGATTCTTTTGTTTCATTTTTGATCTACTCTCGTCAGATAGTTCTAATGTTTCAAGAGAATCATGAACAATTATGGGTTCATGCACAACTTTTCCATTGTTCAAAACATTCTGTTCTTTCTGAGCTTTCTTGAGGAAACAAGGAGGTTTGTTACAAAAAGCCATTTTTTGTGTTGTATGAAAATACGGATTTGTTTGATTAATCAGCATATTTGTTGATTTAGCTGAATGACCCGTTGTAACAAGCAAATTTTCCAATTTTTTGATTTTTTCATCTTTATCAAGAATTTCATCAAGAAGAGAATCTTCATATTTTGAAAAATCAGCAATCAACTGTTTCTTTTCTTTTTCAAGATCAGAAAATGTTGCTTGTTGTTTAGAAAGTTGGTTTTTAAGATCAGAAATTTCCTTGTTTAAAGATTTTATTTTCAAGTTCAAATTAACATCAAGCGTGTTATACTTGATTTGCAATTGTTGTTCTCTTAAAACAGAATCTCGATAACCAATTTCTAATTCTGACTCTTTGTTTTTGTTAAATTCAAAAGCTTTTGCGTTCTCCTTGTAACTCTCAAGCTCAGCGGTCAATTTAGCATTCGCGGCCTTAACTTCGCGATTGACCGTTTTAACTTTCTCGATTTCAATGCCACAGTTAATGATTAATGTTTCAAAATAAGCACGTGTTTCCTCATCAGTCTCAGTATTTTGTGCCACACAACCTCCACTAGGATCCACATCTGGAGTTTCAGAGTTAGTATTGCTACAACTCGGATTGTCCAGGTATGTATCATAAGTAGGTGATGATGTCACAGAATGCTGTTATTCATGAGTAAACACATCAAATATGACATTGTTATAGCATGGATCAATGATTGGTTCCTCAGATACTGCATTGGCGTCATAGACAGGAGGTGCGTCAGATTCAGTGTCGTACTTAGTCTCCTGAAGATTTTCCATGAAGATGCAGTTTGCATTGATTTCCTCGAGGTCTTCCAAATCATCCATAATAGCGAAAAAATCATTTTCCTCAGCACTTAGTTGGAGCCCTGCTGCTTCCTTTTGTGCTAACATGATAGCTTTCTGAAGATATGCAAGATCCTTCTTTTTCGGCTTAGTAGGACAATTCCTTGCCATGTGACCTAATCCTTGACAGTTATAACACTTAATCTGATTACCCTGATTCACATTTCCATAATTCCCAACGACTGGAGCTGCAACATTCCCATTCGATTACCCATTGCTCTATTCCCAACATTCTCGTCCCATCGATTTCCAACATTCTGACCCAACTGATTACCCTGATACGGAACCGCCTGATTACCCATGCGAAATCCAGTAGCATATCCCTGCTGATTCTCAATAACTCCAACCATTTGTCCTTGATGACCAATATTCACACCCGGCTGTGCAAGATGCCTGTTGCGAGTGTTTGATGAAATCCTTTGGTTGTTGTTAGTTGGTGTGGAATAGCGATTTCTGAATGCTTTACCCAAGAATGCAAATGCATGTGACAAAGCCTCTTCTTGTTCAGTTTCAGGATCAGTGATTCCTTGTTCCTGGTATTGTGGATATTGTTGTTGTTGAATGACTTGTTGTTCTGGTGGATAGAATTGTTGTTGAGGGAAAACAGCTTGTGGTTGTGGAATGTATTGCTGCAAGTTGTTGTTAGTGGAAGATGATGAAGCTTGTTGTTGTGAGTTCACTGGAGTTAGAGTCTTTGCAATTAGTGCCAATGGATCATGATTCTTTGCCAATCTTTCTTTCCTAACTTCGTTCACTTCAGTTTGGTTTTGTTTCAGAAAATCGTTGAGTTGATCAAAGTTCACCTGATGTAAGTCCTTTGTTTGGTTGACAATAGTGACATATCGTCCCCATTCTTCTGGAAGATTATTGAGAAATTTGATGTTTTGCACGATAGTTCTGGGTGCCAACTTGTTTCTGATAAGCTCATTCATCAAAGTGCAAAACCTTCCATAGTAGGATTCAATGGATTCTCCTGGAGTTGATGTGAACTTCTCCCATTCAGTTAGCAGCTTGTTCTCCATGTCTTGTTTACCAATTTATGTTCCATAACATAGCCTTCTAACACGTTCCCACATATCGAAAGCAGTTTCACAGATGTCAACAGCAGCAAAAATGACTCTTGGCAATCCTAGTTGGACAATGTGAATTTCCATGTCATCTGCATCGACTTGCATCTTATCCTCTTCAGTGTATTCTGATTCATATTGAACACAAAATGATGGTGGGACGGGAGGTGTTGCATCAGCATTTCCAGGGATTTGGACTTGTCGAGGCTTGAAGGGTCCATTCGTAATGGATTGAATCATAAGTTTTCCATTAGGTTTGGTTTTGATGTAGCGGAGCATACGACTTGTCCATTGAAGATAGCCACCTTTTTCCAACATAGAAGGACGGTTTTCGGCACCGGCTGCATGAATGTCTTGTTGAGTAGCCATTGATGAAGGTGTTTGATGATAAAGTTGATGTAGGATCAATTCAACGATAAAGGAGTTGTGTTTAATGAAGATTAAGCTCGGTTGTTGTAGTGAAAATTTGGTCTAAAAACTTAAAAACCTCAATAACTTCTGTTCGGAGCGTTTTTAGGACTTGAAGGTTGACCTAGTTCATTCGGCGTGTCATTCTCCTCGTTCTCACGGTCGTTTTGATGGGTAGAACGCTGAAAACGGAGTTACGGTACAAAAGTTATAGCCGTTTGAAGTTTTGCTTAAGATTTTACTCGTAAACTTGTTCTTAGGCGTAGAATTTGGTGCTTATGCGTAGTAATTGCTTAGGCGTAGACTTCCTTATGCGTAAACAACTTATGCGTAGGATTCCTTATGCGTAAACAGTATCTTACGCGTAACCTTTAGGCTTAAGCGTAAGCTTATGCGTAAACTTAAATGCTTAGTCGTAAAAACCTTACGCGTAGAGTGTTTACTCGTAAGTTTTATGCTTAGGCGTAAACTTAGGTTAAAAACCAAAATCCTTCACACTGGTCCAAGCGTGAAAGATATCCACAAGTCGAAGTGTTCCACAAACTTATCCAAGTGAGGGAAGCACTGAGTAACCGTTGTTGCACGAAGATTTTTCACCAAAAGCTTATGCGTAAAATTCAAATCTTACGCGTAGAAAACTAGGGTTTTGACTTTTCTTACGCGTAAAAATAGGGTTTTGACCAAAAGTTGCTTACGCGTAAAAAATGCCCAGAAATGCAAAACCACGATTTTTTCACCAAAAACACGTTTCCAAACGATTTCTCTTGCACAAACTTGTTTCAAAACACTTAAAGATCAATAAAGTCTACAACTTTAAGCTTACCAACACGTAAAAATCAAAACTTTATGCAAAAAAGCCCACGTTTATAAGAAAAAACGCAACTTTTCTTGTAAAGCTTTAACAAAAAACGAACACAAACACTCCTAAACCATTGTTAGGCGATTGATACCTATTGTAGGACCTTGTTTTCTATCAACCTTACGCGTATACCAACCTTCACACAAGATGAACACACTAACCAAACACAAACTATATGCGTAAATAAGATGAAGAAGAAAGGAAAGTGGTGACTTGATGTTATATGTTATGCATATGTTAGAGAGAGAACGATGAAAAGAAAACTTGAATTACTTGAAAGAAAAACACACACAAAACACACTCAAGCACACACCTCAAATGACTCATTTGAGGTGTATTTATACTACAAGTACATATGCCCTAATGGGCTTTGGATGGGCTTGGATTGGACTTGGATTGGATGACAACTTATACAAGGCTAGCTTAACATAGCATTTAGCCATTTAGCTTAGCCCAATCCACGAGCCCGTCGACTATTCTAGCACGATATCTAACACACGTTACAAAGTTCCTAAACGTGAATGACCATCACTTCTAATAAAGAAGTTACGACTAACATTGTTACATGCTTAATTAACCTAAACCTACCTTGAATCATACTGTAGGATCTTGGTTTATCACCAACACATGTTATGCGGCATTAGGTTAAGAGTTTAGAGAGAGAAAGTGGGAGAGAAAGGGAACCCTAGAGAGACAAAGAAATATGTATTATGAAAGCTCCAACCCTTTGCCTTGGAGGGCAAAGGGTATTTATAGGGTACAAGCTTAGACGCCTCTCTTAGGCTGTGGATCAGGCATACAGTGGGTAAAGACCCGTCCGTCCTCCACGGTGTTACAAAGTATTCTAAATAAAAACACTGAATTGCTACGACTACGAGCTTTCTAACGAGTATACATACTTGAGGTGACCGACACTTTAAGTACTAGATTTACTAAATCCCAACAATCTCCCCCTAAGGGAGGTCACCTCAACATACAATGATTACAAACAGATATAACATTTCGTTGTTCTTGGTTTCTTTAATTAAGCACTTTTGTTCTTTAGCTCGTAGTCTTTGATTCATCATGTTCTGCATGTTTTGAAATTTCGAGTGGAGGTCTTAAACTGATCATGTTATACAATCTCCCCCTAAGGGAGGTCACCTCAACATACAATGATGAGTTTTGAGCCAGCTTTGATGTAACACCCCCAATTTCGTGATACGCAGCGGAATTCAAACTGGGTGTTACTTCATGGCACAACAGTCATAACAAAAAAAAAACGAACTCTAATGGAGTCGTTTTAAAAGATTTATCATTCGATTTATATAAATATCAGAGTTTACAAAAATAGGTCCCAAATGGTTCCAAGTTTACAAAATTCATCAAATTGGTTTTTCGAATGATAATAAAATTTATAGCCTTCTTGAGTATCCGTGCTCCTCCGTGCCAGCCTCGTACAATATGGACCTGAAATACATGCTTAAAACTGTCAACACAAAGGTTGAGTGAAATTCATTGAGTTTTGGAAATCAGTTGAACACATAATGTTTGTGTGAGTTACGTTGTTATACACTCATAATGTTGAAAACAAAGCAGTTTATTATTCACTAAGCATCATGCAATCAAGGCGTTAACGTGTTCCAAATTTAATTGGAGAAACTATTGATACGTGCCCTTAACAGGTAAAATTGCCATTTTTACCTAATGTACTCAAATATAGTGCGTTTGTTTACCGGACCTGGTCAAACAAACGGGATTCGTCAATCCCGATAGATCTATCCACAATATTCGCGCTCACTTCACTCGTGATTAATGATTCATGATTAGGGACTTAAGATTGGCAAATGCGGAAACTTAGTGCAAGTAGAATAATCAAATAAGTATAGAATTTGAAAGCAATGTGTTCGGTTTAAAATAAAGCATGTATCTCCCCCAAGGGTTTGTAAAACAATTTAAGTAATATAAAGTGGGGCTATGAACTCACGGTAATCAGTAAAAGTTTAAAGTACTTATAAAAGTAAATGAAAATAGTTGAGCATGTATCTCCCCAAAGAGTTTGTAAAACAAGTATTAAAAGAGTAGGGGCTATGACTCACGATAATCCTTAAAAGTTTAAAGTACTTATAAAAGTAAATGAAAATAGTTGAGCATGTATCTCCCCCAAAGAGTTTGTAAACCAAGTATTAAAAGAGTATAAAAACGGGGCTAAGAGCTCACGATAATCCTTAAAAGTTTAAAGTACTTATAAAAGTAAATGAAAATAGTTGAGCATGTATCTCCCCCAAAGAGTTTGTAAACCAAGTATTAAAAGAGTATAAAAACGGGGCTAAGAACTCACCTCAGAGTAAATGATATCAAATGTATAATGAGAATGATGGATATGCCGTGAGAACTTCTACGAGCAACCTAAAATAGAATATTGCGACTTAGGTTTGGAATAATGTTTAGGAAAACATAAACCATTCTATATATATTTCTATGTTGATCATGATGTAGTCAATTATCATTTGGTGTTTATAGAAAGATCTTTAATATGTGAAAACATATTTAGTTTATAGATATCGTACTACCGTTCGGGCCATCATAATTCAGAGGTCATGCAGTAAAGGTTCGAGGAGCTAGGACACTTTAAATCGTAAATCCAGCAACTCGTCGATCCGTTTACCCAAATGAACCCCTCACATGAAGTTCCTTAGTGTTGTAGTGCTTAATACGTAAAACATGTATTTTTGATTACTTGATTATATGATATATTAAGAGTTTATAAATACAATAAATAAACTAACAAAGTTTATAAGTATTTAAATAAGTTTGAGTTTTATAAATACTTACCTTAAAATAGAATGCTTGAGTATTATGGAAAAATAAAATATTAGCGAAGCTTCGACGTAGAATTTGCAATCTTTGAAAACCCAAGGCTATTAGAAGATTATAACGACGTCTTTTTGGAGACTTGAAGATATTTGAAGATTATAACGACTCTTTCTTGAAAACTTCCAAGAACGAAGATCAAACGCTAGTTTTCTTCAAGAACACATGAATGTTCTTACAAGATCTATAAGAAATGCCTTTAGGTTTAGGACTTTAGGTGTTAAGAAAGGGGTGGTGCAAGAAAAATGAAGTGATTTAGCTTGGTATTTATAGGCTAGAGAATATGGTTAACTATATATTGGGTTAAAAACTAACCATGGTTAAATTTACACATGTAATGATCTAAAGAAAGCATGCTTAGGATTTTGACACCAAGGTGATGACTCCCCCCCCCTAATTTCGTTCATGATAAGATAGGATGACTTTGGTGGATAGTTTTGGTATTATCTTGGTTACGGAGTGAGTTTTGGTTCCATTAAATGCTAACTGAAGCCATAAAACGTAAAACCCGGTATCGTAAAAATACGAAATTTGTAGGAATGATGAAACTTATCATTATACTTCATCTAAAAATATAAAATGGGTGATAAGTCTCATTGGGTGCAAAAACGCTGCTTAAAGCTGGAAATACGGGTCAAAAACGCGTAATTCGCAGTTTATCAAAAAATAACGAAATTTCAGGGAAACGACCGTGAATTTATTTAGAGTAGACTAAAATTAGTCTAAAAGTGATATGATATGTCAAAATGTGGTTTTCGTCATACGCGAGATAACTTAACAGTTATTTGGGAAGTTTAAAAGTTACGCGATTTATGTAAAAATGTAGAACGTATAAGGTTAATTCCTTTATGGTCAAAGGAGGAGGGAAATATGTTTGAATTTTCCAAAAAATGTAAAAGTTTCAAAAACATATTAGAAACACAGTGTAGGAATCGTTAAGTCTGGATGTAAGTAGATTTGTTTAAAACGTAAGTTTAGTTTTGTTCTGCGCTGGGCTTATTTGGTAATATTAAAAATAATAAATCTTAAAAATTCTCAAATTAATCATGAGAGATCTAAAAATTTATCTGATGCGAGGAAAATTGTCAGAGTTGATTTTCGTTATGCGCGTGATGTCTAAACGGTGGACCGTCTAAAACGAAACTTTCAAACGATGTTTACTTAAGAACTTTTGTGAAAATGATCTAACGATTGTCGAACTCTCAGGTTATTACTAAAATAAATTATCTCACGAGAATGTGGATTAAAAATTTTACGGGATGAATAGTGAAAGTGAATAGTAAATGTGGAATGTGAAAACATAGGTTGCAAGTCTTTTATGGCCAGGACTTGCAACTGAATGGTTTGATATCACCTTTGCTTTGTGGATATTTTCTCAAAAGCTATGGACATATCACAAGTATACCTAATTTAGGTATTTGGAAAAATTTATCGAACCTCGGCTAAATATAGCCTAATCACCTATATTTAACCTTGGGATAGTGGAACATGGTCTGATTAACTATGTTCGACTTAAATTTTTCAAACACTCAGAACAGTTATACAAGGGTTATATTCAGGTTAATTTCCTACTTAAACTCGATAAACCACCAGAATTCATTAAAAAGATCTAGAGACACGATAGTGTCTTACCACTCGGCAAAATCTTAACATCTTATTTATACTACCTAATTTCATTCTTGAAAGTTTTCATTTATGAAATAATCCTAACTACTATCTTGGGATAGTCATCAAATCTTCTCGTCATTCCTTAGAAGTACTAGCCTGATTAGATTTCAAGGATATCATTCTGTCATTCACTTTTGATTTTAAAACAAACTTGACATCTCTACCTAAGAATAATGGTAAGCATACGCTACACTCTTCTAATCATCAACATGTTACATCATTATCTGAACCCCATTGAAATTCAGTACGTAAAACTTCACTGTACTACGTTCTTTCAAACCCTAGTAGACAGAAACACTATAGCCTTCATCCCGAAGCCACCTAAGACATGATCAACTTTGGAAATAGTTTGGATAATCACTTGTCACTAACAAGACTTTCCCTACAACGACAGTTATCACATCATTACAAACCATTTCACATCAACAATATCTTACACCTTTGATTAACAACAGTTACCCTAACAACAACAAAACTATTCCATTTTAGACACTATATAGACGAAAGTGTTAGTTAACCATTTGCTGGACTAAGGTGTTCAGAGATCACCCACGAAACAACTAAGGGAACCATACAAATACATTAGGCTCCATGCCGCACACTATCACCAAAAACTCCATGTTAGAAATTAAGGTTTTATTGATAGCCTCGATACAATAAGATATGATTCGTTTTGAGAATCGGGAAAAGCCAAACTTGAGGTATATTAGACTCAATAAGATTTTAACAAAACCCTTTAGGTTATCAACTTAAGCCACATGCTACATAATACATTCTATGACCAGAAACTTGAAAACGCAAAGATTAGAATTTGGCGTATACACCCTCATTTTCATAGACACTTCAACATCGGGTAACACACCCTGAATTCTGGGACGGAATTCCCATTAAGGTGGTGAGACTGTAACCACCCGCATTTTTAGGTTACTTTTCATTTTCGAGAATTTACTATTTACTTTTACTATTCACATTTACTATTCACTTTCACTATTCATCCCGTAAAATTTTTAATCCACATTCTCGTGAGATAATTTATTTTAGTAATAACCTGAGAGTTCGACAATCGTTAGATCATTTTCACAAAAGTTCTTAAGTAAACATCGTTTGAAAGTTTCGTTTTAGACGGTCCACCGTTTAGACATCACGCGCATAACGAAAATCAACTCTGACAATTTTCCTCGCATCAGATAAATTTTTAGATCTCTCATGATTAATTTGAGAATTTTTAAGATTTATTATTTTTAATATTACCAAATAAGCCCAGCGCAGAACAAAACTAAACTTACGTTTTAAACAAATCTACTTACATCCAGACTTAACGATTCCTACACTGTGTTTCTAATATGTTTTTGAAACTTTTACATTTTTTGGAAAATTCAAACATATTTCCCTCCTCCTTTGACCATAAAGGAATTAACCTTATACGTTCTACATTTTTGCATAAATCGCGTAACTTTTAAACTTCCCAAATAACTGTTAAGTTATCTCGCGTATGACGAAAACCACATTTTGACATATCATATCACTTTTAGACTAATTTTAGTCTACTCTAAATAAATTCACGGTCGTTTCCCTGAAATTTCGTTATTTTCTGATAAACTGCGAATTACGCGTTTTTGACCCGTATTTCCAGCTTTAAGCAGCGTTTTTGCACCCAATGAGACTTATCACCCATTTTATATTTTTAGATGAAGTATAATGATGAGTTTCATCATTCCTACAAATTTCGTATTTTTACGATACCCGGTTTTACGTTTTATGGCTTCAGTTAGCATTTAATGGAACCAAAACTCACTCCGTAACCAAGATAATACCAAAACTATCCACCAAAGTCATCCTATCTTATCATGAACGAAATTAGGGGGGAGTCATCACCTTGGTGTCAAAATCCTAAGCATGCTTTCTTTAGATCATTACATGTGTAAATTTAACCATGGTTAGTTTTTAACCCAATATATAGTTAACCATATTCTCTAGCCTATAAATACCAAGCTAAATCACTTCATTTTTCTTGCACCACCCCTTTCTTAACACCTAAAGTCCTAAACCTAAAGGCATTTCTTATAGATCTTGTAAGAACATTCATGTGTTCTTGAAGAAAACTAGCGTTTGATCTTCGTTCTTGGAAGTTTTCAAGAAAGAGTCGTTATAATCTTCAAATATCTTCAAGTCTCCAAAAGGACGTCGTTATAATCTTCTAATAGCCTTGGGTTTTCAAAGATTGCAAATTCTACGTCGAAGCTCCGCTAATATTTTATTTTTCCATAATACTCAAGCATTCTATTTTAAGGTAAGTATTTATAAAACTCAAACTTATTTAAATACTTATAAACTTTGTTAGTTTATTTATTGTATTTATAAACTCTTAATATATCATATAATCAAGTAATCAAAAATACATGTTTTACGTATAAGCACTACAACACTTGGGAACTTCATGTGAGGGGTTCATTTGGGTAAACGGATCGACGAGTTGCTGGATTTACGATTTAAAGTGTCCTAGCTCCTCGAACGTTTACTGCATGACCTCTGAATTATGATGGCCCGAACGGTAGTACGATATCTATAAACTAAATATGTTTTCACATATTAAAGATCTTTCTATAAACACCAAATGATAATTGATTACATCATGATCAACATAGAAATATATATAGAATGGTTTATGTTTTCCTAAACATTATTCCAAACCTAAGTCGCAATATTCTATTTTAGGTTGCTCGTAGAAGTTCTCACGGCATATCCATCATTCTCATTATACATTTGATATCATTTACTCGAGGTGAGTTCTTAGCCCCGTTTTTATACTCTTTTAATACTTGGTTTACAAACTCTTTGGGGGAGATACATGCTCAACTATTTTCATTTACTTTTATAAGTACTTTAAACTTTTAAGGATTATCGTGAGCTCTTAGCCCCGTTTTTATACTCTTTTAATACTTGGTTTACAAACTCTTTGGGGGAGATACATGCTCAACTATTTTCATTTACTTTTATAAGTACTTTAAACTTTTAAGGATTATCGTGAGTCATAGCCCCTACTCTTTTAATACTTGTTTTACAAACTCTTTGGGGGAGATACATGCTCAACTATTTTCATTTACTTTTATAAGTACTTTAAACTTTTACTGATTACCGTGAGTTCATAGCCCCACTTTATATTACTTAAATTGTTTTACAAACCCTTGGGGGAGATACATGCTTTATTTTAAACCGAACACATTGCTTTCAAATTCTATACTTATTTGATTATTCTACTTGCACTAAGTTTCCGCATTTGCCAATCTTAAGTCCCTAATCATGAATCATTAATCACGAGTGAAGTGAGCGCGAATATTGTGGATAGATCTATCGGGATTGACGAATCCCGTTTGTTTGACCAGGTCCGGTAAACAAACGCACTATATTTGAGTACATTAGGTAAAAATGGCAATTTTACCTGTTAAGGGCACGTATCAATAGTTTCTCCAATTAAATTTGGAACACGTTAACGCCTTGATTGCATGATGCTTAGTGAATAATAAATTGCTTTGTTTTCAACATTATGAGTGTATAACAACGTAACTCACACAAACATTATGTGTTCAACTGATTTCCAAAACTCAATGAATTTCACTCAACCTTTGTGTTGACAGTTTTAAGCATGTATTTCAGGTCCATATTGTACGAGGCTGGCACGGAGGAGCACGGATACTCAAGAAGGCTATAAATTTTATTATCATTCGAAAAACCAATTTGATGAATTTTGTAAACTTGGAACCATTTGGGACCTATTTTTGTAAACTCTGATATTTATATAAATCGAATGATAAATCTTTTAAAACGACTCCATTAGAGTTCATTTTTTTTTTGTTATGACTGTTGTGCCATGAAGTAACACCCAGTTTGAATTCCGCTGCGTATCACGAAATTGGGGGTGTTACATTTGAGATCATCAGCAACAGTAAATCTCTGACTCTTCCATTGTGGTGTTGATAGTATGTGATGTTTGTGACCTTTGGACCGACATGCTCACATTCTAGATCATGATATCTTCTTATCAGAGTAGCGGAAGCTTTTAGCTGAAACATGATATTTGCAGCAGCGTAGCAGAAGCATGGAGAGAAAATATCAGAGATATCGATGCACTTATCATGATATCTTTAGATAAGAATGTGTTGTATGAGCATGCGGCTATGGATTGACCGCTCCATTCTGATCAGCTGCAAACGTCGGGGTGAACCTGCATAAGACAGTTAGCAATAAAGCGCACGAAAGTGTCTTTGATCACTTTTGATGAATTGAGGTACACGGCCCACGGTTCCCTGTTGATCAGTACAAGTACTGCCTGTGATCAGGTATAATTCCGAATAATTTCCTTGACAGGGTTTCGCAGCTGCTCTAGCTGTTCTCAAACAGGAACGTCTCAAAGAAGACAACACGGAGTGAGTAAACCAGCGAAACGAGATTCACTGATTGATGAAAAGAGATTTGAAAAACAATCGTGTATTGCTCAATTGAAAGTGTTTTTCAATACAACGAAGGTTTAATGGAAAATCAATTATCAATCATAAATACCCTTTTAATTTTGAACCATTAATACACAGTCGATGTGCTATGGAAAAGAATTTTTAAGCACAACGACCGGTTTTTCAAAGGTATCCGTCAATCCATAACCTGAACCAGGATTGATTCAAAAGATTGAGTCGCTCCATTGTTTCTGTTCAGTTGTCACATGGTTTATCTATTGGATAGATCTCACATGCCACCTACCAGGAGCTTGTTTGATGTTGGCTCCAGAAGGCTTTCCATCTTCATAGTGAATATGCTTGCATATCACTCAGATGTTCTGGCAATACCACAAGGATAATGCGTAGGACTCATAAGATATAATCTCTCTTTCCACATTGTGTGAAACAGAGAGTCTTCATTGAAAGTGTCCTAAAGAGATTTATATGATGATCTCGTGGCTCTAGACTCAATTGTGCATATTTGGTTCCTATGCCGGAGACTAGGGAGAGGGTCTCCTTTTTCAATATCAACAATCTCTAAGAGAAAGTCGATAGATCATGTCGGTTCCCGGTGAGATTGAAACAAGCCCTTTTAAGAGGAACTTGAGTGGTTTGGAAAGTTTAGTGCAGTGCGTCACTGGGTCCATGACGTCTTGTCTTCAATACCGTGTTACCTTAGTAACCACCAGTAGCATATGAATTGAACCCGGTTTCTGCCCTACGGTTGAATAAATGGAGGGCTATTTCTTTTCACCCTTTTCTCATTAAATTATTTTTCATTCTTCAACCCCTTCAGTGCTTACCGAGACTTCATTACTAGAACCTTGTTGGGTTTATTCCAGTACTAGCTCTATCTCAGTCCGCACTCTTCCCACACTTTTCTCCTTTTTTCAATATACCTAAGGACTCTACACTATCTAGTGGATTGTCCCTGGGTAGATCCCTCCGGTTCTGGCGGATCATGGGAACAAATACCTATCCTTATCATCCTTATATCACCATACATAAAATAAAGTTGGTCGGTCTATTTGGTATTGTTCATCTGCCATTGGAACCAATTGAAAACCATTTGAAAATCAATCCAGAATCTTGTGATATATTATCAAAGCATTTTGTACCTGAATTGTTTTTGATATTTTTAGAACAAGAGCTCCCCCTCAACAAGTGCATCAAGTATTTGAAATCGCTTTGCACACGGAGGTAAGAGACAGAAAAAAAACTTCTTTGATTATCATTTTCTAAAAGATATCAACATCACTTCCCTAATTGAATCAAGTAGATAAAGCATTTTCGGGAAGGATGAGGTTTTCATAAGCTTGCTCCCCCTCAATATGTGCCTTAAGGTTTGAAAGAGTTTTGCACATACTAGAGGGAACCTGAAGTTATCTTTTCAATTTGTTTATCATGTGTAACTTTAAATGAATCACATAACTCTTTGTTTTGATCATTAACCTTTGAAATTTCAGTTTTAAAACAAGCATTTTCCTTTTGTAAGTTATAAATGATGTTTTGAATTTGGAAATTCTGAGAATCTAAAAGTGGAGGCATATGGGAACCAGTTATATCCCTCTTTTCACCTTTCAGTTGTGAAATTTGAGCTTTCAACTTTTTGATCGTGTTATAATGAGCTCGAATTTGTTCATCACATTTGTTGATTTCAAAAAATGCATCAAACTCAGGAGCATCAGACGATGTCGTGATATTTTAGGTTTTAACATTTTCTTTGAGATGTTGATATTTTAATTGCAAGGCAAAATGTTCAACTTCTAATTTTGAAAGATGTTTAACCAGATTATCATGATCATCCTGTTCAATTTTCTCATGCAATTTTGAATTCGTTTTTTCAAGCTCAATGACACGATCATGGGAAACTTTCAAAGCAACAGATAATTCATGAAATTGAGATGCAGTAATAGAAGAATTCGTAGCAACATAGAACACATCTTGAGCAACACATTGAGAGATCAAGTTCTCATTTAGTATATGCAGATTCTTCCTTTCAATTTCATTGTATTTTAGTTCCTGTTCATAATCATTGACTTCAACTATCATTGCATAGAATTCCTTTTCCATTTCTTTAATATCAGTGTTTATTCTAATTTTAAGACTCTCAAATTGTCCTTTTAATTGTTTAAAGAAAGGCATGACTTTGGTTAAATAACATTCTTTCATTTGCTGAAAACCCCTTTCCCCCTCATTAATCCCTGTAGGTGTGATTCTCTTCTTACACGTTTTCTCAAAATCAACAAACATTTGATAAACAACATATAGGCTGATTAAGGTCCTGCTATTAGTGGCAATAGATCTAGGCACTAAATGCATTGGTGTATTAGGAGGATACACAGTTGCACGGGGCAATTTCCTACAAGGGGAATTCATTTCAACAACGTTTTCAGCCTTTTGTAAATCCATTTCTTTTTTCCAGAACATTTGTTCGGGAGTTAGAAGTGTCTGAGGCTTAAACTTGTTTAAGGAAATCCAGTTTTCCTTTTTGTAATCATGGGGACTGATTAGAATGTTCTTCTCTTTGCATTTGAGATCTTCTAGCTTCTTATTCATTTTCTCCCTAGTGACTTCATCTGATTTCTTATCTTCCTTAGTGAACTCAATGCAACTAGGGTTCTGCCTAGGCTTAAGGATTTCATTACCATCATAAAGTACCTTATTTGCAGCTCTAGCCTTTTTAACTACCTCGGGATTAGGTTCCTCAACAAGTGGAATGCTATGCTTATCGCTTAAGACTCTATGCTTTGTGACCAAGTGAGCAGTCTGAATGGTGTTACCTTGTACGTACAACTTATTTTCAAGCTTGTTTTTCAAAGTTTTTAGATTAGAGAACTCATTCAAAAGTTTTGATTCCTTAGCAGTGAATTCTTGCTTAAGCGTTTTCACATTTTCTTGAAGTTCTTGTTTTTGCTTAGCAGTTTTAGAAAGCTTTTCTTGTAAGGAATTTAACTCTTGTTTTAGTACTTCTTCTTTAAACCTACTTTTTCTAATGAGTGTACGCATTTGGTCATCCATTTCCTGCTCACGAGTGGTCAACTCAAATTTAGCACGTTGTTCATAGATGGCTGCTTGTTCTTTATAGGTATTAAGCTCAGTGGTCAAGGAATCATCAGGCACAAATGCAGTGTATTCATCAGGTATGCATTCATTTTTAATTTCAGAAGATTCATCACTAGGTACAACAAGACTGTCATCTTGTTTCACATATTGTTCATATGGGATAACATTGTTATTACCCATATTTTCAATATCTGACTCAATGACTTCAGTAGATTGTACTTCATGGTGAATCTTTTGCTCATCAACCACATCATATAGTTTGAGTACCTCTTTAATGATGGATTCCTTGGATGAACTGGCTTGTCGAGATGAAGAGTTCATTGGAGAAATATTAGCCATGAAGATGGTTTGTGCACATGGTTCATCATCAACGTCCGAGTCAAATGCATCACAGTCTGCAACTTGAAAGGTGTTGGGATTGTTCTGAGCAGCATGCACTGGTTGTTCGTCCACATCTCCATCATATGTTCTAGCATTCCCATCAGTCAAGAACAACAGCTCCTCTTCATTCAACATTACACCATTATCTTGTGCTTGAACCAAAAACATCTTGTCTCTGAAGTATTCTGCGTTTTGAGGGCGTTTTGGTTGAGTACAGTTCCTAGCAATGTGCCCTTCTCCACCACAGTTGTAGCACTTGATTGGTTTTAATTGACCCTGAACTATATTCCTTTCACGATTCTAATTACCATCATATCCACCACCAACACCAGCACTCCCATAACCTACATTACCTTGTTCATTGTGTGGAGGATAAGCATTCGGTCTTCCTTGTACATTTTCCCCCACAATCTTTCCGTTTCTCACAATGGCATGATTTTGACGATTGGATGCAGTTCTGAGATAGTTGTTAGTGTGAGGGGTGAGATTCAGGTTTTGCTTGACCATAAGAGCCACTTGATTGATAAAGTGCTCCATGACTTCATCAGAACTAGGTTGCTTATATCCCGAATCAGGAACGGGCTTATGATAATCATTTCCAGTGGGTGTGACTTGTGATGCTTTGGTGAAGAATGCAGTTGTATCATTTGATGAGCTTGTTTCTCCTGGTTGAGATTTGAACTGTTCAAGAATCCTTCTTTCAAACATAGCATGTTTCTCATTTTGAAGAAGGAAGGCATACAATTGCTCATAGTTGGTGTTCTTTAGTCCTTTTGTAAGCTTCACAGAAGTGACAAACTTGTGCCATTCGGGATTCATATTGTTTACTTAATTTTGAGTTCAAATGAATGTTTGGCATACTCATCTTGATATTCCTCATATCATTCACCAGCTTGTGGAATCTCACGTAATATTCATAAACACCTTCTTCAGGTTTCATCTTAAAGTGCTCAAATTCATCATACAGCTGTGATTCTCTGTCTTCGATAGTCAATTCAGAGCCCGAGAGAAGCATCTTGACATTATCCTAAACGCCTTGGCTTCGTGTTTGTGATTGATAAGCTTGTAGATATCTTTTGGAAGACCTTGAAGAATAATATTTGAAGCCCCGATATCAAGATCGAATCTCTTTTTATCCTTATCAGTGAGTTCATCATACATCTTAGGTCTATCCATTCCATAAACTATTGTTCCATCTGCAGCAGTATCAATCATGTCTCTAGTAGTCTCAACCTGATACGGTCCTTCATTAATAGACTTAAGGATGTTAACCCCATTCTCCTTTCCTAAGCAGTACAACCTGATTCTTTGTGACCAAGACTCATAGTCAGTTCTGTCAAGCATGGGAGGACGAGTATCAGATCCTGCAGCTTGCACATCATCAGCAACGGAAGACATGTTTAAATTCTACGGGATTTTACAAATCTTTGACTTAACCGAAAAATAGATACTTTCACGGGATTTTACAAAATCAAGAGATAAACCGTAAAACTTATGCACTTATGCATAGACAGCAGAGTTACGCGTAGGAACTTAAGCGTAGAAGCTTATGCGTAACAACAAACTAACGAGTAGACACAAGCTTACGCGTAGACAGAGTTTACGCGTAGACTAGAGCTTACGCGTAGAGTTTTTAGGGTAAAAGGCTTAAGTTTATGCGTAAACCAAAACTTAGGCGTAAGAACCTTATGCGTAAGTTTCCCTTATGCGTAAGACAAGCTTATGCGTAAAAAAAGGCTTATGCGTAAGAATTGTTACGCGTACGTTTTATGCTTATGCGTAAAATTAGGGTTTTACCCAAAACGATCTCTTACACTTCACAGTGCACGAGATATCCAAAGTCGAAGTGTTTTTCAGGCTTATCCAAGCAAGAAGAACACTGAGTAACCACCGGAGATGAAGATCAAGAGAAAAATTCCTTACGCGTAGGATTAGGGTTTCGTTATGCGTAGGAAGTACAAATTTTGCCAAACATGTTTTTATGATAAAAAACATTAAGACAACCAGATAAAGATGATAACACAACCTTAAAAACACCAAAACAACAAGTCTCGAAGATCAAAACCACTATTCTCTCTTACGCGTAGATCCGTACACCCGTATCCAAACACTCTTAAAAACCAAGAAAAACTTGTAAAGTTTAAAACTTTTTGCAAGAAACTGAAAGTTTAACACTCAATAAACCTTAACCCACAAGAATCTTGAATTTAAAAGTGAAAAATTAGAAGATTTATCGAATCAAAAGTACCGTGTTCGAGATAACCTTTTTACGCATATAGACTAAACTTTAACCCACGAATAACTATCAAACCAAGAACATGAGAGATGGATGATCAAACCATGGCTCTTGATACCATTTGTAGGATCTTGGTTTATCACCAACACATGTTATGCGGCGTTAGGTTAAGAGTTTAGAGAGAGAAAGTGGGAGAGAAAGGGAACCCTAGAGAGACAAAGAAAAATGTATTATGAAAGCTCCAACCCTTTGCCTTGGAGGGCAAAGGGTATTTATAGGGTACAAGCTTAGACGCCTCTCTTAGGCTGTGGATCAGGCATACAGTGGGTAAAGACCCGTCCGTCCTCCACGGTGTTACAAAGTATTCTAAATACAAACACTGAATTGCTACGACTACGAGCTTTCTAACGAGTATACATACTTGAGGTGACCGACATTTTAAGTACTGGATTTATTAAATCCCAACACATACCCAGAAACTCCAAATTTTGCTTAATTGAGATTTAGGGTTTAAGAACACGTTAAATTGGGCATTTTTTGATTCTTGAGGTTTTTGATGTTAAAACTTGTTCCAGTTAACTCCTATAGTCTCTAAGATATCCCATAAAAATTTTGGGTGAAATCCCACGGTTGAATCGTTTACGCGTAGAATTTGAAACTCTAGGGTTTTAGTTTACGCATAAACTTAGATTACGCGTAACCAAATGTGACTTGTGTAGCCATGTGTGATTGAAAGAGGTTGAATAAAAGTGTTAATGGAAATGTTATGATGAATTTATTTCAGGTTTTACGCGTGCAAAATCAGAATCAAGGTTAAGATTGGAATACTACCCATAAGGATTACCTTACGCGTAGAGGTTACTCGTAAGAGAAATCTTACGCATAACTCTTACGCGTAAGGGTCTACATGGGGACTACGCGTATCATGTGAAGGATATGCGTAAAATTGAGTCTTACGCATAAGGTTCACTCTTACGAGTAAACCTTACGCATAAGCTCTCAACCTACGCTTACGCGTAAGTCTTATGGCAAGAGATTTTTCCTACGCGTAATATTTCTTACGCGTAAGAGAGACTCCTACGCATAAGCTTAGGTCTACGCGTATGGTTACATTCTGTTTATGCATAAGCTTGCCTCGTTACACCTAAGCCTAAACCTTAATTTTGCCAATGAAATGTTACGCGTATTAACTTGTACATAAGTTACTCATAACGTCACATGACCATAATGTCACTAATAAGCTATAATGGTTAAAATGTTGTGTGAATGAGTGAAAATTTGGACTTTAAAATTCAAAATTAATATACTCACGAAACTTATCACGACTACTTTTGACTGTTGGACAACAAGTGACTTTGGACTCGTAACATTCATTAACATTACATATTCAATAATTGGACAATAAAATCAACTTTTGGCTAACGTAATGTCTTTCGATATGTTGGTTCTTTTGGCTAAATATCTTTCAGATCACGATATGGACATCACAATGGAAAATGTTAACACACCAAACGAGCTCACAATAGAAGGCATCTTCCCTACTGGTTATAAAATGAATATTGGAAAGAACAACCTCAGGGTGGACTTTGATAACTTCACTTGTTCTGAATATTCTTGCCAAATTGCTGTGGACATTCTGAAGTCTCATCCTTACAACAACATGCTCACCAACATAGCAACTGTACCTGAAATTTATATTCATCAATTCTGGCACACAATGAAGAAAATTGACTGTCAAGATGCTGTTACTGTAACACTCAACAATAAACAAGTCACCATCACTGTTGCTGATGTTCGAGCAATTCTTCTCCTTCCTGCTATCCAGCCTGCTGAATATGTTCCTACCCCAACTGAAGAGGCTACTCTCCAATTCATGGTCGATATTGGCTATGATGAAGCTGCGGGAATTATTATCAAGCATTCTTCTGTTGACTTAAAGAACATTCCTCAGCCATGGAGAACTTTATACATCATGATTGCTAAGTCTGTTTCCGACAGAGATAGCGGTTATGAGCATCCAAAGCTAATGGAACTACAAGTCTTCTGGGGCATGGTCAACAAGATGCATATTAACTTCGCAAGTCTGATTTGGGAAGACATGATGACATACCCCAAGAAGCCTGGCACCAAGGTCCCCTACATCAGATACACTAAGTTGTTGATCCAAAGGATACTCGGGAATAATCAAGACATTCCCTTGAGACTTGATGACCCCAACCATCATTCTGCGTTGTTTGAGCATACATTAAATGTCGTCAGATACAAAGACTCATCAACAAGGAAACAAGGTGTAGTTCTGACTGACTTCCTTCTTACTAACGAATTAAGAGTCTTCAATCGTATTCACGATATCAAGAAGCAGTGGCATTAGGCAAAGTCGGCTTCATGGATGAAAAGTCTTCAGCCATCCCAGTCAGGAAGACCAGGAGAGGTAGTGCAGGAAGCATAGCAAGCACTGAGAGTGCCCGCAAGTATCCAAAGAGAAATCCTCCCCGCAAAAAAAAAGTTCCATCTAAAGGTGCCATTCCTTCTCCTAAACCGGCACCTAAATTAGAGGATCAAGACTCCGAGGATACTGAGACTGATGAAGAGGTTCTTTATTCAGAGTCTGTTACGGATGATACAACTGACAAACCACAAAGTCCCAAAGCAGATAAGGGTAAAACTCCAGTAGCTGAAGAAGAAGAAGAAGACAGCTCTGATGAGGTTGTTCCCCTGAAGGATGAACATAAAGAACTCCACAAAACACTGAAGCACTTAAGGCTACAACATGCTGCCACGGAATTTAATCTTGAACAAACAAGAGGCCCTGGAGGTTCCATTGGTGGTACACTTTCCATACCAATTCGTGATGCGGTTAATCAACCTGCTAAGCAAACTGGTGCCACCGCAAAGGAATCCACAGAACAACAACATCAAACATATGATGTTCAGTTTACCTTTGAGGAAGAAGAGGAAAAAGAGAAGGATGAAAGGATAACTGATGAATATATAGAGCGAGCTGATAAGGAAAGAATTGAAGAGGAAGCTCGAGCTAAAGAAGAGGCTAGGATAAAGGCTGAAGAAGATGCTAAAGCTCAAGAAGAGGCTGATAATTATCTTCAAGATAATCCTGAACACAATCCGGAAGGAACTTCTGAACCGCCAAAAGATCTAGAGCCATCTCACCACTCATCTTCATCAGATTCATCTTTCCATTCATCTCCACCACCATCCAAAGATGCTACCACAAGATCGACATCCAAATCGGTCAAGAAACCAACCGATACTTGGGCTTCACGTGCTAAGACAAAGATTGTCAAAGCTGTCAAACAAGCAAGAAAACGCAATATTGTCAACAAGAAACTGAACCAGCTTGCCGACAGAATCAATCTACTTCAGGATGTGATAAATGAGTTTTCGGAAGAAAGAGAGCAGATCAAGCAGTTCCTTAACCGTGATATACAGGGTGAAATGGACAAGACGATTCGAGAATATACTCATAAGTTTCTTCTTAACACCGTCCCTGGAGTCACAAGAGACATGTTCGCCAGACAACTCCATCCAAATCTCGTTGCATTGATTAAACATACACTGGCTAATACTCCAGTTCTGTCTGCCAATCTCTCTGATGCTGAGTTGATCTCAAAATTGGTACTGCAAATTTCTAAATGGTCTGCAACTTTTACTTCGGATGAAGTAAAAATTTTTGAGGCACTACTGGAATTTCAACTCAAGACATCATGCAAAGCGTCAGCTGGTCAACCTAAGTGACTAAGAGATGACGATGATGCGGACAAGGACTCTGAGCCAAAACATCCAAAGAAAACTGGTGAATCCTCTTCTATGCCTCCACCACCCCAAAGGATCACCACCACCAGAAGATCTCCACAACGTCAACCTGCTAGCGGCAAACCTCAGGACTATGCGTCCTCACCACCAAAGGAGAAAACTGGTGACCATTTCGAATACACTGGTGGTGACGACGAGGAGAAATCTACAACTGTTGTCTCATGGCTAGATGAAGATGACACTACTGAATACGAATGGTTTTCAAAACTTTTTGATGCAACCCCTCAATTATCGGAAGGCCAAGAACCGGTAGATGGTCCAACCAATGAGCATGTCAAGATCATTCAAGAAAAGTTTAAGGTGAAGAAGATGACTAAAGCAGAGTTAAGATGAATCAAGAACGAAGATTTTCAACTGCTTAAAGACAGCTCTCACAGTGCCATTGAAGTCGAATATCACCTCGACAACATAGCACGAGCCATGTCCAACAATATTGATTGGCTCAACCCTGAATCCAACATCTACTTCACCAGACCTGACAAAGCTCCTTACTACACTGACTGGACCAAGCCATTACCCACCATTGGTCGACCTGATCAGCCAAGAATTCCCTACCAGTATTTCTTCAACAATGACTTGGAATTTCTTCAGCACGGTAGCGATGTTTCCAAGAAATACGCTACCTCACTCTCCTTCCTGATACCGGCAGCAATCTTCTCCAACAATGTGGCCATCGAGGAAGAAGCCACACGAATGTTCGTTGATAATGTGGTTTCTTATGACCTCGATGCACTATATGGAATTCATCACTGGCCTTAACGAAGAAGAATCTACTACAGAAGCTGCCAGGTACTCAAATCAAAAAAGGAAGTGTACAGTGACCAATGGATCGTTGCCATAATGCATGTTACCCTGTCAACTGAGTGGGACTACTCATTCCTGAAGAAAATCGTAGTCAAACGCCAAGACGAACAGGAATATGACTTTTCTGAAGTGTATTTTCCGAGATTGTCACTAAATGATATTGAAGATATGTATCTTCCACGAACATCCAGCTCTAGTACATCAAGTCATTGCTAATATTCATCAGAAGCATCATTATCCAGGAACGTGTTGAAGACCTTCAGCTTGCCGTGGAATCATACAAAAAACGTGTCAATCTCACCAAACCACAGCTAGAAATTCCCCGATATCAACCAACTTGCTCAGTACACCATCCTTAAGAAACCAATGTTCGGGGTAGTTTACCGCAGTGAACTTCACCGTAACTGCTTCAAGGCGTGCAAGGAGCTTCACAAGTTTTGTGATCATACACTGAAGAAGGTTCGGGATGGTTTGTCATATCGGTTAAAAGAGATTCATGAAGGCATTGGGTCGCATAAGCGGTGGAATTCTAGAGATCGAAGGGATGTGAAGAAAATCATCACCAAGATTGATGAGAGGTTGTTTCGTCGGGATCAGATAAGGACATTAGAGAGCTTCGTGGGTGGACGTTCGGGCATATCTCTAACAAGCTATCAACGTCCATAACGAACTCCCGGAGTTATTCAAAGACTGTCTGGTACTCCTTGATTACTTTCTTGACTAATATTTGGTTGTGTTGATCTTTATTCTTTACAATGGCTTGTGCACACATAACAGTGTACAACCCGTAATTGTAATGAAAAGACCCTGTGGTACGCTTCAGTGCCACAATCCTTATAAAAGGAGCGAAAGCTTCTTACTTTTGAGTAAAACTTATAAAAACTTTCATTTTTTCAAAGTTTTGCTCAAAAGAACAAGTACTTCCCCTTATGTTTTCAAAACCTCAAAAGTTAATATTACTTGTTGAAGGGGAGTATTTGATATAAATCTATGTTCACAATACGTTCTTCGTGGAATTCTTCACATAAAACTCGAAATGGACATATTCGATATCAAAATTTCATCAAAAACACCATTTCTATCCCATTTTTTAGGGGAGAAAAATTGTGTGATACAAATATGTTGTGAAATTTGTGATTAAATCCTCATGCTAAAGACTTAACCCATGAATTGACGAGTTCTGAACTGTCATACATCGAAAATATTTGTCCTCAAAGACTTATCCGAGTAAATTGTACCTATTCGAGAAACTCTTAATAGACATGAACTTTGACGGGTTTGACAACCTTTAGAGGTTTGTCCACACCTTCAAGGTAGTTGTTAGAGGTAGTTGTCACCTAAAAGCTGACAATGTAACTCTTTAACTATGCAACGTAACCGTGTCTCGCGGGGAATTGTCTATCTTGAGTCGATCAATTCAAAAGTGTGCGCTCTTCTCTCACCGTTCAGATTTCTCTCAAAACACTTAAGCACGTGTGGAGGGGGAGTATTTCTGCAAAATTACAAAACTCTCACAGTGGTGCAAAATGTTTTTACTCATAACCACTTTGAGAAATTTTCAAGAAAATGGTTTTATGGCAACATAGGTTAGTCATGGAGTTATAAGGTGACTAAGGTTAGGAATAACCATCCTATGATCCGCCAGAGCCGGAGAGATCTACCCAAGGACACCACCAATAGTTAGAATTTAGAAGTCCTTAGGTGTGATTATAAAAAAAGGAGAAAATGAGAATTGGAGAAAGAAGGAGTTGAAGAATTAAAAAGAAAAGTAAATAAAAGGGTGAAAAGAAATAGCCCTCCAAATTATTAAACTTAGGGCAGACACCAGGTTCAATACATATGCTACTGGCTGTCACTAGATGACACCGGTATTAAAGATCAAAGTCGTCATGGACCCAGTGACGCATGTGTAACACCCCCAAATTCGGTATACGCAGCAGAATTAAGGTTGGGGTATTACTTCATGGAACACAGTCATAATAATAGATAAACGGCTCGAAAGAGACGTTTAAATAAAAACAGTTATCATTCATTTATTTAAATCAGAGTTTTACAAAATAAAGGTCCCAAAGGAAATACGAAAATACATAGTTTTATTCTTGTGAATGATAACAAAAATGGACGCCCTTTTTATATGAAAGTCCATAGCCACTCCGTGCCAGATCGTGCTCTAGTTTCCTGAGATAAAACATGCTAAAAAGTCAACACAAAGGTTGAGTGAATCCATAGTGTTTGCATAATAATCAGTTGAACACAAGATAAGCAGTAGTAAAATCAATAATATTGCAGTACAGTATATTGCCCTAAGTCTCATGACACGCAAACCTTAACACGAACGCGTCATAATAATGACGTAAGTTATAAACATCATAATGATGATGTGAGCAACAATGCCCTCCGGTAGGAGTTTGCCATTCTCATAGTATTCTCAAATAACGTGCATTTGGTTACCTATCCGGCTAACACAAATGGGGCGTCAACTGCCAATAGATCTATTCACGATATTCGGGTTCACTCGCAGGTGATTAATGGTTCATGATATGAGGGGCTTTTAGTGGCAACAGTAGGTACTTAGGCAATATCAATCAGGATAGCATACAGAAAAATACTTGTGTTCGGTTTTTGTAGCATGTATCTCCCCACAAGTTTTGAAAACAAATAAGTAAGAGTGGGACTATGAACTCACCTTGGTGTTATCGTAGTCTGGATGGAAAACAAATTAGATAATATGAACAAACTGCTCCGACTCTCGACCTGAGTTGGTATGTCATGTATTTAGTATTCGTGTTCAAGTTTATGCGACGATAATGCTTTATTGATAATTAGATAACATAAAGTCTCTTCAAAAATTAATAATACTTGTCATACTTATTTTTATGGCTCGAATGATCGTTAATAAATTTTTATCAAAATCCAAGTTTTTAAATATTTTATGTTTCCAAAATGTTATAATTTATAATTTTAAATATTTACAGTTTTTACCCTTGCACTTTCAAAAATGACACTTTAAACCCTCAACTATGGGTTATTGACAAAATCAACCCTTGTATAATTAACTTCGTAGAAATTACATTTTTAGTCCAATAAAAACTTTATCTTACAAAAATTACAATTTTTATGCTTGAAATTTTATAAGAAAAATTCACTAGTTTTGGCCTAAATGGATAAAAGTGCGGGTGCATAAAAGCGAGGCCTTAAAAGTTTTTTACTATTTTCTTGTTACTTCCAAGAGTTTGTTCGGTGGTATTTCTAATGGTTCAAACTAGAGGTCTTAATCTCTTACGGTTTGGTCGCAATGATTTTCCAAAGTAGGGGGGTTAGGTGCCTTTTGTTGGTTTTGGGCGATAACAGGGCTAAACAAGGGCAGATTTTACATGAGGCAAGCTAGTGTTTCTACAACGCATTTGACCCTTTAAACACTTTTCTGTAAGATCTTCTAAATGGTATAGATCTCATGTCCTAGTCGTCTTTTATTAGAAAGATACAAGTCCAGGAACATGGCCACTTGGCCACGACGCGTTTTAAGAAAATTTCATTCTTAACCCATTAACTTTTACGGGATCACCTAGAGACGTTTTAATATGTTTATTAACTCTTTTTAAGTCATTACCCATCATCCTATAATTCCTACGACTCAATTTTTGAAAAATGCACACAAGGCCTAATTATGAAAATTCCCGCGAGTCACCTTCTTTTTGGTTGATTATAAAAGAGTCTATAAGTGCTTTTAAAGACGTTATTGGGGCATTAAAATCTTTGCAGCGATCCCTTTAAAACGGTGTAAGCCTCGTACTTTGAAACCCTTTAATTTGCAAAATATTAATGACGGAAAAGGGCTACTTAGGCTATTCTTGCCAAATTGCAATTTTCGTTTTTAAACCATAAAACTCTATATCTTTTGCATGCATCCTTGTGAAATGTTGTTTTACCCATTTCTAATGTTTCTAAGATAGTTCCTAATCAAATTTATCAAAAATCCCGTGTTTTCCCACATACCTGTTGTAAGAAAATTTTGGTGTTTAGGACTTTTGGCCAAAATGAAAGGTTGTTTTTAAGCATAACGACTAGGCTTTTTAAGCAGGTAATGGGGGTGTTTTGTAGTATCCTAGGTGGTGTTTGCAACGGTACCTTGGTTGAACCTAATTCCTTTAACATGATACAAATAAATGAGGGGCAAGTAGGGGGTTGGGCTGTTTTTGTAATATATATATAACAGCTGTTGGGATTTTTATTAAATTATGACTTCGTTATGCGTTTCTAGACCCGTGCACTTAAGTTTTTGAAGAAAACGTCGTTCCGGACAACTTTCATGTTTTAACTTTTTCATGAAACGGACCAGAAACGCCTCGAATTGCGTGCCCGACGCTTCTGTCCACAGGAGGTTTCGGACAGATTTTTGGTAACTTCATTTGGTCATAACTTTTGACTCGTGTACTCGTTTTAGGTGATTCAAATTGCTACGTTTTTGTTATAAAATCCTTTTTAACAGTAGGCACTTAATATTAAGAGTTATAACGAAATGGAATGAGTTTAAAAGACTTACAAACTTGGGATTTGAATAGAACTATATTGACTTTCAAATGGAACAAGACTCTTTCCCTCCTCCTAGGCTTCACCTTGAGGACTTGAAATCAGAATTTATATGAGTAGGGGTGTGGATGTATGTTGCGTGTAGTGGCTGAAATGTGAAGAGGGGGATGGGGCGTTATTTATAGGGGAGAAGGTGCATGGTTTTCTAAGGTGCTATGTCACCTTGTCTAACAAGTTAAGGGACAAGGTGATGTGTCTCAATACACATGGATGCTACATGTAATCTCAAGGGGACATGAAATGTTGTGGTAAAACTCTAGCCAAGAGTTTTACCCACAACTCTTGACCATGGTAAAACTTCAAGGTAAATGGTTGATGTGTAACTTTTATGTGCATGTAATTAGTTGTGGCTAGGGTATTTACATGTAGTGTGTAAGTAACTAAAGGGTAACTAGCTAGTTTATTTCTAACCATGGTGACAAGAGGGGGGGGGGGCGTTAGGCTTCTAGGGGTAGTACCTAAAGCTTTTTATGTTATACCTATTGTGTAAATGGTGTAAGTACTAGTTAAGCTTGCTAATTTATTTTAGACAAAATCTATTTTAGGTTAATTTAAATGTAATAAATAAAAGTAAAGGCTCAAGTTTGGTGCATTATTGTTTGTACATTAGCATTGTTTTGTTGTACTTACTAAAAAGAAAATATATTTTTAAGGCTTGTGCTTGAAAGGTTTGTACAATGTGTTTAAAATTAAGTACACTAAGGTTTATAATGAATTTTAGGTTAAGTGAATACTTTTATGCATCAATGACTTGTACATTGGTTTAATAAACTTGTACCTTGGAAATTGGTAAAAGTTTAATATGTATTTTTAATTTTAGTTAGTGATCTCATTTACATAAAATAGTAGGATTTGCAAACTAGAGTTTTTAACCGGAAAATATCCTAGAGTTAGGGTTTTATGCCTTAAACTTGTACATTA
This sequence comes from Chrysanthemum makinoi, assembly GCA_910596185.1. NCBI lineage: Eukaryota > Viridiplantae > Streptophyta > Magnoliopsida > Asterales > Asteraceae > Chrysanthemum > Chrysanthemum makinoi. The sequence goes on from OU343225.1 coordinate 336,434,858, forward strand.
AGTTTAATGGTTTGAACATTAGGGTTTATGACGTAGTATCGAAATTGTTATAAATCAAAGCTTTAAGAAAACTCTAATTTACTTAGTGACATTTTATTGGAAATGACGCTAATGATGTAAGGATACTTTATACCAGACATCCCGTATGTTATGTGAGGGCACAACTGGCATAGGTGACCATGCCAGGATATTTCAAGCAAGACATTTTGGTGAGATTTCCATTGTCACTTAAGAGTATACATATCAAAGGCATTAACTATGCAAATGAGTAGTTTGTGAGTGCGGCTTATTATCTAGTTGTAGAAAAAAAATGTACGTAGAAAATGGATTATCATTGATTAATATAAAGGCGGATTTTTACCGGTGGTTACAGCATGCACTAAACCTTCTTAGCCACTCAATTTTCTCTCAACAGAAACTTGTTTCATTCTCACAGGGAACCCTATGTAAAACTATCGGCTTTCTCTTAGAGATTGCTGGTATTGAAGAAGGAGACCCTCTCCCTAGTCTCCGCTCAGGAAAAACCAGAGCACACTATTGAGTCTAGAGCCACGAGATTCATCAAAAGATCTCTTAGGAACACTCAACATTTCATCACTTGTCGTTCAACAATAAGGACGCAAGTGATACTATTCTAGAGTCCTACACAGATCTTAGCAATCTGTCGAGAAAATTTATGAGGGGTTCACAACTGTGATCCTCAGTGATTGAATGGAAACTCCTGCCAGGGTCAACATCAAACAGCCCTGACAGCAGGTCACTTCGGTAACTCCTTGTGGGTAACGCTTAGTGTTGTCTCAAACGGTCTACAGTCGTGGGGTGATGCTTCGGTGTACCTCAGCGACTCACCTGAACTGTAGGTGTACTTCGGTACACCGTGTTATCCTACTTGAGGGACTCCAGTTCAGGAACAGCCTTTGCTAGAATTAGAGATGTGTTTTCACAATATGTTGTTAACACGCTCGAAGTTCGAACTTGTAAGTGCTAGAAATCCCGCTAAGGAGATTCCTTTCAAGAATCGAGTCCTGAAGATGTGGGTCATTGCTTGAACTTGTTCAATGTAATGCCAACTGTCCCTTATGGGATTCGGACGGCTGATTCGCCCGACCAAGGTGAATGGAATCAAGACATTCATCAGAAGAACAATCGTAGTGGTCAACTCTTTAAGAAACGACCACAATGATCGATTGGTGTTTATCACTAACCTATTCTTATGTTTTCTTCTTATGGATGCTCCTGGGAGATGATCGTGCAGATTCTCCACATGCTCATACCAACAACAACACATATTGAAGTTCTCTCAAAAGGCAACACAAAAGTCAGAACGATTCTTCTTCAAAGTCAAAGAATCTACAAAGTATAAAGACTAAGAGAACTACATCTATCCTGATATCCAACGTCAAAGAGCATGTGAGCATGTTGGAGAAGGACGTGGAGACACCTGAGCAACGAAGCGGACCTGATGCAGATTACCACAACATAACATCACCATATCCACACCGGAACAAGCAACAAAGATAAATGGAGACGTCAAAGTTGAAAACTTCAAAGAAAACAAGATCCTCACATTGAGGAGATTGTTAGAATCAAGGCACTTCTTCTCACAAGAAAGAAGAATTTCAGAAGACGTCAAAGCAACTACTACATCAGCACCAACAACGTTTCAATATTACTTAAGTGATTAATTACCAACACTTAGGGGGAGATTGTTGGAATCACTCCTAAACTAAATTTCAAGTGTTTGTAATCAATATGTAATATGTTACTTAATTAGGCTTTTATGTTAGTATTAATGGCAAGGCTTATGTAGAAAGCCCATAAGCATTGACCCAAGCCCAATAAGGAAAGGAAGGGAACTTCTGTGTTGCCCTAGCTCCTCTTCCTATATAAAGACATGTATACCTTCATTTGAAGGTTGGTTGTTCACTTTACAATATCATCTACGCATACCCTTTCTCTATTATCATATCGTGTGTGTTGTTAAGTGTTCATCCGATCTCTCCTTTATCTATTTCTTACATATTGATGCTTGTGTTACAATATGGTGACCTAACAGTAAGCGAAGAAGAAATTTTTGCATAATCTTGGATAAAACAGCGGTAGTAACCCGCAAGTCCAAGAAAGGATCTAATTTCTGTGGGAGTTTTGGGTCGCTCCCAATTCATGATGGCACTGATTTTAGCTGGATCTACTTTAATGCCCTCACTATTTATGACATGCCCTAGAAATTGAACTTCTCAGAGCCAGAATTCACACTTCGAGAACTTAGCATAAAGCTTTTCTCGTCTTAACATGCTGAGGACTTGGCGCAAGTGGGTTTCGTGATCACTAGCAGATTTGGAATAAATGAGGATATCGTCAATAAACACAATAACTGATTTATCTTACATCGGACGACATACCCAATTCATTAGGTCCATAAAAGTTGATGGGGCAATCGTCAAACCAAATGGCATAACTGTAAACTCATAATGCCCATATCTAGTCCAGAAAGCTATCTTCGGGATATCTTCTTCCCGAATCTTTAACTGATGATATCCAGATCTAAGGTCTATTTTTGAAAATAAACTTGCGCCTTGTAACTGATCAAATAAATCATCTATCCGAGGAAGAGGATACCGATTCTTGATAGTAACTTTATTAAGCTCTCGGTAGTCGATGCACATGCGCATACTGCCATCCTTTTTTTTCACAAAAAGAACTGGTGCTCCCCACGGGGAACTACTGGGGCAAATGAAACCCTTGTCTAGCAGTTCTTGTAACTGCTTTATGAGTTCTTGCATTTCTGATGGGGCAAGTCTGTAGGGAGTTTTGGCAATAGGAGTACTCCCTGGAATAAGATCAATGTGGAACTCTACCTGTCTATCAGGTGGCATACCCGGGAGTTCCTCTAGAAAGACATCAGCAATTCCCGAACAATTGGAATATTATCAAGATTTGGAACATATTTATGAATATCGACAACATGAGCTAAATAGGCCTGACAGCCACGTGCCAAGTGTTTCTTGGCTCTAGCATAAGTACAAATAGCAAGGTTAGCCTTCTTACACTCTCCATGGATGATTTTTTCTCCCCCACTTGGGGTTATGAGTCGGACTAGCTTGTGTCGGCATACAATGATGGCTTCATTCATACCGAGCCAGTCCATACCGATGACTACATCAAGCTCTCCCATAGGGATGGGAATTAAATCGATTAGATACGTATCATTATCGACTTTTTTCTCGCAATTCTGGAATACATCGGTTACACATATCACTTTGTTATTAGCTACTTCCACATCTAGTGGTGGCTTAAGCTGACCAATCGGAACAGAAAATCTCCTACTAAACCTTTCGGATACAAAAGATCTATCTGCACCAAAATCAAATAGCACATGAGGAGGTAGTAGATTCACAAAGAAGGTATCTGTCACAACGTCGTATGCTTCCTTAGCTTCATCCACAGTCATCTGATGAACACGGGCTAATGGTCTATGTGGTCTTTGAACAGTAGGAAGGCCAGGGGCTCCTGAAGGTCTAGAGGTGGATGGCGCCCCTCGCCTGTGTGTATTCCTCCTAGGCTCTTACTGACACGGAGGAGGAAGGGGTCTGACATTGGGACAAGACTCAGTTGTGTGCTTCGGGTCATAGCATCTCCTGCAAACTTGAACTGGTCTTGCTACCTGCACGACATTCTCCTAGGTGAAACCTTTTACAATTCGCACACTGTGGAAAGCTCCTAACCCCCCGTGCTAGGATAAGCCTCATTCGGCTTAACTTTCTTCTTAGAAGAACTAGCCTGCTCCACCTTTCTTTTATGAGGAATCTCTCCCTCCTTCTTTGTTTCATGTTCTCGTTCTAAGGCTGCATTCATGAGCTTATCCATGTTTTCCAATCCCTGGCAGAAATAAACTGACGGATATCTTTTCGAAGCATATCCACATAATGTTTCATAAGCAACCTTTCGTCATTAGCATATTCAGGTAGAAAATGAGCTATGTCAAGGAAGGTCATGGAGAAATCATGTACTGATTCCGTGGTTTGATGAGTACCCAAGAAATCCCAGCGAATCTTATTAAGTTCCGCCTCTGGAGCAAAGTTCTGAAAGAGTGCTTCCTTAAACTCCTTCCAAGTCATATTCCTAGCAATTTTTGGTCTTTTTGATGCAAGGGTCCAATTCTACCATGTTTTAGCCCAATCACGAAGGAGGTTAATAGAAAAATTAACCCAATGATCCTCAGGGCACTTGCTAGTAGCAAACGCCCCTTCAACGTCCTGGATCCATCTGTAACATTTAAAAGGATCTTGTTCTCCCGAATAAGTCAGGGGCTTGCAAGCTGCGAAGTCAGTATAAGTAACTTCCTTGGTTGGCGCGACTCGTGCAGCCAGTTTTTGATCAAGTTCTGTGGTGATATTTTGAGCTATGATCTCACTGAGACGTTCTGTATAATATGGTATAGATGCTTTCTGTGCCTTGGATATCTCTTGAGATATCATATCTCTTATCTGTCTAGCCATAGCATCAGAAATAGGAGCATTATCATGCTCTAGATCGGGGGAGGGCTCCCGATCATCCTATTCTGGTATGTCTACATGAGTCGGCCACTCAGAGATTTCAGGAGGTCTTTCAGCCATATCTACTATAAGGGAACAATAAGAGTCACTGCAAGATTCATAATGTATTGTTGGAATCACTCCTAAACCTTAATTCAAGTGTTAGTGATTTATATGTAATAGTTAGCTTAATATGGCTTTTATGTTAGTAATCAAGGCTAGGCTTATGTAGAAAGCCCATAAGCCTAGGCCAAGCCCAATAAGTAAAAGGATGGGAACTTGGTGTGTTGCCCTAGTTCCCTCCTATGAATACTCTTGTAAACCTTCTATTGAAGGTTGGTTGTTCAATTTATTCACTTTTACTCTCTACGCCTAACTCTTCTATATTCATGCATGCGTGTGTGTGTGTGTACTTGTTCAACCGATCTCTCTTATCTATATTTCTACATATTGATGCTTGTGTTTCTAATATGGGAACCTAACAGTGGTATCATTCGCCAAATAGTTGGGTGAACATATTTTGTTTTTGAAGTTTCGGCCTTACGCGTAAACGAGCTTCAAACTTGGTCACGCTTAAAAACTGATTTTTTACACTTTTTAATCCAAGATTATTGTCCTTTCAACGTTTTTAGGTGTTAAAATATCTGTTTTTGGCAAAAAGTTTCAAACTTTACGTGTGGATCATTGTTTTTAAACTTGGTTTTGTACGTGGTAGTAGTTCTACGCATAACGTGTTTTAAAGCTTTGGATCATCAAGTTTCACACTTTTGCGTTATTTTGGTGATATTGAAGCTATCTCATCACAAAAATCTGGTTTGGAAACATCAGTTGGCAGAAATCACTTTTGGCTAATTTCTACGCGTAAGTAAAACCCTAATCTTACGCGTAATTTTTCCTTGGTTTGATCTTCAGTTTCGTGGATTACTCAGTGTTTTTCTTGCTTGGATAAGCCTGAAAACACTTCGACTTTGGATATCTTTTGCACTGTGATAGTGCAAAAGATCTTTTGGGTAAAACCCTAAATTTACGCATAAGCTTAAGCTTACGCGTAGAATTCATTACGCATAAGATTCTTCTTACGCCTAAGCTCTGTCTTACGCATAAGGTAATCCTACGCCTAAGTTTTCTACGCTTAACTTTCTGTTTATGCATAACTTTAGTGTTTTCTCATTTCTTACGTGTAAGCTAATCCTACGCGTAAATATTGCTGTTACGCGTATCTTTGGTGTTTTTACGCGTAAGTGGTATTTTGCTTTTACGTGATTTCTACGCCTAAGGATACTTCATCAACAACGGTTCATTCGACTACAAAGATCCATTTAACAACACAAGTTTTCAACATGTCACAACCACCATACTCTAGCTATTTCCCTTACACTTATAATCAACAACAACAACAACAACAACAACAACAACAACAAAGTCCACAACATCAACAATTTAATCATCAACAACAAATTTATCAACAACAATTTAATCAACAACATACTCCACAACTTGCAGCAATTCCACAACCTCAAATTTTTCAATCACCACCAAGTCTTCAAGTACAACCTTACACAAACGTTTACAATCAACATCCATCAAGGAACACTATGAAGGAACCGACTTGGTTTGCAAAGATGTGCGAAGCTTTAAGTAGCCAGCAATCCATTCATGAGGCCGGATCACTTGATAGACCTCCAATGCTCACTCCAGGAAACTATAATCAATGGGTGATTAGGTTCTTTAGGTTTTGTGATCTAAAGAAGCCACATGGAAAGTTCTTAAAGAAGGTCATCTTGGAAGCTCCATTTCAGATGCCTCTTATCACTACACCCGGAGATACTAATGATGTTCCACCAAGAGATGATCTCACCAACATTGCAACTGTTGCTCAACTGTCTGGAGATGAACTTCTACACTATGAAGCTGATGAGCTTGCAATGCAATATATCCTTTTAGGATTACCAAACCCGATTCTTTGCAGTGTTGATGCTCAAAAGACTGCAAAAGCAATGTGGGAACATATTCATCTTCTCATGGAAGGCACTGCACTCAATCAGGAGGATATGGAATCCAAAATTTACTTGGCTTATGAACACTTCATGATTGAACCTGGAGAGACACTAGAGTCTTATCATCATCGATTCTCAGACATCATCAATGATTTGGATAAACACAACATCATCATGCCAAGAATTGCAGTTAATACTAAGTTCCTGAGTAGTCTTGGTCCTGAATGGGAGAAGTATGTCATTTTCCTCCGTCAAGCGAAGAATATGTATCATGCTACATACGGATTGTTGTACGATTATTTGAAGCCTCATCAAAAAGAAGTTGATAAGGAAAGGATTATCCGTGGCCAAACTGTTTCACCTTCACTTCTGGATAATCAACAACTTGCTTTGTGGGCTCAAACTAGTTATCCTCCTCAACCAGCTCCTCAACCAACTGCCACAATCACATCATATGATCCATCACAGCAACAATCTCAACAAACTCAATTGGTTCCATACAACAACAACAATGATCAAGCATTTGTCAGTGAAGCTAATGAGGACTCCGATCCGTTCGATGGATTGCAACAAGGATTTGTTATGATTGTTAAAGCTTTTGGACGTTATACAAACAAATTCAACAATCGCATTCGTTCCTCATCAAACACAAGGAATCAGGCTGTTGTGAACAATGGACGAGTTAAAGTTCAGAATCGTGGTTATGGTTGTCAGATGGGCGGTGGTTAAGGGTTTAACGCTATGGGTAGGCATAACAACAGAGCTCAAGTGGTTGAACAGGGTAATGCTCAGAATGGGTTGAATGGTCTTCGATGCTACAACTGTAATGAGAAGGGACACCTGGCTAATGCATGCCCAAAGCCGAGGACTAGGGGCAGTGCTTATCACAAGGAGGCTTTACTTTTAGCTCTTAAGGATGAAGCTGGTGGAACTCTCACAGACAAAGAACAGAGCTTTATGGCAGATGCAGACTCAGATGATGATATGGAGGATTTGCAGGCCAAAGCAGCAATTATGTTTATGGCTAATATGCATGAGCTACACATGAGTGACACAGGCCCAGTGTATGACACTGATGGCTTGTCTCAGGTACCCGAACAAACCATATTCATCTCTGATCTAATATCATCGCCAACATCTGAATCCGGCGAGGCTCAGAATGTTCAAAATGAGTCGTCCACATCTCATTCTGAAGATTCTGAACTAGACCCCGTAGTTACATTTGATGATCAAGATGACCTTATGGTTTCCTTTGATACTCAAATTGACTCCGTGGTTATACTTGAGGATTTGCATAGTGATCATGTTGTGACTCACGTTGAACACGCTGAACCTTTGCCTAGTCCAGATGTTGATCTATTACTTAAAGACCAACAATCCCGAATGGAAGAATGTCGCGAATTAAATCAGCAATTAAAAAGTAAAAATGCATTGTTAACCAGGGATCTTGAATGCTTAAAACGGCAACTCAATTTTTTCAAAACTCAATAAAACCGTGAAAAAGGTTGTGAAGCCGCTTTTGCTAAATCTCATCAAAACGAACAATTTTTAGAACGACATATGCGTGATCTAGCTGCTTCGAAGAATGCTTTGTTGTCTCAAATAGAACAACTGAAACATGAACATAAACAACAAATTAACGCACTTACCTTGGAAACTCAAAACGCTAAGACTGAGTTGTTAAATTGTCAAAAACAGTTCTCTGCATACAAAAAGCATTCAACGAAACGAATAGATGACCATCTTGAAGAAATTATCGGCTTGCAAAACAAACTAAAAGAGTTTCGAAATGTTGTTTACAAACAGGGTGAGTCAATCACAACTATTCAGAAGTTTACTTTAAAACCCAATCCAGATGGATATGGACCGAATCTTGCTGATTACAAACCTAAGCTTTCAACCAAAGCATTCAAACAAAATCCTGAAGTTTCCAGTGCAGAATATAAAATTGATGATTCTGTTATGAGTGTTTTTGAATATCATCGTCAAGAGGAATTAGATGCAGAAGACGAGATTCGATCAAAATTAGAAAAAGTTGTTTACAACAAACCTTTTACATATTCACAAGCTGTCACTTTCGTCACACCAAAGGATTCTTCTAACACACCAAGGATTATCACAAAAACGTCTGAGTCTTCCAATGTTACTCCCAAACCAAATTATGCACAAATTTATGGTCATTTACCTTCCATCAGTGAAGTAAATTCAAAACCTAAAAATCGTCACATTCTTAGATATTTTGACCTTTTCACGTCTGACCTCAAACTTTTAGAACATGAGATTGAATTTCATTCTGAAATAAAAGTTCAACATTTTCAATCGCCTCTGGTGCGAGAACAAAGAGATATTTTTCAGAAAAGACTTTTACCCCATGTTAAAATTTTGAAAAATTGTGCATTGTATTGGGAAAAGGAATTTCATAAGGAACTTGGATTGATGAAAGTCGTTTTCGAGAAAACATAAATATCTATTTCTAATAGTAAACGTAAAAAGAAAATGTTACGAAAAGATGTTGATCAACTCTTGGAAGATGTTATCTGTGCTGATATCCATAATGTTGTGTTATTGCATTCTTTGCCATATGCATCTGATTATATCTCTGCTGATACTGTTGATTCTGTTGTAATTGTTGAGAATACTGATAATGTGCATCAGATCGAGTCTTTAAAAGTTGAAAACGAACGACTGTTAAACGAGCTTTCAAATGCAAAATGTCGTCATCAATGGTGTCAAAAATATTGTCAAAATCGTGAACTTTCTTTACAAACCAAAATCAACCTGTTGCGTGAAAAATCTTTCAGTCCAAAAATAACGCGACTGGATGATCAAAACGTGTCTTTCAAGTGTCAAATCTCAAAATATGAACAAGAACTTGCAAAAGTCAACAAGGAATATGGTGTCATATTTGAGTTACTCAAACAGACTCGTGATGAAGCATCAAACGAACTTGATCACTATCTTGCACACACTAAAGAAGTCATGAATTTTGATGGAAATCTTCGGTCTGAAAATCAAGATTTGGTGCACACTATTATTAAGTTAAGGGAGATGTTAGGAAAGTATGAACAAGTTCAGCCTAGCATCATTAAGAGAATTGCACCTGTAACACTTAGCAAACATGAACCCAGAATGCCTACTGACAAACCACAAGATACTAATGTGCTTCCCTCTACTGAAACAGGAATAGTTGCCTCTTTTCCTAACGTCCGCACTTCACAGCTTAGGAGCAATACAAGGAAGAATAGGAAGTTGCGACCTAAGAAAAGAACAATAAAGAATGCTGCAGTAGAAGAACACCCTAGGACTTCGAATAAGACTCAAGTTGCACCCACTTTAGATATTGCGTCTGACAAATGTAATGGAAAAAGTGTTGTAACGAATGCTAAACCTTTAAGTACTTTTGATATTCAGTCTGATGCTTCTTGTGCTATTTGTCGTAAAAGTATGCTTTCTGATTGTCATGACAAATGTGTTGCTAGAGCTATCTTGTCTCGTTTACGAAATCCTAAGACCCGGAATACCTCTAGGCCCACTAATGCTTCTAAGTCTGTGCTTGGTAAACCGCCTTCTTTAGATTCTAAGAAACGCATTGATGTCCCTGTAGCTCCAGTCTCACCTCCAAGGAATGTAGTACCACCTAGTGCATTCACTAAGACTAAAGCTAAGACTAGTTGGAGATGGCAAAAATGGATACATAATACACTAGGATTTAAATGGATACAGAAAATCATTGATGTGTGTATTTCTAACATAACCGCTTCGGAACCCTCTAAATCTTCGGGTTTCACATCTACTTCTATTCCATCTGTGTCGTCTGTGTGTAATGCGGTGATCTGATCATCCTTTGGATTATTAATAGCGGATGTTCCCGACACATGACAGGCAATCTCAAACTGTTATCAAACTTTGTTGCAAAGTTCATTGGCACTGTCAGATTCGAGAATGATCACTTCGCAGCTATCATGGGCTACGGAGATTACATCAATGGCAACATCGAAATTAGCAGGGTTTATTATGTGGAAGGCCTCGGTCACAATCTCTTTTCAGTCGGTCAACTCTGTGATGGGGACTTGGAAGTTGCTTTTCGAGAGAAAACTTGTTTCATTCGTGATCTACAAGGAAACGATCTTATGTCTGGCTCTCGCAATTCTAGTCTATACACTATCTCAATGCAAGAAATGGTTGCTTCATCTCCCATCTGTCTACTCTCAAAGGCTACATCAACAAAATCCTGGCTATGGCACCGTCGTCTCTCACATCTAAACTTTCAAACCATCTCCAACCTTGCTCGACACAAACTTGTTGAAGGTCTCCCGAGATTCCGGTATTCCAAAGATCACCTATGCTCAGCTTGTGAACAAGGGAAAAGCACTCGTGCTCATTTTCCTTCAAAGGTGGAACACAACTCTCAGCATGTGCTTCATCTTCTTCACATGGATTTGTGTGGCCCGATGCGTGCAAACGATCAATGGCAAACGCTACATTTTAGTAATTGTTGATGACTACTCACGATGGACTTGGGTCTACTTTCTTCGAAGCAAAGATCAAGCTCCACAAATGATCATCACCTTTCTCATGAAAATTCATGTTCAGCTCCGGAACACCGTTAGTCAAATTCGAACAGACAAAGGAACTGAATTTGTAAACCAAACTCTTCGAGAATTTTATGAGAAAGTGGGAATTGAGCATCAAACATCTATTGCACGTACACCAGAACAAAACGGAGTTGTTGAAAGACGAAACCGTACGTTAGTGGAAGCTGCAAGAACAATGTTAATCAATGCTAAACTTCCATATTACTTATGGGCAGAAGCTGTATCAACTGCATGCTATACTCAAAACCGATCAATGATTACAAAACACCACAACAAAACACCTTTTGAGCTTATCCACAACAGAAAACTGAATCTCAAACACCTTCATGTATTTGGATCCCTTTGCTACCCAAATAATGATCGGGATGACTTTGGAAAGCTTAAAGCCAAAGCTGACATTGGAGTCTTTATTGGATACTGTGAGAATTCTAAAGGTTTCCGGATCTCGAATCGTCGTACAAAGCAGGTTATGGAAACGATTCATGCTAATTTTGATGAGCTTACAGAAATGGCTTCTGAGCATAACAGCTTGGAACCCGGTCACAACCGTTTAAACTTCCCTCAAACCCCATCATCAGCTGAACCAAGCCCCCAGCTTACACGTCAACAAATGGAAAGACTATTTGCTCCTCTGTTCAGTGACGATATTGATGAACGTGCTCCAGGTGTATCCGATGTTTCCGCTGCTCAACGTGATAATACTCTTATACCTGATACACCTGCTACAACAACTACTGTTGAAGAAGCACCACCAGTTGACTCAACAAAAATAGTTGAACAAACTGCATCCAACGACGCTGAACCAGCTGATGATGTTCTTAATGAAGTACCCCCACCTGCAGATTTTAATCCAAATGCATTCTTTAACCCGTTCGCCAATGAAACTGCTACACCTGATGTTGCGGAATCATCCACAAGCCATTTGAATCCTCAAAATCTGCACAATGTATACCAACATCAACCCTCAACACATCGTTGGACAAAAGACCATCCTCTTGAAAACATAATTGGCAACCCGAATCAACCAGTCGTAACAAGACAATGTCTTCACACAGACAGTGAACATTGCATTTATGCTCTCACTGTCTGCCAATCTGAGCCTAAAAACATTAAAGACGCAATGACAAAAGACAACTGGATTGAATCCATGCAAGAAGAACTCAACCAATTCAAACGTCTTGAAGTATGGGAACTGGTTGAAAAACCAACAGGGGTCTACGTCATTGGTCTCAAATGGATTTGGAAGAACAAATTGGATGCTGAAGGGAACGTAATCAGAAACAAGTCACGTCTGGTGGCTAAGGGTTATAGACAGGAAGAGGGTATTGACTTTGAAGAATCATTCGCTCTGGTTGCTCGTCTTGAGGCTGTCTGGATATTTCTCGTGTTCACGGCTCATATGAATATAACGGTCTTTCAGATGGACGTCAAAACTGCTTTTCTGAATGGTCAACTGAAAGAAACGATTTATGTCAGCCAGCCAGAAGGATTCGTTGATCCCGAGTTCCTGAACCATGTCTACAAACTGAACAAAGCTCTGTACGGTCTCAAACAAGCTCCTCGGGCATGGTACGATAAGTTATCATCCTTTCTCCTTGCCAATAATTTTACCAAAGGTTCGGTCGACCCAACTCTTTTCATACAATATCACGGGGCACATATCTTAATTGTTCAAATTTATGTGGATGACATCAATTTTGGGTCAACACATAAAAAGTACTCAATCGCTTTTGCAAAACTAATGAAGAAACATTTTGAAATGTCCATGATGGGTGAACTTACGTTCTTTCTAAGACTGCAAGTTCATCAATCACCCTGTGGTATTTTCTTGAGTCAGTCCAAATATGCCCTTGAATTCTTAACAAATTTGGAATGCAAACCTGTGACACCTATGCCACACCAATGGTTCATACCAAGAAGTTAGACGCTGATTTACATGGGAAATTGGTGGACCCTACCAAATACCGAAGTATCATTGGGTCTCTCATGTATCTAACATGTTAGGATTTAGTAAATCCAGTGCTTAAAGTGTTGGTCACCTCAAGTATGTATGCTCGTTAGAAAGCTCGTAGTCGTAGTAAGTCTATGATAGTATTTAGATTACTTTGTAACACCGTGGAGGACGGACGGGTCTTTACCCAATGTATGCCTGATCGACAGCCTAAATGAGGCGCTTATGCTTGTACCCTATAAATACCCTTTGCCCTCCAAGGCAAAGGGTTGGAGCTTTCATAATACATTTTTCTTTGTCTCTCTAAAAGTTCCCATCCTCTCCCACTTTCTCTCTCTAAACCTTATCTCTTTACACCCAAAGATGTGTTTGGTATAAACCAAGATCTTACAAATGGTATCAAGACCCAAGGTTTGATTGTTATTTTTGGGATAAGGTTTGGTTTTATACGCGTAAAGTGGTGTTTATGCGTGGTCTCATATACAAAGTTTTGTACCCTTAAAGCTTTAAAATTTACACTTTCTAATCCAAGATTCTTGTGGGTTTAGGTTTATTGAGTGCTTAAATTTCAGTTTCTTGCAAAAAGGTTCAAACTTTACAAGTTTTTCTTGGTTTTTAAGCGTGTTTGGATACGGGTGTACGATATTACGCCTAAGAGAGAATCGGTGTTTTGATCTTCAAGCTTTGTTATTTTGGTGTTTCTAAGGTTGTTTCATCATCTTAATCTGGTTTATTAAACGGTTTTGATCATTAAAACGTGTTTGGCAAGTTTTGTACTTTCTACGCATAACCAAAACCCTAATCTTACGCGTAAGGTGTTTTTCACTTGATCTTCATTTCTGGTGGCTAATCAGTGTTCTTCTTGCTTGGATAAGCCTGAAAAACACTTCGACTTTGGATATCTCTTACACTGTGAAGTGTAAAAGATTTTTGTGGGTAAAACCCTAATTTTACGCATAAGCATAAACTTACGCATAAAAATTCTTACGCATAAGCCTTTTCTTACGCATAAGCTTGTCTTACGCATAAGGAAAACTTACGCATAAGGTTCTTACGCCTAAGCTTTGGTTTACGCATAAACTTAAGCCTTTTACCCTAAAATTCTACGCGTAAGTTTTGGACTACGCGTAAACATTTTCTACGCGTAACCTGTTTCTACGCGTAAGTGTTTTATCTACGCGTAAACATTCATCTACGCATAAGTTGGTGCCTATGCCTAAGTTGCTACGCGTAAAGTTGCTATCTACGCATAAGTTGGTGCCTACGCCTAAGTTGCTACGCGTAAAGTTGCTGTCTACACATAAGTGTGTGAGTTTTACGGTTTCTTTCTTGAATTTGTAAAATCCCGTGAAAGAATCTATTTCCCGGTTAAGTCAAAGATTTGTAAAATCCCGTAGAATTTAAACATGTCTTCCGTTGCTGATGATGTGCAAGCTGCAGGATCTGATACTCGTCCTCCCATGCTTGATAGAACTGACTATGAGTCTTGGTCACAAAGAATCAGATTGTACTGCTTAGGTAAGGAGAATGGGGTTAACATCCTTAAGTCAATTGATGAAGGACCGTATCATGTTGAGACTACAAGAGACATAATTGATACTGCAGAAGATGGAACAATGATCTTTGGATTAGACAGACCAAAGACATATGATGAGCTGAGTGATAAGGAGAAAAAGAGATTTGATGCTGATATCAGGGCTTCAAACATCATACTTCAGGGTCTTCCAAAAGATATCTACAAGCTTATCAATCACAACACAGAAGCCAAAGCGGTTTGGGATAATGTCAAGATGCTACTCTCAGGTTCTGAATTGACCATTGAAGATAGAGAATCACAGCTGTATGATGAATTCGAGCACTTTAAGATGAAACCTGAAGAAAGTGTCTATGAATATTACGTGAGATTCCACAAGCTGGTGAATGACATGAGGAATATCAAGATGACTATGCCAAACATTCAGCTGAACTCAAAATTCGTGAACAACATGAATCTCGAATGGCACAAGTTTGTCACTTCTGTGAAGCTTACCAAAGGATTAAAGAACACCAACTATGAGCAATTGTATGCTTTACTTCTTCAAAATGATAAACATGCTATGTTTGAACGACGGATTATCGAACAGTTCAAATCTCAACCAGGAGAAACAAGCTCATCAAATGATTCAACTGCATTCTACACCAATGTAGGAAATACTACCAGAGCAACTCAAGTCACACCCACTAGAAATGGTAATCACAAGCCCATTCCTGATTCTGGATATAAGCAACCTGATTCTGATGCAGTCATGGAGCACTTTATCAATCAAGTGGCTCTTATGGTCAAACAAAACCTAAATCTCACTCCACACACTAACAACTATCTCAGAACTGCATCAAATCGTCAAAATCATGCCACTGTGAGAGACGGAAAGATTGTGGTGGAAAATGTACAAGGAAGACAGAATGCTTATCCTCCACACAATGAACAAGGAAATGTAGGTTATGGGAATGTTGGTGTTGGTGGTGGATATGTTGGAAATCAGAATCGTGGAAGGAATATTGTTCAGGGTCAATTAAAACCAATCAAGTGCTACAAATGTGGTGGAGAAGGGCACATTGCTAGGAACTGCACTCAACCAAAACGCCCTCAAAACGTAGAATACTTCAGAGACAAGATGTTGCTGGTTCAAGCACAAGATAATGGTGCAATGTTGAATGAAGAGGAGCTGTTGTTCTTGACTGATGGGAATGCTAGAACATACGATGCTGATGTGGACGAACAACCAGTGCATGCTGATCAGAACAATCCCAACGCCTTTCAAGTTGCAGACTGTGATGCATTTGACTCGGACGTTGATGATGAACCATATGCACAAACTATCTTCATGGCTAATATCTCTCCAATGACCTCTTCACCCCAACAAGCCAGTCCATACAAGGAATCCATCATTAAAGAGGTACTCAAACTATATGATGTGGTTGATGAGCAAAAGATTCACCATGAAGTACAATCTACTGAAATCATTGAATCAGATATTGAAAATATGGGTAATAACAATGTTATCCCATATGAACAATATGTGAAACAAGACGATAGTATTATTGTACCTAGTGATGAATCTTCTACAATTAACAATGAATGCATGCCTGAAGAATACACTACATTTATGCCTGATGATTCCTTGACCACTGAACTCAATACCTATAAAGAACAAGTGGCTATCTATGAACAGCGTGCTAAGTTTGAGTTAACTACCCGTGAGCAGGATATGGATAACCAAATGCGTACAATTATCAGAAAAAGTAATTTTAGAGAAGAAATATTAAAACAAGAGTTAAACTCCTTACAAGAAAAGCTTTCTAAAACTACTAAGCAAAAACAAGAACTTCAAGAAAATGTGAAAATGCTTAAGCAAGAATTCAATGCTAAGGAATCAAAACTTTTGAATGATTTTTCCAATCTAAAAACTTTGAAAAACAAACTTGAAAATAAGTTGTACATACAAGGGAATACCATTCAGACTGCTCACATGATCACTAAGCATAGAGTCTTAAGCGATAAGCATAGTGTTCCCCTTGTTGAGGAACTGAGTCCAGAGGTTATTAAGAAGGCTAGAGCTGCACATAAGGTACTGTATGATGGTAATGAAATCCTTAAGCCTAGACAAAAACCTAGTTGCGTTGATTGCACTGAGGAAGATATGAAATCAGATGAAGTCACTAGGGAGAAAATGAATAAGAAGCTTGAAAATCCTGAGTGTAAAACGAACAACATAACGATCAAACCTCATGATTACACTAAGGAAAACTGGATCTCCTTAAACAAGTTTAAGTCTCAGACACTTCTAACTCCTGAACAAGTGTTCTGGAAAAAGGACATGGATATGCAAAAAGCTGAAAATCTTGTTGAGAAGAATTCCCCTTGTAGGAAATTGCCAAAAGCAACTGTGTATCCTTCTAATACACCAATGCACTTATTTCCTAGATCTATTGCCACAAATAGCAGGACCTTAATCAGCCTATATGTTGTTTATCAGCTGTTTGTTGATTTTGAGAAAACGTGCAAGAAGAGAATCACACCTACTGGGATAACTGAAGGGTAAAAGGGTTTTGAGCAAACCAAAGAATGTTATTTAACCGAGGTCATGCCTTTCTTTAAACAGTTAAAACGTCAATTTGAGAGTCTTAAAATTGGAATAAACTCTGATATTAAAGAAATGGAAAAGGAATTTGATGCAATGATTTTTGAAGTCAATGATTATGAACAGGAACTCAAATATAACGAGATTGAGAGGAAGAACTTGCATACACTGAATGAGAATTTGATTTCTGAATGTGTTGCTCAAGATGTGTTTTTCACTGCTACAAATAGTTCTATTAATGCTTCACAATTTCATGAATTATCTGTTGCCCTAAAAGTCTCCCATGATCGTGTCATTGAGCTTGAAAAGACTAATTCGAAACTAAATGAGAAAATTGAACTGGATAATCACGACAATTTAATTAAACATCTTTCTAAACTAGAGGTTGAGCATTTTAATTTACAACTAAAATATCAACATCTCAAAGAAAATGTTAAAACCTCAAATATCAAGACATCTTCTGATGCTCCTGAGTTTGATGCAATTTTTGAAATCAGCAAACGTTATGAATAAATTCGAGCTCATTGTAACACGATCAGAAAGTTGAAAGCCCAAATCTCTCAATTAAAAGGGGAAAAGAATAATGTGACTAGCTCCCAAATGCCTCCTCCTTTAGATTCTCAGTATTCTCAAACGTTTCATCTTCAAAACGTAATAAATGCATTACAAAAAGAAAACGAGAGTTTTCTAGAAGAAAATGAAAAGGTTAAACGTCATTTCAATGAGTTATTTGAGTCTATAAAGGTCACTCGTAACAAAAACAACGAACAAATAGCTTCATTGCAAAAGGAAATTGAGAATCTGAAGAGTCAGGTAAAAGGGAAAATGCCAATGACGAATGGGGAGAATGATGAATCAAAGGTACCTATTTGTAATAAATATGCTTTGTCTGTGAAATATGTTCCTCCTCATCTTAGGAATAATAAACTTGCAATTCAAACATATTTCTCTTCTCTTAAGGATTGTCTAGAATGTCTCCGTGAGATTGTTGAAGAGGATAAGTTAGAGAAACCACTTGATAATGCAATTGGGCATGCATGCTTATATGCCAAACGATCTCAAGAACTTCTAGAATGCTTAATCACAATATGCCCTAAGTCCTTAAGTGAGAGAGTTAATCCTTTGATTCCGTGTTCCATACCTAGATTAAAGTATGAAAAAGATCATCTTTGTTCAGCCTGTCAATTGGGAAAAAGCACGAAATATGCCCACAAACCAAAACCCACAAACTCTGTAATGGAAGTTCTTCATACCCTTCATATGGACTTGTGCGGACCAATGAGAGTGCAAACGATTAACGGGAAGAAATATATTTTAGTCATTGTTGATGACTACTCTCGATTTACTTGGGTAAAGTTTTTGAGGACAAAGGATGAAACTCCAAATGTCATCATCAAACTTATCAAGCAACTCCAGGTTCGTCTTAACAATACGGTTAGAATTGTTCGAACTGACAATGGCACAGAATTCGTTAACAAAGACTTAAGTCAATTTTATGAAAGTATTGGAATAAGTCATCAAAGAAGTGTTCCACGAACTCCTCAACAGAACGGTGTAGTTGAAAGACGAAATCGAACTCTTGTGGAAGCCGCCAGAACAATGCTAATTCATTCAAAGGTTCCAATGTTTCTATGGGCGAAGCCATTGCCGCTGCTTGCTACACCCAAAATCGTTCACTTATTCACACCTCTCATGAGAAAACTCCATATGAGCTTGTCCGTAAACGAAAACCTGATCTATCCTACCTTCGTGTGTTTGGTGCTTTATGCTATCCAACAAATGACGGTCAAGATTTAGGTAAATTGAGAGCTAAAGCAGACATTGGAGTTTTTGTAGGTTATGCACCAAACAAGAAGGGTTACCGAATCTACAACAAAAGAACTTGAGATATCATGGAAACTATTCACGTCACGTTAGATGAGCTGTCCGGGCAAATGGCTCCAGGACAATCCAGTTCTGGACCCGCACTTCAAAACAGTCCAATTGGTTCATCCCTTGTACCAATTCCCTCTCCAGCAACTCCATATGTACCTCCATCTGAAGATGATTTAAAGAAATTGTTTGATCCTATGTTTGATGAACATTATGAGCCAAGTGCTAATGAAATGTCGATTCCTACAACAGAGGCTGCTCATATCCCTCTGAACGAAGTCAATCCTTCAGTTTCAATATCATTAAGTCAAGAAGCACCTGCTGCTGATCACTTGGTCTCATCAACAAATCGTCAATCTTCGAATGTACATCATGGAATTGTTTCTGGCACCAATGATGAAGTTAATCCCTTTGCTACTCCCGAAGATGCTCCATTTGAAAACATATTTGCCCCTGAACCAACACCTGAACCATCTTCATCAGGGGATCTAAACTCTGCTACATCAGTCCCTCAACAACAACCACATGAACACCTTAGGAAATGGACACATGATCATCCATTGGACAACATCATTGGAAACCCCTCTCTTCCAGTATCAACACGGAAACAACTTGCAACCGATGCCTTATGGTGCTTCTTTAACTCCGTACTTTCTAAGG
Source organism: Chrysanthemum makinoi (assembly GCA_910596185.1). Taxonomy (NCBI): domain Eukaryota; kingdom Viridiplantae; phylum Streptophyta; class Magnoliopsida; order Asterales; family Asteraceae; genus Chrysanthemum; species Chrysanthemum makinoi. The sequence goes on from OU343225.1 coordinate 336,454,589, forward strand.
TCGAACCAAAAGATGTTAAAACTGCTATGAATGAAGACAGCTGGTTCAATGCCATGCAAGATGAAATTCATGAGTTTGATCGACTTGATGTATGGGAATTAGTACCTGCTCCAGATTGTGCTATGATCATTGCTCTAAAATGGATCTTCAAAGTGAAACTTGATGAGCATGGTGATGTGTTAAAGAACAAGGCTCGATTGGTTGCTAAAGGATACCGTCAAGAGGAGGGTATTGACTTTGAAGAATCTTTTGCTCCTGTTGCTCGAATAGAGGCAATCAGAATATTCTTGGCTAATGCTGCAAGTAAGAACATGGTAGTCTATCAGATGGATGTAAAGACGGCTTTTCTTAATGGAGATCTTAAAGAAGTCGTATACGTCAGCCAACCGGAAGGTTTTGTGAATCCAGAGCATCCGACTCATTTCTATCGTTTGAAGAAGGCTCTTTACGGCTTGAAGCAAGCTCTAAGGGCATGGTATGATACGCTATCAAAGTTTCTTCTATCTACTGGATTCAGCAAAGGAGCAGTTGATCCAACATTGTTCACCAGGAAGTCAGGCAAACACTTAATTCACGTTCAAATTTATGTTGATGATATTATTTTTGCCTCGACTGACCCCAATGAATGTGACCGTTTTTCTATGGAGATGGGCTCCAAATTTCAAATGTCAATGATGGGACAAATGTCATTTTTCTTGGGATTACAAATTTCATAAAGTCCCGAAGGCATTTTTATAAATCAATCTAAATACGCTAATGAAATCTTAAAGAAATTTGGATTTACCTCCAGTGACCCTGTTGAAACTCCTATGGTGGAGCGTACTAAACTGGATGAGGACCACTCAGGGATCATAGTAGATCAAACGAAATATCGTAGTATGAATGGATCCTTGATGTATCTCACGGCCAGTAGACCAGACATTTTGTTCGCTGTATGCATGTGTGCTAGATACCAGGCTAAGCTTACCAAAAAGCACCTTGACGCAGTTAAACGGGTCTTTCGGTATCTCCAGGGAACCATTAACATGGGACTTTGGTATCCGAAGGACTCCGGTATGTCACTAACGGCCTATGCAGATGCTGACCATGCAGGATGTCAAGATACTCGTCGAAGTACGTCAGGTGATGCTCAATTTTTGAGTGATAAGCTTGTAAGCTGGTCTTAAAAGAAACAAATGAGCACTTCCATATCCATGCATGTTTAATCAATGGAGTTTAAAGTCTCAAAATCTGATCCTTATCAGTGAAAATGTTTTCATAATCAAGTCACAATTATCCTTAAAAGCTTTCAAAATCAATTTAAATCTACAGAGATCACAAATCTCAAATCATTTGATAATTGAGATCGGGGGAGAATTTGTGATTTAAATTGGTGTTAAACTGATAATTCAATAAATGGTTTCTTAAAGTGATTAGCAAGCCGTCCTCCCTACATGTGACAAACGATTTCAAATTTTCCATGTACATGTTGAGGGGGAGCATCTATCTTAAACCACTAAGAATTGAAACGTGATTAATTTGTCATTAAGTGCAGGTTCCCTCAAGTACGTGCAAACATCATTTAAACCACGAGGCACATATTGAGGGGGAGCAATCTATTGAAAACCTCATTCTTCCCCAAAATGCTTTATCTACTTGATTTGGGAAGTGATGATGATATCTTTTAGAAAATGGTAATCAACGAAGTTATTTCTTCCTCTTGCCTCCGTGTGCCAAACGATTTCAAATACATGAAGCACACGTTGAGGGGGAGTTCTTTTTCTAAAAATATCAAAAACAATTCAGGTACAAAATGCTTTGATAATATATCACAAGTATCTGGATTGATTTTCAAATGGTTTTCAATTGGTTCCAATAGCAGATGAACAATACCAAATAGACCGACCAACTTTATTTTATGTATGGTGATATAAGGATGATAAGGTTAGGTATTTGTTCCCATGATCCGCCAGAACCGGAGGGATCTACCCAGGGACAATCCACTAGATAGTGTAGAGTCCTTAGGTATATTGAAAAAAGGAGAAAAGTGAGATATGGGAAGAGTGCGGACTGAGATAGAGCTAGTACTGGAATAAACCCAACAAGGTTCTAGTAATGAAGTCTCGGTAAGCACTGAAGGGGTTGAAGAATGAAAAATAATTTAATGAGAAAAAGGGTGAAAAGAAATAGCCCTCCATTTATTCAACCGTAGGGCAGAAACCGGGTTCAATTCATATGCTACTGGTGGTTACTAAGGTAACACTGGTATTGAAGACAAGACGTCATGGACCCAGTGACGCACTGCACTAAACTTTCCAAACCACTCAAGTTCCTCTTAAAAGGGCTTGTTTCAATCTCACGGGGAACCGACATGATCTATCGACTTTATCTTTGAGATTGCTGATATTGAAGAAGGAGACCCTCTCCCTAGTCTCCGGCATAGGAACCAAATATGCACAATTGAATCTAGAGCCACGAGATCATCATATAAATCTCTTTAGGACCCTTTCAATGAAGACTCTCTATTTTATACAATGTGGAAAGAGATATTATATCTTATGAGTCCTACGCATTATCCTTGTGGTATTGCCAAAACATCTAAGTGATATGCAAGCATATTCACAATGAAGATGGAAAGCCTTCTGGAGCCTACATCAAACAAGCTCCTGGTAGGTGGCATGTGAGATCTATCCAATAGATCAACCATGTGACAACTGAAGAGAAACAATGGAGCGATTCAATCGTTTGAATCAATCCTGGTTCATGTTATGGATTGACGGATACCTTTGAAAACCAGTCGTTGTGCTTAAAATTCTTTTCTGTAGCACATCGACTGTGTACTAATTTTTCAAAATAAAAGGTGTTTATGATTGATAATTGATTTTCTCTAAAACCTTCGTTGTATTGCATAAACAATTTCTATTGAGCAATACACGATTGTTTTTCAAATCTCTTTTCATCAATTAGTGAATCTCGTTTCGCTGGTTCACTCACTCCGTGTTGTCTTCTTTGAGACGTTCCGGTTTGAGAACAGCTAGAGCAGCTGCGAAACCCTGTCAAGGAAATTCTTCAGAATTATAACTGATCACAGGCAGTACTTGTACTGATCAACGGGGAACCGTGGGCCGTGTACCTCAATTCATCGAAAGTGATCAAAGACACTTTTGTGCGCTTAATTGCTAACTGTCTTATGCAGGTACACCCCGACGTTTGCAGCTGATCAGAATGGAGCGGTCAATCCATAGCCGCATGCTCACACAACACATTCATATCTAAAGAAATCATGATAAGTGCATCGATGTCTCTGATATTTTCACTCCATGCTTCTGCTACGCTGCTGCAAATATCATGATTCAGCTAAAAGCTTCCGCTACTCTGATAAGAAGATATCATGATCCAGAATGTGAGCATGTCGGTCCAAAGGTCACAAATATCACATACTATCAACACCACAATGGAAGAGTCAGAGATCTAATGTTGCTGATAATCTCAAAGCTGACTCAATACTCATCATCACGTGGATCAGTTAAAGACCTCCACTCGAAAATTCAAAACATGCGGAACATGAATTATCAAAGACTACGAGCTAAAGAACAAATGTGCTTAATCAAAGAAACCAAGAACAACGAAATTTTATATTAGTTTGTAATCATTGTAAGTTGAGGTGACCTCCCTTAAGGGGAGATTGTTAGGATTTAGTAAATCCAGTGCTTAAAGTGTCGGTCACCTCAAGTATGTATGCTCGTTAGAAAGCTCGTAGTCGTAGTAAGTCTATGATAGTATTTAGATTACTTTGTAACACCGTGGAGGATGGACGGGTCTTTACCCAATGTATGCCTGATCCACAGCCTAAATGAGGCGCTTATGCTTGTACCCTATAAATACCCTTTGCCCTCCAAGGCAAAGGGTTGGAGCTTTCATAATACATTTTTATTTGTCTCTCTAAAAGTTCCCATCCTCTCCCACTTTCTCTCTCTAAACCTTATCTCTTTACACCCAAAGATGTGTTTGGTATAAACCAAGATCTTACATAACAGCTAGCAGACCTGACATTGTTTTTTCCGTATATCTCTGCTCCCGTTATCAGTCAAGACCAACTGAAACCAACCTCTCTGAGGCTAAAAGAATCCTCCGATACATCAAGGGAACCATTAATTTGGGAATCTGGTATTCGAAGGATTCTGGTTTTGAACTAATAGCTTTTTCAGATGCTGATCACGCAGGATGCTTAGATTCAAGGAAAAGTACTTCAGGAGCATTACAATTTCTTGGTGATAAACTGGTGTCATGGCAATCGAAGAAGCAGGATTGTACATCGTTGTCCTCAACAGAAGCAGAATACGTAGCCATGTCGGCGTGTTGTGCTCAAGTCATTTGGATGAGAACACAACTCAAAGACTATGGTTATGTATTTGACAAAATCCCGATGTACTGCGACAATCGAAGTGCTATTGCGATCTCGTGCAACTCAGTACAACATTCAAAATCAAAGCACATCGATCTTCGATATCATTTCATCAAGGACCATGTGGAACAGGGTACTGTTGAATTATATTTTATGGGTACTGAATACCAACTGGCAGATCTTCTTACCAAAGCCTTAGCTCCTGCTAGGTTTAATGAGTTGGTCCACCGGATTGGTATGTGGTGTTTGACTCAAGAGGAACTGGATGAACTCTTAAAACATTCTTAAAAACCAGTCAAACACCAAAACCTCTTTTGTAAATATTTTTCAAAAACAAAATACAAAAATATAAAATCAGTTAAAACAACAAAAATATTCTTCTTTCTATATTTCTTTTAACATGGCAAGTACAAATCTTCCGTCAACACTCCAATCTTTCAAAATTCAATATTTTTTTTCGATCAAGTGTTGAGGGGGAGAAAGTAAATATTTTTCTAAAACCTTGTACTTGCATGTTATCTTATCCCGGTTGTTTCTTTAATAATGGTGGTCACATTTCTGGTTTTCTGACACTCCTCGGACTAAAATGTATAAACTTTCATTATTTCTTAAGTTGAAGGGGAATGTCGTCAAAATTCTTTCCAAATATCCTTCGTTTGGTAACCAAAATGGAAGTTATGGAAATTGGATGTAAATGGAAAAGGTGGAAGGGCTAAAACTGTCAAAAGCTTAAAGTTATTTTTATTAAAACAATCCACCTAACCACATTTACTCATCACATTTAATTTTTCACCAAACTCATCCTACGCCTAACATTCGATCTACAAATCCGTGTTTTGGATCATCAATTTCTAAGTTGTTTCACAATTTTCAAGTGTTTTTAAACAAGGGTTTTGAATCTTTCTTAAATCCAACGGTTAAAACGTAAGATTGAGTGATTTTTGTGTTCTACGCATAAGCGTATGAACACGTAATCGAGTTTGAGTGTTTTTGGTTAAAATGGTTATGTCAAAACGTTCATTTAATCACTATGATACCATTTTTATCATCAATACTCGCCCAGAAATACGAATTGTTTGATTTTGAAAATTAGGGTTCATGCGTTAGGTTGGGGTTTTTCAAATGAGAACGTTTTTGGTTAAAAAGATTGTTGTGTGATGTTGTTTACATGATGAATTGATCATATCCATGTTTAGAATCAACCCAGAAACACTAATTGATTGATAATTAGAAATTAGGGTTTATGTTCTTAATATTTGGGTATTTTTGATTCGTTGAGAATTTGATGTTAAAACTTGGACATAACAACTCACTTGACTTCTTAGAACTACCAGAACAAGTTTTGTACAAATCCTATGGCTAGATAACTTAGGCGTAATTCTTGAAACTTAGGGTTTAAGTTTACGCATAAGCCTTCTTACGCGTAACTGTTTAATGTGTATTCATGCTATGATCTGAAAATAACTGAATGTATGTGTTAATATTGGTGCTATGATGAAACTATTTCAGGTTTATTACGCGTGAAAATTCAGAATCAAGGTTGTTTGACATCTACGCATAAGGATCACCTTACGCGTAGCATGTTATGCGTAAGAGAAATCTTACGCGTAACGTTTACGCGTAAGGTTCTACATAAGGGACTACGTGTATCCTGTGAAGGATATGCGTAAACAGTGACCTCTACGCATAAGGTTGACTCTTACGAGTAAGCCTTACGCGTAAGGTTCCATATACGCTTACGCGTAAGCTCTACGCATATGGTCCCCTTTTCCTACGCGTAATATTTGTTTACGCGTAAGTCAAGAACCTACGCATAAGCTTGCATTTACGCATATATCATTCCTGTTTACGCATAAGCTTGCCATTTCTACGCCTAAGCCTAGTTTAACCTTAATTATGAATTGTTACGCGCCCAAACTTGTAAATAAATAAATCATAACGCCACGAAACCAATAATTACACTATTAGCTTAAATGTTTAAAAGGTTGTGAATAATAAGTGAAAACATGGACTTTAAAACTTAAAGTTAATCAACTCACGAAATTTATCACGACGTCATTGGACTATTGGACAAACAAGTGACATTGGACTCGTAACAATCATCGACATATCACATTCAATAATTAGACAATAAAACCATCTGTTGACTAACATAACGTCTTTCGATATGTTGGTTCTTTTGGCTAAATATATTTCAGATCATGACATGGACGCTCAAATGCAGAATGTGGATGCACCAAATGTTCTCACCATTGCTGATATCTTCCCTAATGGCTATCCTATGAAGATTGGAAAGAACAACCTCCGTGTTGACTTTGATACTCTCACATGCTCAGAATCTTCTTACTTAATTGCTGTGGATATTCTGAAGAATCATCCTTATTAGAACATGCTCACAAATTCCGCAACAGTGCCTGAGATCTACATTCATCAGTTCTGGAGTACAATACAAAAGATCAAAGGACAAAATGCTGTGATAGTAACTCTCAATGACAAACAAGTCACCATCACACCAGCAGATTTAAGGGTTGTCCTCCTCATTCCTGTCATCGAGCCAACCGAATACAATGCTGCACCAACTGAAGAGACTGTTCTGCAATTCAAGATCAACATTGGTTATGACGAAGCTACAGGAGTAATCACAAAGCATTCATACATGGATCTTAAGAATATTCCTTAGCCATAGCGAACTCTCTACATCATCATCACCAAATCTGTTTCTGGTCGTGACAGTGGCTATGAGCATCCCAAGCTCATGGAACTGCAAATCTTTTGGGCTTTGGTCAACATGAAGCACATCGCAGTTGAAGCTCTGATATGGGACGACATGATGTCATTCCTCAAAAAGCTTGGGTCAAAGATCCCTTATATCAGATATACAAAAGTGTTGATCCAAAGAGCACTTGGGTATAATCCTGATATCCCCAAGAGAATCAATGACCCCAACAATCACGACATGTTGTATGAACCTACTCTAACAGTCAGATTTAAGGAATCAACAACAAAGAAACAAGGTGTTGTGTTACCGGATCACCTTCTCTCTGATGCAATCAAACAGCTTTATTCATACAAAAGGTATCTGGTAGCAGTTGAAGAAGGCAAAGTTGGTTTTCTCGATGAAAAGTCTTCTGGTACACCTACTAGGAAAACCAGAAGAGGCAGTGCAGGAAGTGTTGCAAGCACTGAGAGTCAACGAAAGTTCCCTAAGAGGAAACCTCCACTCAAAAGGACAGTTCCCTCTAAGGAAGTTGTTCCCATTCCCATTCCCAAGTCTGAACCGCAAAGAAAGCTAGTGGATGAAAGTTCTGTGGAAACCGAATCAGAAGACGAGATCATCTACTCTGAAACTGCAGCCGATGTAACCCCAACAGTAGCTAAACCTCCCAGTCCAAAAGCTGACCAAGGCAAAGGGAACACTCCAGTACTTGAGCATGATGAAGAAAGCTCAGATGAAGAGCCTCTGGATACTGACTACAGGAAGAAGTTCAAAATCATTAGACTCCAACACAAGGCAAAAAAGTTTGAACAGGATCAAATACGTGGCCCAGGAGGGTCAACTGGTGGTGTCCTATCTTCACCAATTCCTGATGCGGTTAATCAACCCGATAAGGGAATTGGTGCCACCACTCTTGAGCAACAACAAAAGCGCCTGGAGGATTCTATTGATTATGACATTGAGGAACCAGAAACAGAGAAGTCTGAGAAAGAAAAAGCTGATGAGGAAGCTCGGATTCAGGCTGAAGTAAAGGCTAAATCTGGACAAGATGACGAAGTGAACTATGATGATTTTCTTCTCAACAGTCCAATTCGTTCCAAGGAGAAAACTTTTGAACCTCCTAAGGACCCTGAACCTCCTCATGTCTCTTCATCATCAAATTCATCCTCTCACTCTTCACCACCACCATCCAGAAGAACAACCAAATCCACATCCATATCTGTGAAGAAGCCAACGGACTCTTGGATTTCTCGGGCAAAGACAAGGATCGTTAAAGCTGTCAAGCAGGTCAGGAAGAAAGACGTGCTTTACAAAAAGCTGAATTTTCTTGCTGACCAGGTTCAGTATCTTCATGACGAGAATTACAAGATGTCAGCTGAAAGGGAGTACATCCAGAATTTCATGCAACGTGATTTTCAAGGGGAAATGAACGAGATGATCAAAGGTTACACTCACAAGTTCCTTCTTGACATCATTCCTGGTATGACAAAAGAAATGTACACCAGACAACTCTATCTGAATCTATTGCATTTGGCCAAGCAAACCATGAGATCAACACCTATGACAGTAAACATCAATCCAACTGATCCCATAATATTCTCATATGCTGAATTGGTTTCCAGGCTAGTATCTCAAATGTCTAAATGATCTGCAACATTTACTTCTTACGAAGGTAAATTGTTTGAAGCATTGCTGGAATACCAACTCAAATCAGCATGTAGAGAAGAAGCTCAAAGGCCTAAACGTCCAAGAGACGATGAAGACAAGGATAAGGATAAAAATGACGAGCCTAAACGTCCAAAGCAGTCTGTAGAACCATCATCTATGCCACCACCACCCCGAAGGACTTCACCACCAAGACGATCTCCTCCTCGCTGTTCCGCTGACAAACCTCAGGACTTTGAGTTACCACCCCAGACAGAGAAAACCGGTGATCACTTTGAGTACACTGGTGGTGACGATGAGGAAGTCCCTGAGCCCCAACAACAACCCACCTCTCCCGCTTCAACAAAGAAACCATCATCCTCATCAAGGCCAAAGAAGAAGAAGAAGTCTCCTAAGGCTGATGTCGTCTCATGGCTAGACGAAGATAACACCGAGTTTGAATGGTTTTCTAAACTTGTTGATGCCACTCCCGCCCTAACTGATGATCCAGATATGGTAGAAGGTCGTACTTTGGAGCATGCTAAGCTACTGCAAGAAAAGTTCTGTGTGAAGAAGATGACGAAATCAGAGTTGAAACGAATCAAGAATGAAGCATTTCAACTACTCAAAGACAGCTCGGAAAGTGCTATTGAAGTTGAATATCACCTTGAAAATATAGCACGAGCCATGTCTAACAACATTGATTGGCTCAACCCTGAAGCAAACATCGACTTCACCAAAAGAGACAACCCTCCATACTACACCGACTAGTCTAGACCTCTACCAACGATTGGCCAACCAGATCAACGTAGGATTCCATTTCGCTACTTCTTCAACAAAGATTTGGAATTTCTTCTACATGGTAGCGATGCTTCAAAGAAATATGCTACATCACTTACACTTCCGTTCCCGGCAGCCATATACTCAAACTGCATAGCCATCGAAGAAAAGGCTACCCACAAGTTTTCCAACAACGTGGAACGGTATGACATTGATGCAATGTACGGGATTCACCATTGTCCGGAACGCCGACGAATCTACTACAAAAGTTGTGTTAGGTCACAAGGTTTACCACACAAGCTTATATGAAAGATGGAGAGGCGATTGAACAAGTATCACACACACACACACGAGATAATAAACCGGTTATGCGTAGAGTATGTAGTGAAAGAAATAACTTGAACAACCAACCCTCAAGTGAGGGTTATTACAAAGTATTTATAGGTAAGGAGCTAGGGCAACACTCCTACTCCTTCCCTTTCTCTTATGGGCTTGGGCCTAAGCTCATGGGCCTTCTACATAAGCTTAAGGCTAATAACAAACATAAAGGCCATAATAAGCTAACTATTACATATGAGTAACTAACACTTGAATAAGGTTTAGGAGTGATTCCAACAATCTCCCCCTCAAGTGTTATTACATATGAGTAACAAACACTCAAGTATTGGTGATGAAAAACGGTGAAGGCGTTGATGTAATAGTAGCTTTGACGTCTTCTGACATTCTTCTTTCTTGTGAGAAGAATTGCCTTGATTTGAACAATCTCCCGAGTGTAGAGAGATAGTTTACTTTGAACAGTTATGCTTTGGCGTCATCTTTAACTTTGTTCTTTGATCATTGTTCTTTGTGATGAAAGTGATAGTATGTTGTTGTGCGCATCATGTCTGTCTCAGGTCTGCTTCGTTGCTCCAGTGTCTCCACGTCATTCTTCAACATGCTCACACGCTATTTTGGCGTTGGAATTCAGATCTGATGGAGTTCTTTTAAGTCTTTAACTTTGTAGATTCTCTGTATTGACGAAGAATCATTCTAACTGTTGTGTTGCTTTTGGATAGAACTTCCATTAGTGATGATGTTGGCGTGAGCATGAGAAGAATCTGCACGATCATTCCGCTCCAGAGCTTCCATAAGAAGAGAACATTTAAACGGTTAGTAATAAGCGGATTCCGGCACTTACAAGTTTGAACTTCGAGAGTGTTAATAGCATAGTGTGAAAACACAACTCTAATTCTTACAAAGGCCGTTCCTGAATCGGAGTCCCACAAGTGAGATAACACGATGTACCGAAGTACACCTACAATTCAGATGAGTCGCTGAGGTACACCGAAGCATCACCTCACGACTGTAGACCGTTTGAGACCACTAAGCGCAATCCACGGGGAGTTGCCGAAGTGACCTGCTGTCAGGGCTGTTTGATGTTGACCCTGGCAGGAGTTTCCATTCAATCACTGAGGATCACAAATGTGAACCTCTCATAAATGTTCTTGACAGATTGCTAAGATCTGTGAAGGACTCGATAATGTACCACTGACATTCTTATTGTTGAATATCAAGTGATGAAATGTCAAGTGTACCTAAGAGATCTTTTGATGAATCTCGTGGCTCTAGACTCAATAGTGCGTTTTGGTTTTCCTGAGCGGAGACTAGGGAGAGGGTCTCCTTCTTCAATACCAGCAATCTCTAAGAGAAAGCCGATAGTTTACTTAGGGTTCCCTGTGAGAATGAAACAAGCTTCTGTTGAGAGAAACTTGAGTGGATAAGAAGGTTTAGTGCATGCGGCACTGGGTCCATGACGACTTTTAATCTTCAATACCGGCGTCACTAAGTGACAACCAGTAGCATATGAATTGAACCCGGTGTATGCCCTAAGTTGAATAATCTGGAGGGCTATTTCTTTTCACCCTTTTCTTTGCATTTCTTTTTAATTCTTCAACTCCTTCTTTCTCCGATTCTCATTTTCTCCTTTTTTTTTATAATCATACCTAAGGACTTCTAAATACTAACTATTTGTGGTGTCCTGGGGTAGATCCCTCCGGCTCTGGCGGATCATAGGACGGTTATTCCTAACCTTAGTCACCTTATAACTCCATGACTAACCTATGTTGCCATAAAAACCACTGTTGTGAAAAAATCTCTCAAAGTGTTTGTGAATGAAAAACATTTTAGTACCACTGTTGAGATAAGATTTTGCATAAATACTCCCCCTCCATATGTGCTTGAGAGTTTTAACGGTTAAAATGCACAGTGAGGAAAGAGCGCGCACATTTTGAATTGATCAACTCAAGATAGACATTCCCCGGCGAGACACGGTTACGTGGCATAGTTAAAGAGTTGCATTGTCAGTTTTTAGGTGACAACTGGCTCTAATAACTACCTTGAAGGTGTAGACAATCCTCGAAAGGTTGTCAAACCCGTCAGAGTTCATGTCTACCAAGAGTTTCTCGAATGGTACATTCTACTCAGACAAGTCCTTTGCGAGACACGTTTACATCACTAGCGAACTATTTTGAAATTATTACCCGTCCCGGACAAGTATTTTCGAGTTACTAACAGTTAAGATGTCGTCAATTCATGGGTTAAGTCTATAGCACAAAGATTCATTTGCATTTACACAACATATTTCTTATCACGTATTTTCTCCCCCTCAAAAATGGCATATGTGATGTTATTTTTGAAAAGTTGAGAATGAATATGACCATTTCGAGTGTTGCGGGAAGAATGACCACTGTGAACAATTTTTGAACAAAGTTTTAATTCAAGTACTCCCCCTCAACGAGTGATATAAACGGTTGAGGTTTTGAAAAACATAAGGGAAAATACTTGTTCTTTTGAGCAAAACCTTGAAAAATGAAACGTTTGATAGGTTTTACTCAAAAGTAAGAAGCTTTCGCTCCTTTTATAAGGATTGTGGCACTGAAGCGTACCACAGGGTCCTTTATTTACAAGTACGGGTTGTACACTGTAATGTGTGCACAAGCCATCAACATAATCAATCAAACATCCAAAATTATATGAAGGAAGCAATTCAAGGGGTACCAGGAAGTGCAGTGATGTTCCTAGGAGTGTGCACAGGGCGTTGAAAGCCGGTTATGTTAATCCTGGGTCGACCACGTACATAACTCTCCAATCGTCTGAACTGATCCCTTCGAAACAACCGTTCATCAATCATTGTGATGATCCGTCTCACATCCCTCCTTTCCTGAGAATTCCAGCGCTTAGGAGACCCAATTTTCTGGCGTATATCCTTCAACCTGTATGCCATTCCATCCCTAACCACCTTCAAAGTATGATCCCCGAACTTGTGGAGTTCGCTACACGCCATTAAGCGGTTTCTTTGAAGTTCACTACGGTAAATAACGCCGAAAGGTTTGCTGATGAGTGTATATTGAGATAGCTGGTTGATATCGGGAAGATCAAGCTTTGGAGGAGTGAAGTTGACACGCGTCGATAAGATTCAACCCGGTGGAGATCTTCTACACGCTCCTTGATGACAATGCGTCTTATGAAGATGAGAAGTGACTTGATAAATTCGCGTTGTACTTCAGTTGAGAATTGTCTCATGCGACCTGTACTTTGGCAAGATACATGTCTTCGATGTCATTGAGAGACAAATTCTCAAAGTCAGCTTCAGAGAAAGCATAGTCCCGTTCATCTTGTCGTTTGACTACGATCTTCTTTAGGAATGTGTAGTCCCACTTAGACGAAAGGTCAACGTGTATGATGGCAACTATATCCTTAGAACTATACACAGCATGTTGAGACTTCGAACGGCGACAGCTTCGTAGTAGATTCGTCGGCGTTCAGGCCAGTGATGAATCCCATACAATGCATCTCGGTCGTATGCTTCCACTGTGTTGGAGAACAAGTGATTGGCATGTTCCTCAATGGCTATGCAGTTTGAGTAGACAGCTGCTGGGAATGGAAGTGTCAACGATGTTGCGTATTTTCTTGAATCATCGCCACCGTGTAGAAGAAATTCCATGTCTTTGTTGAAGAAATATCTGAAAGGAATCCTTGGTTCAGCTGGTTGGCCAATTGTTGGTAGAGGTTTGGTCCAATCGGTGTAGTATGGAGGGTTGTCCCTGTGTGTGAAGTCAATGTTTGCTTCCGGGTTGAGCCAATCCATGTTGTTAGACATAGCTCGAGCAATGTTTTCAAGGTGATATTCGACCTCGAGGGCACTTTCAGAGCTGTCTTTTAGAAGTTGAAATGCTTCATTCTTGATTCGCTTCAACTCAGATTTCGTCATTTTCTTCACATGGAACTTTTCTTGCAGAATTTTAGCATGCTCCAATGTAGAACCGTCTACCAAATCCTGACCTTCTTCAGGGTAGGGAGTGTTGTTAACAAGAGTAGCAAACCATTCAAATTCCTCTGTTTTATCGTCATCTAGCCATGATACGACGTCAGTCAGAGGCGTCTTCTTCTTCTTCTTTTTAGAAGGCCTAGATGATGATTCGGTTTCGAACTTGTTTGGGAGAGGAGGGTTGTTGTAGGGGCTCAAGGACCTCTTCATCGTCACCACCCGTATACTCAAATTGATCACCGGTTTTCTGAGTCAGGGGTGGTAACTCGGAATCGTCCTGAGGTTTTTCAGTAGAAGAACGAGGAGGAGATCTTTGTTGAGCAGGAGGCCGTTGGGGAGGAGGTTGCATCGAAGAAGATTCACCAGACTGCTTATGACATTTAGGTGCAGAGTCTTTATCCTTATCCTTGTCTTCATCGTCTCTAGGACGTTTAGACTTTTCAGCTTCGAATCTACATGCTTCTTGAAGTTGGTAGTCCAGCAATGCTTGAAACAGCTTTCCTTCATTAGAAGTAAATGTCCCAGATCGTGCAGACATTTGTGTGACAAGCTTGGCCACCAATTCATTATCCGAGAAAACTACCGAATCGGTTAGATTGATTGTGACGGTTAAGGGCGTTGATCGAATAGTTTGCTTGGCGATCTGCATAAGATTTGGATTAAGTTGTTTGGTGAACAACTCCTTTGTGACTTTAGGAACGTACTTCAGAAGGTACTTTTTCGTGTATCCTTCGATCATTTCGTTCAGTTCCTCTTGACGGTGATTTTTCATGAATTCCTGAACAAACTTCCTTTCTCCTTGCATCTTTTCATTCTCGTCATACAGATGTTGTATGTGATCAGCAAAGAAGTTCAACTTCTTGTTGAGCACGTCTTTCTTTCTGACTTGTTTGACAGCATTCACAATTCTTTTATGAGTGTGAGAAATCCAAGAACGGGGTGGTTTCTTCACTGATCTGGATGATGATTTGGTTGATATTTTTGATGGTGGTGGTGAAGAGTGAGAAGAAGAATCTGATGATGATGAGATGTGAGGAGACTCCGGGTCCTTTGGTGGTTCAGAGGTTTCTTCCTTTGATCGTGCAGGACTATCTAGAAGAAACGTATCATACTCAACATCTTCTTCATTGCCAGTCTTAGCTTGTTCATCTGCTTTAACCTTCTCCAACTTCTCAGATTCTGGTTCTTCAAAATCAAACTCAATAGTGTCTTCAACACGTGTCTGTTGTTGTAACAAAGTGGTGGCACCAGATCCCTTATCGGGTTGATTAACCGCATCAGGATCTGGTGAAGGTTGAGCTGCACCACTTGACCCTCCGGGGCCACCCATTTGTTCTTTAGCAAATTCTTTTGCCACGTGTTGGAGTCTGAGGAATTTGAACTTCTTCCTGTATGAGCTATCCAGTTGCTCTTCATCACTTTCTGAGCTTTCGTCATATGGCACAAGTACAGGAGTCTTTCCTTTGCCATGTTCAGCTATTGGACTAGGAGGTTTTGGTACTGATGGAGAGTCATCCTTTGCAGTTTCAGAGTAGTGGACCTCCTCGTCTGATTGTGTTTCTTCAGAGCTTTCGTCCAGTAGCTTTCTTTGCGGTTCAGGTGTAGGAATAGGAGCAGCTTCCTTGGAGAGAACTTTCTTCTTTGGAGTAGGTTTCCTCTTTGGGACCTTCCTTTGACTCTCTGTGCTTATTGCACTTCCAGCACTTCCTCTTCTGGTTCTCAGAGTAGGAGTTCCAGAAGGATTTTCATCGAGATGACCAACTTTGCCTTCTGGTACTGCTACTTGATACCTTTTGTATGTTTCAAGCTTTTTGATTTCATTTGTCAGAAGGTGATCAGGCAGCACGGCACCTTGTTTCTTTGTTGTCGATTCCTTGATTCGGATAGAAAGGATAGGTTCGGACAACACGTCATGATTGTCAGGGTCATTGAGCCTCTGTGGAATGTCGGGATGAAGACCAAGGGCTCTCTGGATCAACAATTTTGTGTATCTGACATAGGGAATCTTTGAGCCAAGTTTCTTGTGAAATGACATCATGTCATCCCATATCAGTGCTTCGATTTCAATGTCCTTCTTATTGATCAATGACCAGAAGACTTGCAGTTTCATGAGCTTGGGATGCTCATAGCCGCTGTCACGACCAGAGACAGACTTAGTGATGATGATGTAGAGTGTCCTCCACGGTTGAGGAATGTTCTTAAGATCCACGTGAGAGTGCTTGTTAATAATTCCTGACGCTTCATCATAGCCAATCTCAAGTAGAAATTGCAGAACTGTCTCTTCAGTAGGTGTGGCAAAGAAGTCAGTAGGCACGATGTCTGGAATGATGAGTACAGCCCGTAAGTCTGCAGGAGTGATAGTGACTTGTTTGTGATTAAGTGTCATTCTTACTGCACTTTGACCAGTGATCCTCTGCATAGAATCCCAGAATTGTTGAATGTAGACCTCTGGAACTGTGGCGGAGTGTGAGAGCATGTTCTGGTAGGGATGATTCCTTAGAATATCCACAGCGATCAAGCAAGAAGATTCTGAGCATGTGAGGGTTTCAAAGTCAACCCTCAGTTTGTTCTTTCCAATCTTTCTCGGATAACCCTCTGGAAAGATATCAGCAATTGTAAGAACTTCTGATGCATCAACATTCATTTGTTCAGCCATGTCGTGATCTGAAATAACATTAGCCAAAAGAACCAACATATCGAAAGACATAGTGTTAGTCAACAGAAGGTCTTATTGTCTAGTTATTGAATGTACAGTGTCAATGATTGTTACGAGTCCTAAGTCACTTGTTTTTCTAATAGTCCAATGACGTTGATCGGGTCCCAAACGGTCAAGTTTTATCACACAAGCCGACCACTTGTGAATGGTCAACCGTAACAAACTTCAAACAGTCTGGAACCAAATGCAATGAAGATCAGGAGAGTATAGTGTTTCCCCGGGTCGTTAAGTCCCAACGAGCCGTGCGAGAATAATCAAACGTGTAGTGATCGAGAGATTTGAACGGAAAAGAGATTGTGAATGATTATAACTACAGAAAAAGTACAAAAACTACAAGGGCTTAAATGAAAATTAAAAAGATAAAAAATATTAAATAAACGCTATCACTATAAGCAAAATGATGTTTTTTATTTTTCTTTTTATAAAACTTAAATTAAAAACTACGTGACGTACAAAATAAAATGTGAAACTGAAGCAATATTAATCCTAAAAATATGAAAATGATATTTTTACAAACCTAATGATAAAAGAAAATTTATAGAAAAAGAAAATTATTTTTATAACTATTAAATTAATTATTATTAATTAAAAACTAATTTTAACTATTTAATAATAGCCTAAAATACAAGAAAATATGAAATAAAGCTAGAAAAGTAAAATTATGACTTGGAAAAATCTAAAATTAACAAAAGAGAATTTTCAAAACTATTTTTGTATTTTTCTGATTATTTTTCTATTTTCTATGAATTAAAAACTATTAAAAACTAATTAAATTACTAAAAATTACAAATTAAACTATGAAAAATCTGGAAAAATAATTTTTTTACTTTTTATATTTATCTTAACCTAAGAAAAATGAAAAATTATTTTTTTGAACTTTTTCTGATTTAATTGCAATAAAAGCTAATTAAAATGACTTAAAAACTGTTTTAATTAAGGAAAAATAGCAAACTGACTTGGAAAAATCTCAAAAATTCAAGAAAAGTCTAAAATAATATGAAGAATCTAGGAAAAATATAAAATCAGGGGCTTGTGTGTAAGAAAATGGAACTGCTGTGGAGACTGCTTATAAATAAGCACTTTAAATAAGTCAATGGCTACAAACAAGCACCAAACTGAAACAGAAGCTTTAATATGCTATTACTACTCAAAATGAACTAAATACAACAAGCCTTAATCTCTGAAATCCAAACTACCATGATTTGATGTTTTGAAAACCAAGTGTTAAGAACAGTTTATGACTACTACTTTTAAGCCAAAGATTAAGCTACCCAATAAGCTGAAATTCAAAACAAAAAGTTGGAACCTCAAGAAGACCTGGTTGGCTACTTGTAAACCAAAACTGAGACCTAGACAAGCTCTTTGGAGCTTTGTGCAAGGACTGCACAAACTGCACAATACCTGTGCAGTCTCAGTCCCTGTGCACAGGGCACTTTTGCCCTTGTTGACAAGCTCATTTGGAGCTTTTGAAAAATTATTAAAAATCAACAAAAATCCTAATAAGAAACTAGACCTACTGAACTTATAAAACCCAGAGTTTCATTTGATTTGGTCCAATAATGACTTAATGAAAAATCACCATAGTTAGGCTAAAAACTGGATTGTGCAATTTGACTTTTGTAACAGATTTTAGAACTTTGACTTTAATGAGGTTTGAATCCAATTTGTGGACTGATATTGATGTTAAATGGTATAATGAAACTAATGCAAGCTACTCTAGTGATTTCTAAACATGAAACAAGCTTTTACTTTTTGAAAATCTAAACAGTTAAGAAATTAAGACAGTTCCCAAGTGATTTTGACTTTTGAAGTATGCAGACACAAAATAAGGACTAGAGTGAGTTTATAAGACTAAATGAGACTAATCTTTAACAATTCTCACCACTGAAAAGCTTACAAACTCCAAATGACAGTTATTCCAAACACAGGTTTATGACACTGATTTGAACTTTTACCAATCAAATCTCAACTCTGAACCATAACTATCTCTAACACAGATTCTAAATATCATAAATGACATAGATAGAGAAATTACAACACTGATATCAAGCAATAAACATACCACCTACTTATGCAGACAAGACTAAAAATTAGAGTAAACAAGCTATACAGCTACAACAAACTAATAACTAATCATACAAGCAAACTAAAGCACATTTAAACTAGATTGAGCACAATGTGAACAATGCTACTGTATAAGAACTACATCAACAGGCTAAAACTGGAAATTCAACTTTAGAACTTACAATAATCCAAATGCTCAAACAAAAACTAAATAGGCACCCACAGTTCCATTCAATTCATTAAGCTTATTCACAACAAGCTTATTTCCATGAAATGAACCAACCCATCTGCTAAATTGCCCCATATCAGCTACAAGCTCCACAGTTGACTTTCGTTGACCAAATTGAGAGATTGCTTGAATCTATGTTATGATCTTACCAAAAGCTATAATAAGCTGAGGTAAGCTTGTTTGAACTAGAAATGAGTTATTAGAAGCTTTAATACAAGATTTTGAAACTCAAATTTTTCAACAGTGAATATGAAAGCATGGAACTTAAATGAGACTTTGAATTAGGACCTGAAAACAGATGATATTGATAAAAAACTTAGTTTGAGTACATAAGAACAGAAAATTACATCTTTAAACTTAATTTAGAACATTAATATTAAAAAAACGACATACATGGATTTTTAAAAACTAACTACTGCCACTCTCTTTGCTTCTCTTCTCTCTTTTATACCCAAAAGACTTCCACGTGTCCTTCTGAGCAAATCCCACCACTCTTGTGAGCCAATGGATGAGTAGAGGTCATTTTGGCCATTTATCCAATTTTGGCGGGAAAGGGTATTTTGACCTCTGGGGCTCTGAAACTGCCACTAGGGGGGGTGGAGTAGATGTGATGATTATGGGTTGGTTTGAGGAGATAAGGTGAGGTGAGAGGTGTTGGGAGAAGGAATTGCAGAGGAGCAGTCAAGTGGGGAAGATAGCAGGGATAAGGGAGGGAAAGGTGTTTGGGTTTGACTGTGGGTTTGACCTGGGGGTCCAAAATGAAAGGGTCAAGGGTCCAAATGGTATATATGGCAGGGGTCTAAATGGGTAAAGGGTCATGGGATTAGGTTTATTATTATAGGGACCATTTTGTAATTTCTGAAATTTGGAGGGACCAATTCTGCCATTATTCCAAAGTTGTCACAAGGATCACTTTTGCCAAGTTCCAATAGTACAAGGACCAGTTTTGTCATTTTTCAAATTCCCAAGGACTATTTGTGACAGTTTCAAAACTTGAGGGACTAAAGTTGTAATTTTGCAATTTTTGCTTTTAAGGACCAATTTTGACAACTCATGAATCCCTAAGGACTTAAAATGATATTTTTCTTTATTTAGATTTACCAGGGACTGTTTTTGACAACTTTTGAAACTTGGGGGACTAAAACTGCCAATTATGCAAACTTGATACGTTTTTCACCAGATTTTGATATTTTTGCATTTAAAACATATAAAACACTTATTTGTGATATTTTTATCATTTTGATGCATTTCTGAGTGTTTTCAGATGTTTTTGCAGTTTAAATGGTACAAAAATGATGAGTATTTAGACACTCATCAGACGTCGTGAAATGTTTCGTGAGTTAGTTAACTTTAAGTTTTAAAGTTTATGTTATCACTCATTGTTCACAACATATCAAACGTTTAAGTTTATTAGTGACATTATTGAATTCGTGACGTTATGATAAGTTTATTAACAAGTTTGTACACGAAACAATTCATAATGAAGGTCAATCAAGGCATAGGCGTAGAATTGGCAAAGTTAAGCGTAAACAGTAATGACATACGCGTAGACGAAAGCTTATGCGTAGGTTCTTAACTTACGCGTAAGAAATGTTACGCGTAGGAAAAGGGGACCTTATGCGTAGAGCTTACGCGTAGGCGTATTTATACCTTATGCGTAAGGCTTACTCGTAAGAGTAGACCTTATGCGTAGAGGTCACTGTTTACGCATATCCTTCACAGGATACGCGTAGTCCCATTGTAGAACCTTACGCGTAATAGTTATGCGTAGGATTATTCTTACGCATAACTGACTACGCGTAGGGTAATCCTTATGCGTAGAGATTCAAATGACCTTGATTCTGAATATTAAGCGTAGCAAAGCCTGAAATAAATTCATCAACTCATCAATATTAACACAAAAATTCATTTTAACAACAAATCATGGCATGAACATTCGTTAAACAGTTATGCGTAGAAAGTCATACGCGTAGGTCAAAACCCTAAGGGTTAAGAATTACGCATATGATTTCTAACCATGGGATTTGCACCAAACAAATTCTGGTAGTTCTAAGATGTTGTATGAGCTTATGGACCAAGTCTTAACATCTAATTCATTGAGAATCAAAAATACCCAAACTTATGAACTTTAAACCCTAATTCCAAAATTTTAATCATTTAGAGTTTCTGGGTGGTTAACGACCTTGAATATCATCAATTCATCAACATATGAACATAACCCAACAATATTTTTGACCAAAACACTTCACTTTTGAAAATACCCAATTCGACTCAAGAACCCTAGTTTTCAAAAATCATCAATTCGTGTTTCTGGGTGGGTTTTGATGGTTAAAATGTTATCATTTATGTATTAGGAACGTTTTGACACTATCCATTTAACCACAAACACACACACAATGATTGTGTGTTCATACGCTTATGCGTAGAACACATAATCACGCGTAACAAAAGTTTTAGCCGTAGGATTTACTAGAAATTCAAAACCTTAGCTTGTATTACTGTTAAGATCGTGAAAACACTTACAAAACGATGATCTAAAGCACGGATTTCTTGAATGAATCTTAGGCGTAGGATGTTTAAGGTTGAAAGTAATAAATGTGAAGTTAGAAGTAGGTGGGAGGTGTTTTTATTTAAAGTAACTTTAAGATTTTGACATTTTTGGTCCCTCCACCTTTTCCTTTTTCAAACAAAGCCATTTAACTTCCATTTTGGTTACCAAACAAAGATTTTAAGAAAGAAACTTTGACGACACTCCCCCTCGACTTAAGAAAAATAATGAAAGGTTATAATTTTTAGTCCGAGGAGTGTCATTGAACCAGAAACATTTACCACCATTGATAAAAGAAACAACCGGGATATGACCACATGCAAGTACACGGATGATTTGAAACGGTTAAGTATTAATTTTCTCCCCCTCAACACTTGATCGAAACAATACTGAATTTTGAACGATTAGAGTGTTGACGAAAGAAACGTACTTGCTATGTTGAAAGAAAATTAGATTAGAAGAATATTTTTGTTGTTTTATAAGGTTTTATATTTTTGTATTTTGTTTTTGAAAAATTATTACCAAAAGAGATTTTGGTGTTTGACAGGTTTTTAAGACTGTTTTAGGAGTTCATCCAATTCCTCTTGAGTCAAACACCTCATACCAATCCGGTGGACCAACTCATTAAACCTAGCTGGAGGCAAGGCTTTGGTGAGAAGATCTGCCAATTGGTATTCTGTACCCACAAAATATAATTCAACAGTACCCTGTTCCACGTGATCCTTGATGAAATGATATCGAAGATCGATGTGCTTTGATTTCGAGTGCTGAACTGAGTTGCATGAGATCGCAATGGCACTCCGATTGTCGCAGTACATCGGGATTCTGTCAAATACGTAACCATAGTCTTTGAGTTGTGTTCTCATCCAAATGACTTGAGCACAACACGCCGACATGGCTACATATTCTGCTTCGGTTGAGGACAGCGATGTACAATCCTGCTTCTTCGATTGCCATGACACCAGTTTATCACCAAGAAATTGTAAAGCTCCTGAAGTACTTTTCCGTGAGTCTAAGCATCCTGCGTGGTCAGCGTCTGAAAAAGCGATTAGTTCAAAACCAGAATCCTTCGGATACCAGATCCCCAAGTTAATGGTTCCCTTTATGTATCGGAGGATTCTTTTAGCCTCAGAGAGGTGGGTTTCAGTTGGTCGCGACTGATAACGAGAGCAAAGATATACGGCAAAGACAATATCAGGTCTGCTAGCTGTTAGATACATGAGAGACCCAATAATACTATGGTATTTTGTAGGGTCCACCAATTTCCCATGTAAATCAGCGTCTAGCTTCTTCGTATGAGCCATTGGTGTGACATAGGTGTCACAGGTTTTCATTCCAAATTTGTTTAACAATTCAAGGGCATATTTGGACTGACTCAGGAAAATACCACGGGGTGATTGATGAACTTGCAGTCCGAGAAAGAACGTGAGTTCACCCATCATGGACATTTCAAAATTTTTCTTCATTAGTTTTGCAAAAGCGATTGAAAACTTTTTATGTGTAGACCCAAAAATGATGTCATCCACGTAAATTTGAACAATCAAGATATGTGCCCCGTGATACTGTATAAAAAGAGTTGGGTCAACCGAACCTTTGGTGAAATTATTAGCAATGAGGAAAGATGATAGCTTATCGTACCATGCCCGAGGAGCTTGTTTGAGACCATACAGAGCTTTGTTCAGTTTGTAGACGTGATTCGGAAACTCAGGATCAACGAATCCATCTGGTTGGCTGACATAAACCGTTTCTTTAAGTTGTCCATTGAGAAACGCAATTTTGACATCCATCTGATAGACCGTCATATTCATATGAGCCGCGAACGTGAGAAATATCCGAACAGCCTCAAGACGAGCAACCGGAGCAAAAGATTCTTCAAAGTCAATACCCTCTTCCTAACAATAACCCTTAGCCACCAGACGTGACTTATTGCGGATAACATTTCCTTCAGCATCCAATTTGTTTTTCCAAATCCATTTGAGACCAATGACGTAGACCCCTGTTGGTCTTTCAACCAGTTCCCATACTTCAAGACGTTTGAATTGGTTGAGTTCTTCTTGCATGGATTCAATCCAGTTGTCTTTTGTCATTGCGTCTTTGATGTTTTTAGGTTCAGATTGGCAGACAGTGAGAGCATAAATGCAATGTTCACCATCTGAGTGAAGACGTTGTCTTGTAACGACTGGTTGATTCGGGTTGCCAATAATATTTTCCAGAGGGTGGTCTTTTGTCCATCTATGTGTGGAGGGTTGATGTTGGTATACATTGTGCAGATTCTGAGGATTCAAATGGTTTGTTGAAGATTCCGCGACATCTGGTGCAGTAGTCTCATTAGCAAACGGGTTGAAGAACGCATTTGGATCAAAATCTGCAGGTGGGGGTACTACATTCAGAATATCATCAGCCGCTTCATCATTGTTGGAAGCGGTTTGTTCAACTGTTGTTGTGGAGTCAACTGGTGTAGGTCCATCTGCAACAGTAGTTGTTGTAGCAGGTGTATCAGGTATAAGAGTATTATCAGGTTGAGCAGCGGAAACAGCGGATACATCTGGAGCACGTTCATCAATATCGTCACTGAACAGCGGATCAAATAACCTTTCCATTTGTTGACGAGTAAGCTGAGGGCTTTGTTCAGCTGATAATGGGGTTTGGGGGAAGTTTAAGTGGTTGTGTCCGGGTTCCAAGCTGGTATACTCAGAAGCCATTTCCGTAAGTTCATCAAAATGAGCATGAATCGTTTCCATCACTTGTTTTGTACGACGATTCCAGATTCGGAAACCTTTTGAATTCTCACAGTATCCGATAAAGATTCCAATGTCAGCTTTGGCTTTGAGCTTTTCAAAGTCATCACGATCATTATTCGGATAGCAAAGAGATCCAAATACATGAAAGTGTTTGAGATTCGGTATTCTGTTGTGGACAAGCTCAAAAGGTGTTTTGTTGTGGCGTTTGGTGATCATAGAACGATTTTGAGTATAGCATGCAGTAGATACACTTCGCCCATAAGTAATCTGTAAGTTTAGCATTGATTAACATTGTTCTTGCAGCTTCCACTAACGTTCGGTTTCGTCTTTCGACAACTCCGTTTTGTTCTGGTGTACGTGCAATAGATGTCTGATGCTGAATTCCCACTTTCTCATAGAATTCATGAAGAGTTTGATTAACAAATTCAGTGCCTCTATCTGTTCTGATTAGTCTAACGGTGTTTCGTAGCTGAACTTGTATTTTCGTGAGAAAGGTGATGATCAGCTGTGGAGCTTGATCTTTGCTTCGAAGAAAGTAGACCCAAGTCCAGCGTGAATAGTCATCAACAATTACTAAGATGTAGCGTTTGCCATTGATCATTTGCACGCGCATCGGGCCACACAAATCCATGTGAAGAAGATGAAGCACATGCTGAGAGCTGTGTTCCACCTTTGAAGGAAAATGAGCACGAGTGCTTTTGCCTTGTTCACAAGCTGAGCAAAGGTGATCTTTAGAATACCGAAACCGTGGGAGTCCTTCAACTAGTTTGTGTCAAGCAAGGTTGGTGATGGTTTGAAAGTTTAAATGTGAGAGACGACGGTGCCATAGCCAGGATTTTGTTGATGTTGCCTTTGAAAGTAAACAGATGGGAGATGAAGCAACCATGTCTTTCATAGAGATAGTGTAGAGACTAGAATTACGCGATCCAGACATAAGGTCATTTCCTTGTAGATCACGAATGAAACAAGTTTTCTCCCGGAAAGCAACCTCCAAATCTCCATCATAAAACTGACCTACTGATAACGCTACACGCGTCGTTCGGGGTCAAGGAAACTTCCTTTTCTTCGAGCAAGTTTTATAACACCCTAGGCAGTGAACCTAATCGTTGTAGTGTAGTAATTAGGGTAAGCCACTGGTATTGATATCGTTCTCTAGGGGAATAGGAATGCTAGTAAGGAGTTACTACGCTAAGGTTAAGGTTGAGGAAGATTATTTTTTATCTTTTTTATGTTTTTTTAGAAAATGAAAAGGTACGAATCTCGGGTATTGGATTTGGGGGGTTGGTATTTCTACCGATTACTCTACTATTATCTAATTATCTAAACTAAGGTTGTGGGAGTCTATGTCTAATTAATGTGTGCTCGTATGATAGTTTAAAGATGTGTTTACTTAGGTTGTATTACTCCTTAATTATCTCCTATTGATGGTTGAGTTGTCACGTCTTATTCTTAGTTGCGTTGTGTGTCTAAAGTTGTAGGGTATGCGTTTCTCCCTAACTCTTTGAACTTACCAAAGGGTCTTGTCTACAAACCCACTAGGGATGATAAACTCCTACTCTAAGGCACTCTTTGGATGGTTTAGCCTACAACTACTCAGGTAATTATATTCTAAGGTTCACAAAGATTTAATCAAGCATTAAGTACACAACGAATGACCTATCGCATTACTAGATCATATATCAACCAGGATAAGAAAACAACCAATCAATATTCAATAATTTAGTTTCATACTTCCTAAGCAAACACACAAATAAATTAGCCGGACATGGAGAACATGCAAGCATACACACAAATAATCAAAGACATAATTGAATTAATGAAGCAAAGACTTATCTTGATGTAAGATAGGGTTTAAAACCCTAAAATACTGTACAAGACACCTTAGGTTCGGTTTTAGGTTTTTACTCCAAAAGACTCTCTCCCCAAAGACTGAAAAATTCGGATTCTATATATAAGATTACAATTGCGACGGCGTCACCTTATGTTTAGTGACGCCGTCGTGTCGCCGTCATTAGGGTTTCATCTTGGCCACGTTAACCTTGCGACGGCGTCACCTTGTGTCCGTGACGCCGTCCTCTTTAGCTTCTGACGTCGTCTGGATTGCATCTAGGCCGTCTGAGTAGCGACGGCCTACTCTTTTACAACTGGACGTCGTCGCTTGTAAATACGAGTTTTGGGTTCTGGCCCGTCACAACATTTTTGGGACGGCGTCGCCAATAGCACCTGACGCCGTCACCCTCTAACTTCAGCAGCTGTGAGTGTCTCGATTCTGACTTTGGCCATTTTCTTCATATATTCGCGCCTTTTCGTCCAAATAAGTGCCATTCCAGCATTTTGCCTTCACGAGACCTAAAAAGTGAAAAGGAACGATATTAAGCAATAACGGATACAAAAGTGATCAAATAAGGACTTAAACGACCCCTCAAAATGGTACCTTTTAAAACCTTATCAAATATCCCTACACTTGTTATTTGCTTGTCCTCAAGCAAATGTGCTTTTAGCCAATTAATTTATAAGTTAGGGGTCATGAAGCATTAATTCAAAACGGTCCACAACACATATAAGCCCCGCAAAAGTCATAACAAGCACGGAAATTACATACTAGCACCTCACATGGGGTGTTTGGATACTCACATCTCTCTCGGGTGTATATATGAAATATAACAAATAGGAAATGGAAGATAAACACTCATTAACTGGTCCTAGTACATAGATTACCATAGGCTTGAGAATAGATCAAACCTCCATCGCTTTGGCGTAAGCACCTAGGAAAGAGTATCAAAGAGGTCTTTAAAGGGTTGTAATGTTAGGCTTACGGTAGGGAAATAAGGGTTTGGTGGGATAGGCTATTTAGTGGTGGCAAGTCAAAAATCTTTATGTTAACTGCATATGAAGAATGGCGTTGCTAAGCCAAGACTCGACACTTTAAACTCTACATAACTGAAATAAATAAACATAAATTTAAAGATAGATGTAGGATGATAGCCCGTATGTTTTTTTTTTTTTTTTAACACTCTTTTTTTTTTTTTTTTTTTTTTTTTTTTTTTTTTTTTTTTTTTTTTTCATACACTTTTACTCTACCATCCTCTACGATAACATCAAAATACTAGGGATTTATAGGCATATCCCTACACTTGAGTTTTTATTACTCTAACACTAATTTGACCTGATTTGAAAAGATCAAAACACTTGGGGTACATTATTACGCAAACAAAGGGAATTTGAATTAACGTTCCCTTCCCGTCATTTCATAAACTTTAACTTTTCCCATGAATCCCAATCGTCCCAAAACTGTATACAAAGGATATGACTCGACTTAGCAACTTATACAAGCAACTAGATAATTGAACAAAGGGTTTAGGGTGATAACAAACATTTGCACTAAAAGTGAGTGCATAAGGGGTAGGCTAAGGTGATTTGGGTGTATATTTGGGGGTGGGGTGTAAACAATGCTCTTCATTGATATTCCGGAAAAACCGAAACATCACGAGAATCGCGAAAAGGATAGGCTCTGAGGGGTTAACTAGGGGTATCGTGTACTAAAGATGAGTACAACGCAAAAGGTGTGGGGGAATTACTTAACCGATGTGGAAGAAGTAATTATATTACGGGTATCAAACAAGGGTTATCCTAATCCCTCTTATCATTTGGTTATTCCTAACTACACAAGTGTAGCCTCACTTGCGATCTCGGAATGCATCACAAAACAAGTTCTAGAATCTAATATACTACCGGTTCACACTCTAAGCATTAAAGATGAATGCTTTAATTCCTACTAATCTAAGGGCGATCCTCACATTTTGGTGGAATTTGGGTGGTAAAGGGTTTTTGTGCTAGTCATGCAACTTCCTATCCATGAGACGCTTTTGTTAAGACTAATGGCCCACTCCTATATGTCATGAAAAATTTTAAATTTGGTGCCAAAATTACCCTAACCGACATTTTCTCATGGTTTATTACAAAAGTGCAATTGGACAAAGCAAATAATCAAGGATAAGCATAGTTTCAAAGTTCCCGTTTTATTTTCCCTCCCTACACTTAAACTGAACATTGTCCCCAATGTTCCCCGAAAGTATCAAAGTTATGATAAAAGAAGGTAATCAAAAACGAAAGAAACTAATACTCCCCTGATTAGCTCGGTAGGATCCGTGTAAAGTGGTGGTTAAATCCTTTTCAAGAAGAATTATTGCGTGAAAAGCTCCTTCCAATCTTATGTAACTTCCTCTTGACAAACTAAACCTGCACACTTGAAGAAAACAAACGAAACCTTCGCGTAAAATCGGCGGTAATAATATATATAAGACTCGATTTAAACTAGGATATAATGCTTGTGGAATGGATGTTTACAGAATTTCTAAGAAAATTAAGACCTGGAAAATTCCAAAAATTTATAAGTAGCTCAGAAAACGAGAAAAAGTAATCTGATGTTTTTACTCCTTCCTGACGCCGTCAGGTTGCAATCCTGACGCCGTCAGGTTATCCTGACAAAAACTGGTTTTTCTGGAAAAAATTCTTGAAAATTTACATCTTTAGAATCTGGAAAAATTTCTGCAAAACATCCATTATGACTCGATACAAGCATTTGACTCGAACAAACAAACATAAATATCTTTTAGTTAATTGTTATTCTCATGTTTACGTTTCTTTTGAAAACGTGTGTAATCCTCCCTACACTTATCCCTTATGTAAAATACCTTTATATGCAATTAAGACGAAGTTAAAAACAAAATAAAGCATTTTTACAAATTTAAACATGAGGATAAATAATTAATAAAAGATATATGACACTAACAAGCAAAAAATTAAACATGGGTTGCCTCCCACGAAGCGCTTTTCTTTATTTAAGAGTCTTGTAGCTAGACTCATAGTCGTGCTCCTACGTTTCCTCACGCATTCTCAATGAGAATTCTATCATATTGACAAAATCTTCATCGACTCTATACCTAGGCCCTAAAGTCAAGCAATCCTTATAATAATGCCTCCTTCTTTCCCACGTGAATTTATGACCTTTTTCAACATCTTCCTTACTTTTGTCCTCAAAAGCTTTGATGTTATCTCGATCATAGATGGACAAGTGGCCAAACTCAGTTGTTTTCCAAGGCATCCTATAGGTGATCTCATCGGTTCCTTCCTTGAACCTAACCGTTCCATCATGCTTGTCATGGCTCATTCTAGATGTTTCAACAAACGGTTTCCCTAGCACTACTTGGGATAAGCTATAGTCAATGACGCATCCTACATCTTCTAGGACCATAAAATCAACTAGGTAGGTGAAATCTCCTATAAAGACATGCACGTCCTTGACTCTTCCCACAAAATTGCAAACTCCTCCCGGATACTTAGGGTCTCTCCTAATATTGAGTCGCTCATTCATAATGTCATTGTAAACAACAGATGACATTACATTGATGGGGGATTCCGTATCTATGTAAGCGTGGTCAACACTCCTATATCCGATCATACAAGGGATTTTTAGGTTCCAGGGATTTCCCCTCCTAATCTTTGGGCATATCCTAATGATAGGTGATCGTGGATTATCGATTATGTATTGATGGTATGCAATCTCTTCCTTAGTGGGGTAAAGATTGAAGTAAGCACTATTTTCCACATCCACGTTGTTATTTATCATGCCTTTTTCCGAATTACTGCTAATCATAGAGCCAACTATAGCAGCGCTGACTACTTTCTCAACAGCTTCCCTAATTGTACTATCGAATATTTTCTGCAAATCCTGAAGGTCGGTGTTTCTACTCACATAGCGGCTTCGACGGTTGGGTTGGTTATTGGGTTGGGTTTTGAGTGACATTGAAATTTTTTGTGTTGGGTTATTAAGTGGTGGTTGGTTATCATTCTCCATGATGAAGAGTGATGGGGTTACGAACAAAGGTCACGAAGAAGGGGGATAGACTACGAGGAAGCTAAAAAATTGAGAAAACTAACTAGCTATTCTATTCCCAGGGCAGCGGCGCCAAAAACTTGATAACGCTACACGCGTCGTTCGGGGTCAAGGAAACTTCCTTTTCTTCGAGCAAGTTTTATAACACCCTAGGCAGTGAACCTAATCGTTGTAGTGTGGTAATTAGGGTAAGCCACGGGTATTGATATCGTTCTCTAGGGGAATAGGAATGCTAGTAAGGAGTTACTACGCTAAGGTTAAGGTTGAGGAAGATTATTTTTTTATTTTTTTATGTTTTTTTAGAAAATGAAAAGGTACGAATCTTGGGTATTGGATTTGGGGGGGTTGGTATTTCTACCGATTACTCTACTATTATCTAATTATCTAAACTACGGTTGTGGGAGTCTATGTCTAATTAATGTGTGTTCGTATGATAGTTTAAAGATGTGTTTACTTAGGTTGTATTACTCCTTAATTATCTCCTATTGATGGTTGAGTTGTCACGTCTTATTCTTAGTTGCGTTGTGTGTCTAAAGTTGTAGGGTATGCGTTTCTCCCTAACTCTTTGAACTTACCAAAGGGTCTTGTCTACAAACCCACTAGGGATGATAAACTCCTACTCTAAGGCACTCTTTGGATGGTTTAGCCTACAACTACTCAGGTAATTATATTCTAAGGTTCACAAAGATGAATCAAGCATTAAGTACACAACGAATGACCTATCGCATTACTAGATCATATATCAACCAGGATAAGAAAACAACCAATCAATATTCAATAATTAAGTTTCATACTTCCTAAGCAAACACACAAATAAATTAGCCGGACATGGAGAACATGCAAGCATACACACAAATAATCAAAGACATAATTGAATTAATGAAGCAAAGACTTATCTTGATGTAAGATAGGGTTTAAAACCCTAAAATACTGTACAAGACACCTTAGGTTCGGTTTTAGGTTTTTACTCCAAAAGACTCTCTCCCAAAGACTGAAAAATTCGGATTCTATATATAAGATTACAATTGCGACGGCGTCACCTTATGTTTAGTGACGCCGTCGTGTCGCCGTCATTAGGGTTTCGTCTTGGCCACGTTAACCTTGCGACGGCGTCACCTTGTGTCCGTGACGCCGTCCTCTTCAGCTTCTGACGTCGTCTGGATTGCATCTAGGCCGTCTGAGTAGCGACGGCCTACTCTTTTACAACTGGACGTCGTCGCTTGTAAATACGAGTTTTGGGTTCTGGCCCGTCACAACATTTTTGGGACGGCGTCGCCAATAGCACCTGACGCCGTCACCCTCTAACTTCAGCAGCTGTGAGTGTCTCGATTCTGACTTTGGCCATTTTCTTCATATATTCGCGCCTTTTCGTCCAAATAAGTGCCATTCCAGCATTTTGCCTTCACGAGACCTAAAAAGTGAAAAGGAACGATATTAAGCAATAACGGATACAAAAGTGATCAAATAAGGACTTAAACGACCCCTCAAAATGGTACCTTTTAAAACCTTATCAAATATCCCTACACTTGTTATTTGCTTGTCCTCAAGCAAATGTGCTTTTAGCCAATTAATTTATAAGTTAGGGGTCATGAAGCATTAATTCAAAACGGTCCACAACACATATAAGCCCCGCAAAAGTCATAACAAGCACGAAAATTACATACTAGCACCTCACATGGGGTGTTTGGATACTCACATCTCTCTCGGATGTATATATGAAATATAACAAATAGGAAATGGAAGATAAACACTCATTAACCGGTCCTAGTACATAGATTACCATAGGCTTGAGAATAGATCAAACCTCCATCGCTTTGGCGTAAGCACCTAGGAAAGACTATCAAAGAGGTCTTTAAAGGGTTGTAATGTTAGGCTTACGGTAGGGAAATAAGGGTTTGGTGGGATAGGCTATTTAGTGGTGGCAAGTCAAAAATCTTTATGTTAACTGCATATGAAGAATGGCGTTGCTAAGCCAAGACTCGACACTTTAAACTCTACATAACTGAAATAAATAAACATAAATTTAAAGATAGATGTAGGATGGTAGCCCGTATGTTTTTTTTTTTTTTTTTTTTTTTTTTTTTTTCTTTTTTTTTTTCTTTTTTTTTTTTTTTTTTCATACACTTTTACTCTACCATCCTCTACGATAACATCAAAATACTAGGGATTTATAGGCATATCCCTACACTTGAGTTTTTATTACTCTAACACTAATTTGACCTGATTTGAAAAGATCAAAACACTTGGGGTACATTATTACGCAAACAAAGGGAATTTGAATTAACGTTCCCTTCCCGTCATTTCATAAACTTTAACTTTTCCCATGAATCCCAATCGTCCCAAAACTGTATACAAAGGATATGACTCGACTTAGCAACTTATGCAAGCAACTAGATAATTGAACAAAGGGTTTAGGGTGATAACAAACATTTGCACTAAAAGTGAGTGCATAAGGGGTAGGCTAAGGCGATTTGGGTGTATATTTGGGGGTGGGGTGTAAACAATGCTCTTCATTGATATTCCGGAAAAACCGAAACATCACGAGAATCGCGAAAAGGATAGGCTCTGAGGGGTTAACTAGGGGTATCGTGTACTAAAGATGAGTACAACGCAAAAGGTGTGGGGGAATTACTTAACCGATGTGGAAGAAGTAATTATATTACGGGTATCAAACAAGGGTTATCCTAATGCCTCTTATCATTTAGTTATTCCTAACTACACAAGTGTAGCCTCACTTGCGATCTCGGAATGCATCACAAAACAAGTTCTAGAATCTAATATACTACCGGTTCACACTCTAAGCATTAAAGATGAATGCTTTAATTCCTACTAATCTAAGGGCGATCCTCACATTTTGGTGGAATTTGGGTGGTAAAGGGTTTTGTGCTAGTCATGCAACTTCCTATCCATGAGACGCTTTTGTTAAGACTAATGGCCCACTCCTATATGTCATGAAAAATTTTAAATTTGGTGCCAAAATTACCCTAACCGACATTTTCTCATGGTTTATTACAAAAGTGCAATTGGACAAAGCAAATAATCAAGGATAAGCATAGTTTCAAAGTTCCCGTTTTATTTTCCCTCCCTACACTTAAACTGAACATTGTCCCCAATGTTCCCCGAAAGTATCAAAGTTATGATAAAAGAAGGTAATCAAAAACGAAAGAAACTAATACTCCCCTGATTAGCTCGGTAGGATCCGTGTAAAGTGGTGGTTAAATCCTTTTCAAGAAGAATTATTGCGTGAAAAGCTCCTTCCAATCTTATGTAACTTCCTCTTGACAAACTAAACCTGCACACTTGAAGAAAACAAACGAAACCTTCGCGTAAAATCGGCGGTAATAATATATATAAGACTCGATTTAAACTAGGATATAATGCTTGTGGAATGGATGTTTACAGAATTTCTAAGAAAATTAAGACCTGGAAAATTCCAAAAATTTATAAGTAGCTCAGAAAACGAGAAAAAGTAATCTGATGTTTTTACTCCTTCCTGACGCCGTCAGGTTGCAATCCTGACGCCGTCAGGTTATCCTGACAAAAACTGGTCTGCGATTTTCTGGAAAAAATTCTTGAAAATTTACATCTTTAGAATCTGGAAAAATTTCTGCAAAACATCCATTATGACTCGATACAAGCATTTGACTCGAACAAACAAACATAAATATCTTTTAGTTAATTGTTATTCTCATGTTTACGTTTCTTTTGAAAACGTGTGTAATCCTCCCTACACTTATCCCTTATGTAAAATACCTTTATATGCAATTAAGACGAAGTTAAAAACAAAATAAAGCATTTTTACAAATTTAAACATGAGGATAAATAATTAATAAAAGATATATGACACTAACAAGCAAAAAATTAAACATGTGTTGCCTCCCACGAAGCGCTTTTCTTTATTTAAGAGTCTTGTAGCTAGACTCATAGTCGTGCTCCTACGTTTCCTCACGCATTCTCAATGAGAATTCTATCATATTGACAAAATCTTCATCGACTCTATACCTAGGCCCTAAAGTCAAGCAATCCTTATAATAATGCCTCCTTCTTTCCCACATGAATTTATGACCTTTTTCAACATCTTCCTTACTTTTGTCCTCAAAAGCTTTGATGTTATCTCGATCATAGATGGACAAGTGGCCAAACTCAGTTGTTTTCCAAGGCATCCTATAGGTGATCTCATCGGTTCCTTCCTTGAACCTAACCGTTCCATCATGCTTGTCATGGCTCATTCTAGATGTTTCAACAAACGGTTTCCCTAGCACTACTTGGGATAAGCTATAGTCAATGACGCATCCTACATCTTCTAGGACCATAAAATCAACTAGGTAGGTGAAATCTCCTATAAAGACATGCACGTCCTTGACTCTTCCCACAAAATTGCAAACTCCTCCCGGATACTTAGGGTCTCTCCTAATATTGAGTCGCTCATTCATAATGTCATTGTAAACAACAGATGACATTACATTGATGGGGGATTCCGTATCTATGTAAGCGTGGTCAACACTCCTATATCCGATCATACAAGGGATTTTTAGGTTCCAGGGATTTCCCCTCCTAATCTTTGGGCATATCCTAATGATAGGTGATCGTAGATTATCGATTATGTATTGATGGTATGAAATCTCTTCCTTAGTGGGGTAAAGATTGAAGTAAGCACTATTTTCCACATCCAAGTTGTTATTTATCATGCCTTTTTCCGAATTACTGCTAATCATAGAGCCAACTATAGCAGCGCTGACTACTTTCTCAACAGCTTCCCTAATTGTACTATCGAATATTTTCTGCAAATCCTGAAGGTCGGTGTTTCTAC